>CP136064.1:231072618-231478600 GCA_032622095.1 Siphonodentalium dalli
CTGTGTAAACATTACGCGAGTTTGCCATACAGTTAATAAATCAAATTATGCTGATATATTGGTACAAATTATAGTATAAATAATCAGTATAAAGTCATAGGTTGAAAATAGCGGATAACCGGTTATGATCCGGTTACATGTCGCGGTTAACCGGCTACAAAAATAGGCCAACCGTTTCAGCACTACTTGCGTCGATGGTAAAACTGTATTTTCCAACATAAAACCCACCGATAAACATAAAAAAATCTCACCAGACAGCATGTTTATCCCCTAAATATCATTTGTTTCACATGTAAAACTTCATCCGGCAGACCCTTTATGAAGAAACTAGTCAGTTGGTGAGTTAGTCATTCACTCACAATAGTAGTTTTATCTTTCATAAACTTTGTATATTTTTTAGAATACTCGTGGAGAAACTACAAATTGGTGGTGCAGCGTTCGAAGTAAGAAGTTGCGCTGTCCTGCTGCGGTCATGCAGAAATTTAATCAGTTCAAAAAAGGCCAGCATGAACACAACCATGCACCGAATCCTAAAGAGAGAAAATTTGGTGGTCGCAAGGTTAGTCTGCATTATTAGATTTATTACATGACCTAATCTGATAGACGGATTTATTTATGGTGACCATCGGAGAGTCATCATTTTATTTTGAAAAATCTTGAAAAGAATATGCTGCCAGTGGCCATCTTGGATTTTATTTACTCTTTGCTTGATTAAATCCTTTGGCATACCCTACATGCCACATCCCTTATCCGATTGTCACTAAACTTCATATGGATCTTCCGGGTAACCACTAGATAGGAGCCATCTAGTTTATTTCGTTAAAAAACATGGCCGCTAGCAGCCATCTTGAAATTCACATAAAAATCCATCGCAACACCCTGTGGCCAACATTTATTAGAGAAATGTTTGAAAAATTTACAGACTGTTCAGGATCACTTTTAGCTGGGAGCTATTGAATTTGAACGATTCGATCAAAATCAAAAAAATTGTTGCCAGCACTGGCCCAGCAGCCATCTTGAATCAGCATATACTTCAGCATGTCCTACACCCAACATTTTTATCCAATTGACTCCAAACTTCATATGGCTCTTTGGTTTTGAACTGGTATTACTTAAACATTTAACGTGATGTGAAACACTATGGTAGGGTGATCAACTAGAAATGAAGAATAATCTTGCTTAAAGTAGTTATTCTTACAAATATTATATCCGAATTGACAACACACAACGTCATTCTTATTCATAGTTTTTTGTGGATAGTTGCATCCCGAATCGAGAAGTAAATATTTACAATTGACAATAGTTCTGACAATGTTTTCTATGGAGTGGTACAGTCGATGTGCTTGAGATTTTTTTCGGCAAGGTTAGGCCAAAAAAAAAAGACCTGTGTTTCCGGTGACCCGCCCGCCCCAATTTCGGAGCACCCGACGGTTTTCAATTTATTCATTTTGTAAAATTTGGATGCATCTGGTTTTATTTTTCCGCCAAGGAGAAGCCCTCAACTGAACTATATGGATTACGTCTCCGGCCTTGTGTCAATCAGGAGGGTTAAAATTTTATTGCTGTGCCGACCCCACTCACATCCGTGTCCAGATTAGTCTCGCATGAATACACCCGCATTCTATCTATTGTCTAGTCAGTTTTTATTCCTCCTCGCCAGGACAGGATCGTTTCTATTTTCTCAAGGTTGTATCTTTCTGTGTTGCGAGTTTATCGACTCAATATTTATTGTTGATATTACAAACTTGCAATTTATTGTACCCGATAGTTAATTAATATTTCTCACATCCGAAACGGGAACTTTTTTCGTTTCACTGTATCCGTAATTTGTTTCCGTGTTTTCTGTTTTCCTCAAGACGGCTTTATCTTCCAACAATTGGAATTAAGATGGCCATCTTGACAATGACTAAAGAAGCACATAGCTTACTTGTGGCAAAACCACATAGTGCATATTGTGCCACACATACGGCGTGATGACTATCATGACTTACAATTGAGGACGCAATGTAGTACGGTATGCGATGTCTCCTAATTTCGTGCTACACGTGTTTCACTTTACATAAGTTTCCGTCGACTCGCTTCGGTTATTTCGTAAGTTCCGTTGCTTTGTATCCTAATGTATACTGCCAAATCATACATGGCACTGCTCTGTTAATTCGCAGAAAGTTGCACAGGACAGCCATATCCTCCTTTGTAATAATTTACATGAATAAATACGAAAGATAGTACTTGTTATCACTATCAGATGACAATTCACATTTCTTTCGACTGAGCGATCTGTAATATTGTTTTAACGATCAATACCTGCGAATCTACGCCCGCCAGTATGTATGAGCGCGTGGTCTTGTTAGACACATGACAAATGTAATAACACATTACATCGACTTCAAGGTATTTCGAAAATTCTACCTTGTCTATCACGATTAAATATCATATAACTCATTGTATCATCAGTACAATAGTTACTAACACTCCGTAACAGGGGGATGGTATTCGTTATCACATATATAACCACACTTCGAATTGATGTGTTGTCTGACGTTCTAAATATTGTGTTGCATTCTTTACATCCATGTATGTACAGTTTGGGTTCCTACGAACTATTGTTCACCAACTGCAATGAAGTGAAAACTTTGTGGCCTGACACTAAGCCATCTTACCGTAGGCTCTAATATGCCTCGGCGTGGGCGAGCTTGCAATGATGTATTGCACGCCGTAATAGTTCCATACATTGTACATGACACTCATATCGTATCAGGGCCTCATGTATGCTGTCAGAACTGACTACTAGTATGCTTACATATGGTGAACAGTTTTCATCCCAATACTGACATACTTTGCAGTTTCATCAGTGAATGATAACGGCAAACAGCGAAATAGAAAGAATACATATTGTCACGTGCTCCAGATTCACTGCCAATAGTCTTTCCAGTAGAGACCATCACTTGGCTCACTAACTTCTATTTCCACATATATCAAAACGATATTCTGCCACATAGCTTTCACTCGTGTATGATGCGCAGTTACATGCAACACATTTATATTGCGCAGAAAGGACTGCATTTGTATTGTTACATGTCTAAAGCGAGCTTACATGCGCAGCGTTTATATTGCGCACATCTACTGCCAATATATTTCCGAAACCGGCCATGACATGGCTCTTCGTCTATGGCGGCTGTTCTGGGTGGGGAAGACTCGTTGTCACGTGACGCTCTTGCTCTCATAGACATAGCGCACCAGCCAAATGGCCTTCTGACTCTTCCCCATGGTGCAGTGGCCCACATCATTACAAGATGGGGTCCAGTCGATCCCCTGGAATAGTAATACCTTCGGGATACATCCGGGCCTGCTCCTCCGCAGTCATGTGATCATAGTGGTATATCATCGACATATCCACTGATTATGTGACAAAACGATTCGATACAATCATGACGAAAATACAGGCATTCGTATCTTCACGTCCGCTGTAAGCGCACTTTCCTAACGGAAACCGCCTAGTTCTTGCCTATGTGCATTCGGAACTCATCGTCCTCATATACGAGAAAAGACAGTATCTTACCTGTCATAGCAGGTAAGATCACGTGGCCAGGGGTATAACGTGATTTTATATTAACCTTACTTTATATTCAATAACCTAGGTTGTATTGTGTTATGTGTATTAACCTTGCTTTGTTATAACTAACAGCATGTCTTGCAGTCGAACATGATTCGAATTTGATGGCCACACACCGTGCAGGTTGCTCATTCACGGGTGTATTACTTGTTATAGTTGGGTAAGGGCATATTAGTCAATGATTACCTACTTTGAGCAACCGTACCAGTCTTTACCTCGGGCAGGACCAGTTCTGGCCCCCCAGGTCCTGCTACGGCAGTTGAACCAATGGTAGGCGGGTGCTGCATGCGGTTGATTCGGGAAACCAATCTTCACGGGCGATTGCTCCGGCACCTTTCTCTCAGGTGCCTAATGGTAGTGGCAATACGATTATTAAATTTCGAAAAAATTCACATCGATATACTATTATTCCACATAGAGTGAAATTTCCATCAGTATTTTGATTTCGGCCTGGATTCCTGCCACGAAGATCTGTTTATTGGGCACCTGGGAGTAGCCTTTGGCGGCTGTTCTGGGTGGGGAAGACTCGTTGTCACGTGACGCATATGCTCTCATAGACATAGCGCACCAGCCAAATGGCCTTCTGACTCTTCCCCATGGTGCAGTGGCCCACATCATTACAAGATGGGGTCCAGTCGATCCCCTGGAATCGTAATACCTTCGGGATACATCCGGGCCTGCTCCTCCGCCGTCATGCGATCATAGTGGTATGTCATCGACATTTATTCCAGTTTGGTCAGGACCACCTGCATTTGGGGGATTCCATGGAAGGGGCTTCCTCTGATCAAATGGCTCATCAGAACTTATTCCCTCTGGCCTTGGGGGCGCAGCTTGATGATGCCCCAGAATTTGAGGGGGTGACCTTGGACAGGCCATAGCTACTTATCCCAAATGCAAGAGCATTTGTCTTGCGTCGAACCATTTCAGAGTAGGCCTCTTCCACAGTCTGGTATCCCAACCTGATGCAGCCAATTCTGTTGGCGTCGATCTTGACATGCTTCTCTGCATCGCATGGCGTCGGCAGGTTTGACGACGATGAGCAAGAATCGCGGGTCGACAGTGGGTCGTCAGGCACACTGTCGGACGAGGATTCTTTTATAAAAGAACAAAGAAGAAAAGAAAAAGAAAGAAGAAATAAAAAGAAGAAAGAGAAAAAATAGCCTTTGGAGGATGTTCTGGGTGGGGTAGACTCGTTGTCACGTGACGCTCTTGCTCTCATAGTCTAGACATAGCGCACCAGCCAAATGGCCTTCTGACTCTTCCCCATGGTGCAGTGGCCCACATCATTACAAGATGGGGTCCAGTCGATCCCCTGGAATCGTAATACCTTCGGGATACATCCAGGCCACTCCTTCACCGGTAGGAAAGAAAGGCTGAATGATCTGGGTGGGGAAGACTTGTTGTTGCGTGCCTCCAAGTGCTGCACCAACCAACCTTCTAACTCTTCCCCATGGTGCAGGGGCCCACATCTCCACAAGATGGGGTCCAATCCCCTGGAATCGTAATACCTTAGGGATACCTCCAGGCCACTCCTTCACCGGTAGGAAAGAAAGGCTGAATGATCTGGGTGGGGAAGTCTTGTTGCGTGCCTCCAAGAGCTGCACCAACCAGCCTTCTATCTCTTCCCCACGGTGCAGTGGCCCACATCTCCACACGATGGGGTCCAATCTCCTGGAATCGTAATACCTTCGGGATACCTCCAGGCCACTCCTTCACCGGTCATTTTGCAATTTTGATCATTCTGCTACATTTGATCATTTCAAAATGTACCCGACACTCGTTATGTGCGCCATCATAGATCACTGATGCTTCTATGCTTGTTCATCAAGTCCGCTGTGGTGTTCTCTTATCCCATATATACTGGTATGCAATGATACCTTGGATCATGATGGCGTTCCCTGCTCTCTACATTATACGAGGCTGGAGTACAGATGTGTGGCATGATATAATGAAACCTCATACCTCGCTATGATATCTGCAGCATATCATTTTTATATCTGGTTTGTGTATCACAGGGAGCAATTTACTTTCGATATCTGATTAGCAAATAATCTCACATTGACATGATTAGATAGCATTTTTATAACATCATACATGTATAAAGAAATTCCTCGCTATTACCGGTATCCACATTTCAGTGGCAAATCGCGATGCGATTCCAGTTAATTTGCTCCCTGGTGTATCATAAGCATTCTGATATCTTATGGCCTACACAATGGCTGCATGTGACATCAGTTCATAATGTGAACTGTCGAGAGAGCGAAGAAGATGACAAAGAGAATAGGATGCAGCAAAGTTATACTTGCTCGGTTGTCTCGCTAGCATGAATTATATGGCACTACCTGGGATGTTTATTCCAAAAACAAGGGGGGCGGGCGGTACACATTTGAGCAATGTCGTAATCTGAATTGGGAGCTCTTTCACGTAACATAATCATATCTGATTCATGACTAAATCACATTTACATGAATCATGTTTCGGAAGAGTACATTCCCATCGAATTTGGATATTAATTAACTTTATTGCTCGTGCCTCCTCCTGGGCTTGCATTCTAATCCATATAGTTCAGTTGAGGGCTTCTCCTTGGCGGAAAAATATAATATTTATAAATAATATTACTTTTTCCTTAAGGGAAGCCCGAAACTGAACTATCATAGATCCCTCCCATGGTGGTGCCATTCCCAACCCCGCGACTCGCAAATCTCATGATTAAGTCGGAAATAAAAAACTGACTAGACAATAGATAGAATGCGGGTGTATTCATGCGAGACTAATCTGGACACGGATGTGAGTGGGGTCGGCACAGCAATAAAATTTTAACCCTCCTGATTGACACAAGGCCGGAGACGTAATCCATATAGTTCAGTTTCGGGCTTCCCTTAAGGAAAAAGTAATATTATTTATAAATATTATATTTTCATGCCACCTGAAAAAATTCCATGTACAAATATGCAAAATCATCTTCCATTTTCTATTAGTTACAGTCATTTATTTAATTCAATGAGTCATTAACATAATTAAGTTAATTAACTGTGTAAATCATGACATCACACACCCAAAAAACAGACATTTCATCGCAAATTAACGGACTACCTCGAAAATAGGGAACATGAAACAAGAATAAAACGATGTCTTTCAGGCTTATGGTTCATGATTGAGCCTATATACGTTTATTAACTCAATTTGACGTGAAGGGGTATTGGTTAATAGAAATTAAATGAGTATGGACATAGACTTTCTCAACATTTAGCTAAATTAGTGATATGTATGCATTAAAAGGTGTAACACTAGTCTGACTCCGTTTCCCAATCCAACTTTTTAACTTTTTGGAGTTGCAGATTTATTATGTAAACAATAACACGTGCTTGCTTACTTTTACAAATAGAGCATTGAATGTGCATTGAAAGTACTTAATTTAATGTTCTTAGTTAAATCAAAGATCTGCATAATAAACTAATACTATCCAAACTCATTTAAAAGGATTAATTTGTGTCAAAAGTGTGTGTTTGCAAATTACAATTGTCAATCTACTGCCGTACCGGCTGCCCACGTTCTCGTATATACCTCTGTCAAAGGTTGCAAATTAATTGCATGTACTTTGTTACAATGCAGGTATTTAAATAACCTGTTGGTGTATATTATAAGCTCCACTGGCCTCCAGTAATCACTATTGTAACACATCTATCCAACTTGTCAAGTTTATTGCTTTACTGGGATTATTATCAGACATCACTGAGCATATGGTCATGATGGTATTCATTAATAAACTCTTTAGAAATATAATTAAAAGCTTTTACAACTCCATAATTACTCCTTATTGTTTATTTCAACGGACACTCACATTACAGCAGTGGCCAAAAGCCATTTCCAAAAATTTCAAATTTATAATAACAAACAATTTCTTCAGATATTAAAAGTCATTAAGTCAACATTTTTAATTTTTAAATAATTTAAAGTTATAAATTGAAAAAATACAATTTCATGATATCTATCTATACAGGTACTATACTTAACTGATATTTGAAAAATAAATAAGGGTTACTTAAATTATCTGTTTCTTAAGTCTCTCCACTTCTCCCTATTTTGGGCTGAAGTCTCCCTAAAATCTCCAGAGGGAGAAGTCACTTCTCCCTGTTTTCAACCCCTAGCTTGGGCCCTGACACTAGCATAAATGCAAACATTGAGTATTTGTGGGAGGGTGGTGATTTTTTTAAAGCAGGTTGAATATTGTTCACATACAGACAACTCATGCTTTCACACAGCATGCTATTATTTGATAGCCACTACAATGGTGAAAACTCTAAATACTCACTTATATCAAGATCATACATATATTTAGGACTATTAATTTGAATATATCAATATAATAGTTTTAACTACTAGCTACATGACATACATGTAACAGCCTTCCTGGCTAATAATATTTAACACAATTATTTTTAAATGGACATGGCTCATTCAAGCTTCCAAATTTTGTCTACGTAATTTTGGAAGGAAGTATAAGATAGATTGATACATAAACAAAATATCGACATACTATTAACGGTTACATATGCTATATAGTACTTTTAATGGCTACATAAAAATACTGTCCATGGCCATAGTCATTTTCCAGCTATTTTAATTTTTCCCACACAAGTGAAACAACTCATTATTTTTACCATATCAGGAATAGACTAGCACGGAATGCTCTATTCTGTTCAATTTCTTGCACATGGCTTTTTGTTTGGGACCCATACACGTGTTTAAAGTTGTATTTGTTATAACTTCAGTATGTCTTTCTGGGACATATAATGTCCGTAGAAATGTGGTTAAAGTATTTATCGACCTATCTCGATAACGGGAAAAATTCAAAAGCATATATTATTAAGTGTATTTTGAAGCTCAAACTGCCATGCGGCTTTAAGATCACCACTACCATATGCAGTACATAGATGTATGTGAAGTTCTTTCCTTGCACATTCTAAAGGAACGGTTATTCAGGGCAAATATCGATCTCTATTGTAAACATCATGTTTTTCCATGTTTTATTTAATAAAACAATACATTACACTATATTCTAACAGAATCTACTTAGTTTTATTATTTTATAGTCAATTACAAACAAGGAGAAGTAGGCTTGGGGTCGCATTCATATTTATGTAGAGCAAAGTTGAAAATAAAATGAAAAAATTAAATTAAATTAAAAGCCACCCCCCCCCCCCCCCCCCCCCCCGCCCCTATTTTTTTCTTGCATGTCACCAGAAACACAGGTATATATTTTTTAGGCCTTAGTAGAATGCCTCATTCCTCCAGTTGACATAGCCCCTGAATACTAATTTATCAGTTTCACTCACCAGACAAGTCCATTATATGTATTTAAACTTTCCTCTTTCCTTAATGCTCTTTTGACTGTAATGTCTGAAAGTGCCCTCTCTCCAAGTTGAACTACAGTGTTTTTTTTTATACTTGACATATGATTTGACGCGGGACGGTTGGCAGTTGGGCGACCCTGATCCTCTATAACATAGCCCTTTATTATTGGATTTTGACAATTCTTGGTATGTGAGTTTGTAGCCAACCTTAACATTATTGCCAGAGTTATTGCCCTTTGTCTATTTTTAGCAACTTTAAAACCGATAACTTGAACAAACATCAACTGATTCCATTCATATTTGGTATATGGATCTGTCACAACAAAATCTTTTTCGATAATGTTTATCTGAGTTTGTTTACTTTTAGCATTTTGAAGATGGATTGTGCGATAACTTGGACAAACATCAACCGATTCCATCTGATCGTTAAAACAAAAAATTTAACAAATGTCCATAATTTTTGCCATGTGTTTTGCCATTATTGCCATGGGTTGGCATCCGTCGTCCATCAACAATTCCCTTTAGTACACCCTACAGGCCGCATCCCTCATCCGATCATCACCAAACTTTGTATGGATCGGGATGACCTCTAGATGGAAGCTTACCATTTGTTCCCAATTTAAAAAAAAAAACGGCAACCTGTGGCCTTCTTGAATATCACAATTGAATCCATCAGAACAACCTGCATCCCACAATTATTGACAAATGTTTTGAAAATTTACAGGCATTTTGGGATGTTTCATCGAAAATACCAAACTACATATGGATCGTCAGGGTGACCTCTAGATGGGAGCTTACCATTTTTTCTGAAATTCATAAAAAACATAGCCGCCAGATGCAGCCCGCATTTTATTGGAGAATTGTTTTGAAAATTTACAGTCATGTTTAGGATCACTTCTAGATGGGAGCTGTCTAATTTGATAGATTTATTTGATGAAAAAACATGGCTGCCAGCAGCCATCTTGGATTTTACTCTTTGCATGATTAAATCCATTGGCACACCCAACGGATCACATTACTCATCTGATCATCACCAAACTTGATATGGATCTTTTGGGTGACCACTAGATGGGAACAATAAAAATTGAAAAACATGGCCGCTAGTGTCCATCTTGGATTATACTCTTTGTATGACTAAATTCTTCACCACAGGTTTGGTACAGGTTAAATCCCTTATTCATTCAATCGACCGATTTTCACCAAACTTCATATGAACTTTTGGAGGCCATTGATTATTCGCGAAATTCGTTAAAAAAACATGCCCGCCAGCAGCCATCTTTCATATCAAATTTGAATCCATCGGTACACTACATGTATGAAGCTCACATTTGTTGCTGAATTTTTTGAAAATTTACAGGCTTGTTTAGGAAATTAGGATCACCTCTAGATGTGAGCTATTGAAACATTTTGAAATCCAATTTTGCTGCCTTCTTTCTTTGAGATTTAAATTCTGACTATAGAACAAAAATATACATGTACACCAGACTATTTGCTCCAAAAAAACAAAACAAAAAACAAAAAAGGGACACAAGCAATGGAACTAAAAATCATTAAAATGTTATATAAATAAATGTGAAACCGGTTGATATTCTCATTTCAGCATTTAAAATACTTAAACTATAGTTTTATGAAAGTATGAATGAGTGACGGTCAAAAGTATGGTAGTGTATGTGAGGGAATTATTATATTATTTACACTCTTGTCTTGTGAAACATAAAAACCCCCAAAAAGCACCATATTCAATGTGGAGCCCTTGTTTTAATTGGAAAGTCAGATGTGTGCTAGATAGGCTCTCTTACCTTTGAAGTATTTGCATTAATTAAAATTGAAGCCTGGTACAGCAAATAGCGGCTGAATTTATCAGAAGGAGAGATATGTCGGAATTTATTTAAAGCAACAATGTTTTATAGTCTTTAGTTTATCATCAGATATTTATCACTCTCGCTTAAAGGCAATCAATCCGATTCGATGGTCCTCATATCATCAGATTCCAACAACAACAACATTTTTTGAAATGCCGCTTCAGTTATCAGAATCGAGTACCGGTAATTGCCCAAAAATAATGCTAACCACAGTCAACTAATAGTATAAAATTGCCAAAAACCTGTTATTTATCAACATTTTGTTTAATGAAATTTTGCCTGTCAAATATCTGACTTAAAGGAATACGGTCCTGAAAAAACAATATTATCTTCTTTCAATATACCTATAATATATATATAAAATGTCCATTGGGCGCATATAATCTAATATTCGGCCGCCAATCGTTATTTTTATAACTATTAAAAAAAATTCCGAAGTTAGCCGAAGATTTTGTTGTAGACGAAGTCACGTGATCATCAGCCCGATCACGTGATTGTCACATGTAAACAGAAGCATAGCACGTGATCGATCACGTGGTAACTCATTGACAACGCATAGATACGCGACGGCGGTATTTTAAGTTTGCATGTAGTCGATCGCGGCCTTTGAAGATTGTCGCGTTATCACACTGCGAATGCAAAACTTCGCCGAAAACATCGCCTTTGCGTAATTAAATGTCTTTATCGTGTTATTATTACTATTATTATATGTATCGCGATGTGTTGTTACTATAAAGCCATGCCCGTATATTATTCAGTTTTACGCGCATTTATCTATATAAACGCGTGCTCGTGTTTATATATATTTTTTCGTTACCGGAATAGTCCAAGTTATATTATATATGCATATCAAGATTGCATATACGCGAAGACTTGCAGTTATTAGGCAATTATCATCTCGTAAACATTCCAATTTCCAGATGCCATTAGTCGTGTGTCAATAAAGAGCGTTTCGTTTTTAATTTATCGTAACGCGGTAAAACAACACAAAATTGGTTTATTGCTGTCGGATTTAATCAATTATAATCAAGTCATTCATTACCAATATGATATGATAAGTTCATTTTTCCTTGGTTATGAATCATGTATATATTTGGGCAATATGGTGTTTATATATATTTCGGAATATTGCTTCCCCACCCCAAAACAATCTAGCCGACTGTCACTGATGGAAATTCACTGCATCTATGCATGGTTATTGGCCTATAAAATTAGCACTCTAGCGATGCGGTCTATTGAATATCCAGGTCATAAATCGACCTCTATGTGTCAATTACGCATAACAATAGGGTTCTAAACATCCAATCATATATAACACTTTTTGAAGGAGGGATAATAATCCGGTTTAATATGGAATCACATATTCAAGTGCTCTTTATTCGCAATATATCGTAATAGTGAACGCTCTTTATTGCGTCAAGGTAAAGGGACTCGACTTAGAACAGTTGTTCTAGTGATTGTTTACTGATTACAGCAATACAGGTCAATACATGTACATGAACTTCCGATATGCATGCTTTATATATCCTTCCATCATTGTCATAGCAATTTCCGCTTTATTAAACTCTTTTTATTCGTACCATATTAGGAAAACTCTTAACATGGAACGCTCTTTATTGAGCCATGGTGAAGGAAATGGGGACTCGACTTAGAATAGTTGTCATCGTGAATTATTCATCAACATACTCCCCTCTTTAACTGCAATTGTATGTATTCGTAACCATGACTGACTCGTCAAATTAAACGCTCTTTATTTGGTATATGTAATCGGTTTCTGATTTTGCACAACGGGTTTCCCACAGAAATCCTGCCAAATGTCACGTAAACGAACATCGTTTGGAAATGAATACAGCATATGCCTAAGGCCAAAAAAAAAAATATTATTTGTTTCCTATTACGGTGCCAAAAAATTCCAGGTAGGTAGGTAGGGATTTTTTTTTTTTTGGTAATATTTTTCCCCGAACAGTTAAGAAGTACATTAATGCTTACTCTTTATACTTGTGTTAAGGCTGTCCATGTATATTGCAAGTAAACAGTTAATGTAGCACAATAATATGATAAGTATTGTCAATGTGAACAAACAAATGCCACCCAGGCACTCAATTATGCAGCTCTCTTGTAATTATTCTCTCAGTTTAGATTGTGGTGGCACATCTTTCTCAGAGCACAATATTGACATATCAACAGGCCCAAGACATACACTATTACTTTATAATAACATAACTTGTATGATATTAATTCAAACCTCACTTAAATATTTGGTCATACACCTCAGGACCTAAGACACATATCTCACATGCACCTCAGACACATTGCACAGCGTGTAAATGTTCCTCAGACATCCCTCAACTGCACTGAAATATAAAGTCCCACACCACACTGAAAATGGTACCACAGGCCACACCTTGACTGAGGTACCACACCCCAGCATTCAAATTGGCATATGCATGCTTGTAAGTTTTATATACCCAAAACAAACCATTAGATAATTTCATGTGCTTTTTAGTGCCCATCCCAGAAGGGTGTTTGATATGGTAGACATGCAGTCATCTTTATACTGTCTGTATACATACTAGTAACTATGCCTGAACACTATGAATCCTTGATTGACTGGGGAGAGGAACTTTAAATTCTGATATAGAAAGTCTTCTACATGTATATTGCTCTCTAGCAGATAAGACTTCTTCCCATAAGACATGGGAGTTGAACAAACAAGATTACCACAGGCAGGTTTTAAAGACTGCAGATTTATTGGTGAGATTGGGTTTCATCTGCAACCACAAATGGACATGTATTTTAATAGAAGTAAATGGTTTTTGAAAATTCCATCTAAAATTATTGCTGCTTAATGTAAACATAGTATATAGTATATATTTAACGATTTTGATGTGTTTACATGCCAATGACATGCATTAAAAAAAAAAATAAAAATTAAAAAATTTTTTTTTTTTTTTTTTTTTTGGGTTGAAATATTTTGATTTGGGTTGAAATTTGAAGAAAAAAAGTCCAGGTCGGCCCAATTTCGGCAGGTCGGTCGGGTAACCGGAAACACAGATGTTTTTTTTTTTGGCCTAACTGAGAGTCACTAGAATGAATGAATGATTGTAAATACGGGACACTCAGGGCATATATACGGAAAATTAAAACAATATCGCGAACACGCACCCGAATAAAGTTCACATGCCGGCTCGTGTTTTTATAAGCTTTATACGAAAGTGTTATCTACCCCGCTCAATCGTCCCTCTATATTTTTTGTCAAAACAATACCGTAACTTTCCAAACAGCACTTAAGACAAATCACAAGTGAAGATAACTCACCTCGCGATGACAATTCACCATGTGTACACAATGCTATTGATATGTCCCGCAGTAATTCCTTTACATTCACGCGCTGATGTCGATTCCGGATTTTCCATCGCCATATAGGTAGACATAATTAACTCTGACTCCGATTCCCTGTTTTTAATTAGTTTACCTCGCTTGACGTCATGCGAGGTTTTGCGACGGAGATAGCCGACAACCGGTGGTGGTATTATTTATTTATTTCTCGGCTTATTTATTACGCGATTTTTATGGGACTTGGATCATTGTGATCACAATAGGGGTGGCTTTCCGATAGAGTTTTGTTGTTTCATGAGGATAGTAATCCTTTAAAAAAGCTACTTGATTTTAGAATTATCCATCTTCATCCGAATTTGGTCTGAGACCTTCTTCTCATCGATTGTTTACTGGGCCACTTAAAATTATCGTTAATTTTTGCCCCCGAAGCCAAGGAAAGAGTAAATTGCGAGCGTTAATTCGGATTATGCATCTTTAATAAAGCTGAGGCACATATTTGTTAGCCATTTCTATACTAAGTCAGCAAAAAGTTTATTATCTGTTTCTCGGACACTTGTTTTTAAAATACGCAGGGAGGTTTTTATATATATTTTTTACCTACAAAAGTACCCAGCAGGCAGGTTTTTACGAAAGGTGACAAACCGAAGTCAAAGGTCACCTGGCACTATTTCCTGTTATGAAGTGAACACTTCATATCACGATTTATAGAATGGGTTTATTGAGTTGAATAAGGGTAGGATAAATAGAGGATCTACAACGAGTCCCCAGTTTATAGCACAATTTGCAAAACAAGTCCAGTAAATTAGGTCTGGACTTCGCCAAAGCCTCGTTCCAGACCTAATTTACTGGACTCATTTTGTAATTTCAGCTATAAACTGGTGATGAGTTCGAGTTGTAGATTCTGTTTATTACATGATCCAAAACCTTGATATAACATACTTAAATCAACATATGAGATGTGATATTAACATCGGCTTCTATAAGGCCTGCGATGACGTTTCACGTAACTATGTGTTGTTTGTCTGTGTAAAGAAATGGTCCCAGATAAATTAAGACTCTGACATATATAATGCCATATATTTAATGAAATAACTTTTCAAACTTGCCATTCATTAGAGTTTGTTGGAAAAATATTTGAAGCCTTAGTTTTTGAGACATAGCGTACAGAATATAAACAGACGACAAACCAGTCGAAGGTCACCTGGCACTAGTTCCTGTTATATCACAATTTATACGATGGGTTTATTGAATGGAAGAAGGGTAGAATCATGTAATAAATACACAGAACGACACATGTGTGTGAATGGGTTTCCTGGATTTTGAGGCGCACAACAGAGTTGACTCAATACTTGACAAAGAAAACCCAACGATCCATTAAAGGTTAAATGACAGTATATTGTTTGAACTTGTCAAGATTACAAACCTTGAATTAGTGTTTCTGTCATTTGCAGAATGAGGTCCCCAGAGGGTGACTTTAGTGATGCTATTCCACACAGTGGGCTAGAATCACCAACCAAATTCAACCCTCTGGGAACCTCCTGCTTTAGTGACGCTATACCACACAGTGGGTTAGCATCACCAACAAAGTTCAACCCTCTGGGAACCTCAAATGGCATCCATGGGAGACATGGGATCAGACTGAAGTTGAAGTTGGTGATGTTCACCCATTAGTCACCTTGATTATGCATTTGATCTTCTGCAAATTAGCTGATATTTTTTTAAACCTTGCACAGATGTCAACCAGCATGGGAACCTGCGCACATGGGATTTTGAGTTCAGTCAGAGTTATTTTGGCAGAGTTATTGCCATTTTTCGACAAAGAATCGTACAACCTGGGACGCATCTTTTGTCTGAGTCTGTATTCTGTCCAATTTTTTTTAACTTGTTACAGATGTCAACCAGCATGGGAACCTGTGCACCTGCATTTTTGCTTTCAGTCGGAGTCATTTTGGTTGAGTTATGTTTTTTATTTTAGAGTTGTTTACCCTTTCTCGACACATTGAAGATGTGCAACATATTTAAGTGAATATGCACTTTCTAACATATTGGTGTAATCAATTCCTCCTACAGTTTGTAGTATAGGGATCTGATATCCTTTAAACCTGCTGCCTTCATCGGGGGACATTTTGGTCTGTTTTTATGAAAATAAATAAAACAGCAGAGTGAATGTTTGTTGTGCAAATTAATGATTATCTGTTTAGAATAAATTATAGTTTAATTCGGGAAAGGTTGCATGGTTGTCATATTTCCACATATACAGTAATGCCCTAAATAATTGACTCCTTAACCAGAGCAGAATTATGGGTAACTTTTCAGGATTTAGTCGAAAATATGGCTTGTTGCCATTCATTGGAAAGCTCTCACTGAAAAGTTACCCATAATTCTACTCTGGTTAAGGAGTCGATTATTTAGGGCATTACTGTAGAAGTGATGTGAGTTTGGCCATGATGTCACATTCAAATGTTACGCGACCATTAATTAATTGTTCATAATTATAACGAAAATCATTTTGGATTATAATACATGTATGTAGTCTTTAATAAAAATAATAGGTTGTGATTGCTTGGATTTTGCACAGAATAGAAAATACCGACACGTAATGATTTTAGTTTGATAGCCTTTATAAATATCAGTACTAAGGTGGAGTAATGCCAGACGTGAGGCTGTGATGTCATGATCTTATAAATATGGACGTGCCGTTATTAGCGTGACTTTTGAATTACTCGATGTGATATTGTTGTGTTTGAGCATAACTGAGAAATGAGAGGTGTTTTATCGCACCATGGTTAATATAATAAATATACTAATGGCCTGATTTTTTTTTTGTATTTGAGCAGATGAATGTCTCCTAGCAACAGTTATGCCCCACCCACTAAGACTGGCTGTGGAATCATTCATTGTACTATGAATTACGACACTGTATGTACAGAAACTAAAAACCAACAATTCTTCGTAGGGAAGAAATGAGCAGTATTTGTAAACATACACTCAGAATGATATAAACACTGAGTCTATCGTATTTCTGCCAACTTTTCATATTTCGGAAGATTATTGGTATTTCCCCGAATTACATAACCTCACGCTACGTTAATCGTTTTGATTGGACTCCTTTTCCTTGGTACTACTAATGTGAGTTCTGATCAGGCCCCAAGCTATGAGGCGACTCGGGCGAAGTTCGTCGCCCTCGGACGTCCGCGAGGCGAAAACGAACTCGCCTTCCAAATTTGACCAAACTGAGATTTACCGGTGGAAATTTGACTTGTTTTGCCAAAAAATATATTAAAATATATATGTCATAATGTTGTTGCCCTATCTCTCTGAACCATTTGGCGAAACATTTCCTTAAAATATCCCTTTCTGATCGAAGAAGTTGTTCACATTCAATCCCGGCACAATCTATTTGAAGTGGCCTATATTCGCCGGGATTATCGGGGGATTATATATCTAACCATCGAAAGTCATTATCGCTAGTATCAGAAATAATTAGACTATTCGAGTTACATGTTATAAATTAGTACAAGACTGCGTCCCACTTTTCAGATATAAAACAATTACGACATTATCAGAGTATGTACCAGACATTTTGATTGGCGCTACTGATGTGGAATCCCGGGGTTGGGAATTTGAAAACTCAATGAAAGGTCATCAGACCCACTATTTTATATTCGGGTATGAAGTTTACTCCAGACTGAGAAATGAGATGCCCAGATACATGAATCAAGTTACATGTACCCTTTCTTTGCACTGATACAAAATCATTGCTTATCAGCTTCACCATTGCTGGAATGTTTATATGATGGCTTTATGTACTCTAGATGCACATTATTAACTGAGTCAATTGGGGCCCCATGCCACGATTGAGCTGCAAATCAATTCAACTAATGGACAGTTATGGACTTCTTCCAGGAGATTTCCCTGTCCATCATGGATGAGCTAGCAATCATAAGCCAGGCATCAGCTGCTGCTTCAACACCGGCTACGTCACCGTCTGCATCACCGACTTCATCACCTGCTATGTCACTGACTGCATCACCGACTTCATCACCTGCTATGTCACCGACTGCATCACCGTCGGCACCACCAGCAGAAGAGATCAGATCTGAAACAGAAGAAATCAAATCAGAAGCAGAATCAAGCGATGAAGAGATTCAGGAGCAACGGACATATATTATAAAGGAATTTTCCTCGGAACGAGGTGGACCGAAGTTATACTGTGATGATGGCTACACATATACTATAAAAGGTCACACGCTATCTGGTGTAACCTGGCGATGTACCAAGAGGGCCACGGGTCGGTCTTGTTCTGCAATAGTGATGCAGGAAGGGAAAGTATTCACCCTAGGGAACAAGGGACATAACCATGTGTCTGATATGTTACCAAAGAAAGACCAAGGCAGACAGACCAAGGTACACTGTACTGAATATAAATGCAGTGCTTTTGGAAACATTCACATGTAGGAGGTTTAGTAAATGTTATAAACATTTTGATGCATGTAGATAGTTTTTAACATGACCATTGCCAGGCATGGCATGATACATTCATATGCTTGTTTAAATTGCATTTCAAACAGATACCATAACTGTTGAGTTATTATCTAAAAAAACATTTTTCTGGCATAAATTCATTTAACAAATCACCGACACACGCACAGAAATTTCAGCCACATAACAAGTTTGGCGGTGACTGAGCAACCTCAACTGGATTTTTCATCCAGAAAGTAAGAAAACATGAACTTTGGTCAAAAATTTTGTCTAAATAAAAATGGTAAAAAATGGGTGGACGAAACACAAACTTTACATATATTTTGTGGTTGTACACCTGTATTCCAAATATTGAGCCAAAATTCCAACGAATGGTCATAATTCTAATAAAAAAAGAACAGAAGTTTAGCTGACTGCTTTAATCGTATTGGTAGTAATAAAAAAGACATAATTTATTTGGCATTGACCAAAAGCACAAAGCTGAGAGTTCTCAATAATGAAGAAATACCATCAAAATCAGTCAAAACTGAAGTGAAATCTTGATTGAAGATATATTATGATCTGAATGGATATCTATCCTAAAAATTTCGTTCTAAACATTCATTGCTTGGAGAAGATTAAAAAAAAATTAATATTTTTATGGTTAACAATTTAACAGTATCAGAAAATTTTGAAACTTAACTTTCACGTTCAGAGTATTTTACTTGATTGAATTCGTTAAATTAGGAAACTGAAGAATGCTTGGCTTCGACTCCAGTTGAACCACATTGTTCTCAATTGTTTTATACCGGTACTGAGTACAGCATTGTCCAAAACTTGTTCCAGGATAACACCTTGCCTGTATTCAAAGAAATTAGACCCACCAACCAAACAGCTGCTGTCCCAGCAAAAAGTCCTGCAGTCAAAATTCCGAAATCGTGTTCTTCTACGTCAGGAGTTAAACCGACGACAAAGATATTCAATATAGTGAATACAGGTACTCAGCGACATGGCCAGATGTTAGTCAGCGAGGATGGATACACTTACACACTGAAACAAAAGACATCTACCCGAACAACATGGCGATGTACGAAGCGAGCACGAGGCCTCTACTGCTATGCTAGTGTTATGCAGGAGGATGATAAGTTCTTCATGGGCAAGCATGATCATGTGCATATACCTGACCCTAAAATATGCGATCGCACTGTGGAAGAACATGGTGCGAAAAAAAGGCGTACACAAAAGGTAAAGGGCATTCTTATGATAAATGCCGAAGTCCTTTTGTTGAGCTTGAAAAAAAAATATCTGCACATAAGTGAATATCTGGGTACAGCAAAACCTCTTTGCCCCCTTTCCCAATCCACATCTGGTGGCTCAGTTTGTAAGTTGCATGGCTCATTACCCATCATTACCTATCCAGTGATGATGAAGCTGGTTCCGATCTTGAGTTGTGGTCCACGCAGTGACTCATCTATGACAGTAATCTGATTCATGTATCTGGACAAGTTAGTTGGGCCGATGGGGTCATTGTCACAAGGCTCCGGTCACATTCGTAGCCAGCTTTTTAAATCGATCTCAAATGTAGCTGGCGATCACATTCGTAGCCAGCTTTTCTAATTCCATGCTTGATATGGCGCGAAATATGACATCATCACGTTCTTGACTAAAATATTGACGTCATGCTCCAAAACTGACTTCATTTATCAACTAAAATTGGAATATAATTCGAGCATCTATAAGGACATTGATCGGAAACCTCAGGTTATTAGACGAACTAATTTCAAATTAAAATTTATGGTGTTTTTCAATCATCAACTCAGAAAAATGAGTCTAACCTAATCTTGTTCATTGAGGCTCGCATGAATATGAAAAGCTGGCTACAAATGTGAGCGGAGACTTATGACAATGACCCAATCAGCGTTAGATGGGGGGGGGGGGGGGGGGGGGGGGGGGGGGGTTGTCAGTAGTTTATTAACCCTCTATGTGGTCTTTTTTTCACCCGTAACTGACAATGTAATTTACTAGCTTAAATGTGATATATATACGCCAGTACAGGTAATCATATTGTCACATGAAATTTCGGAGGAAGTGCATTGTGCTGTTCTAATATATTTATTGGTAGTTCTGTGTCGATATTCGAACCCATATTCATGTAATTCACATGAGAATATGGTGCTGGATATTTGCAGAATGAAATCAATCTGCTTATGCCTCATCTTCTCTGGAAAGTATTGTTATTATCAAATTTCTATAGAAACTTAGATTCTGTTTCTTTTTTAGTTTAGTTTCTCTATAACCCCAAATTGGCAGACGAAACATTGCATTATCGAGGTTCCCAATGGGTGTACATCACAATATTCACCATTTGGGAACTTCAGTATGAGTCTATGTATCCCATAGCAGATGAGGCCATGCAGAATGAGGTCCCAAGAGGGTGAATTTGGTTATGCTAGCCCGCTATGTGGGATAGCATCACTAAATTCACTCTCTGGGGACCTCATTCTGCAAATGACAGGCACACTAAACTCAGGCTTGATTATTGTTGCCCCTGCATCTCCCAAAATATTATCAAATTAACATGTTTTTTAGTTACTTTTGAAACTTCTTCACAAATTTTCTTTTTTAGTTTCTCCATATTCCCAATTTGACAGACTTCCCAATTTGGCAGACGACAAATTGCATATCGAGGTGCCCAATGGGTGCACATCACAATATTCACCATCTGGGAACTTAAATCTGAGTCTAGGTCTCCCATAGCAGATGGGGCCTTGCAGAATGAATGAAGTCCCCAAGAGGATGAATTTGTTGACGTCAGTAAATTTGGTAGTGTCAGTAAATTTACCCTCTGGGGACCTCTCCGCCACCATATTCTCATGCCTGGATAGAGTACATGTATGCATTACGATTTAACCTTTTCATGACGGGAGCTGCGCTGGTGCAGCATTAAAGATCTTGTGTCAGTGCATTATTTTATATATGCAGTTCTCCTAAAGGGAGCCTCGCATATATAAGAGAATGTACTGGCTTACAAGGTCAAGGTATATTGTTTGGCCAATGCATTCTCTTATATATGCGAGGCTCCATATGGGAGACTCGCTTATCGAAGAGAATGCATTGGCACAGGGTTTTCTTAAAATTTTGGGAAGCTCAAATCATGGAAGTGTTAACACCCATAAATTACTATTTCTTTGGCCACGGGTGCTGCTTCAGGCGTGAAAAATATGTTTCAGTCGGAGATCCCACCCTCCAAAGCTCAGAACACAATTATTGAAATCTATTTATTTTCTATACCTCAAAATTGTTGTCAGTCTGTAAAAAATTCCACTGGAAATATATACGGACATGTGCAGACACAGTAACAAGAGTTTGGAGGGTTAAGCAAGGTCTCGTTTAGCATTGACTTGCATGGTGATTGGAAATGATTCTCGGAATAAAAGATGATGAAAATGATCACCAGAAACAAAAAGTGATAGATGGTATGCAGATACATAGGTATACTTGTTCCCGATTCAGTTATCATATTTTATGCATGAAAATAGACAAGTTATAATACCATGCCGATGATGTTTGTTCACATTTGTGATGGCACACAGACCTGAGAATGAGGCGCCTGTCATTTAGAGAATGAGGTCCCCAGAGGGTAAATTAGTGACGCTATCCCGCATAGTGGGCTAGCATCACTAAATTCACCCTCTGGGGACCTCATTCTGTTTAGGCCTCATCTTCTCTGGAAAGTTTCTTTATTACAAAATTTCTATAGACACCTCTTCACACAATCGTTTCCGATTGCTCTTTACATAGATTCTATTTCTTTTTTAGTTTAGTTTCTCTATATATCCCATATTGGCACTCGACACATTGCATAATTGAGGTTCCGAATGGGTGTACATCCCAATATTCACCATTTGGGAACATCAATCTGGGTCTATGTCTCCCATAGCAGATGAGACAATGCAGAATGAGGTCCCAGGAGGGTGAATTTGGTGATACTAGCACACTGTGCAGTGTAGTGTCACTAATTTCACCCTATGGGGACCTCATTCTGCAAATGACAGGCACACTAAACTCAGACTTGATGGCACATGTTGTGGAATTCCAGATTGAACCAGGTATCAACATATCGTCTCTGAGATTCTAAATAGTCGTACCCCAGGAAAATCAAATTATACAGAATCACAAAAAAATATTTATCTCTGGAACTAGAACTTTTATCTGTTAATAACTTAGCACAATAATACTTTATGTCACATATTTTACATTTGAAAATAAAAAATGACATTTTAGAATTAATGAAAGATTTTTACGGGGAAACCAGATACGACATTTCAAAACACAAATTTCCCTGAAAATGGTATTTATAATTGTAATATTGACAAGTGATCTGATGAACTTATGTAATCGAACCTGTAGATTCCGAAAATGCAATAAAACATTTTGCGCCATATTGACAGGTTCTTCATTTGGAAGCCCACCGGCGATATATAAGCTATGATCTTTGAAGGGTGGATACCTCGACTCAAAATCAACGAAATAGTAATTTACAGTAATGCCCTAATTAAATGACTGCCTAACCACAGCATAGTTATGTGTAACTTTTCAGGATTTAGTCGGAAATATGGCTTGTTTGCCATTCATCGGAAATGTTCAGATAATAAGTCCAGAGGTCGTTTGTTGAACTTATTATCTGAGTCATGATTTCCCTCCATTGAACAGGAATTGTTATGCACATGTATTATCTTTTCATACCTCTGTCGTCTGCTCATTTTTCCTGTACACCTGTCCAAATGATGAAATAGACCATTCTAATGTACACTTTTATTACTGATTTGGAGAATCCATTTAGTATAAAAAGGGTTGAATCTTTAATACTGCATCGATATATTGCCTTTTATGCTTATCTTTCCATAAACTTTATGCATATAATCCTTGATTATACTGCCCGGGTACCCGGATAATGATGCGAACAACAAAGTCTGCGAAATTATGGAAATATACGTTACATTTTACTCAGAATGCTATTTCCTTATAGGAAAGACTGTTCTAATTTTCACAACATTCAGAATTTCCATTAGGTCTCCCCTGTGTCTGCGATATTTTAGGTACATATTTTTTTTACCCTGTGCCAATGCATTCTCTTATATATGCGAGTCGACCATAGGTCGCCTCGCATATATAAGAGAATGCATTGGCCTAACAATTTTTTATCATTTTTTTAAAATAAATGTTTCTTACAATTTTTAGGACATAAAATAAAAAACATCCATTACCCTGCAGGGAGCCCCACACATATATAGAAGCATATAGAAGAGTGTCGTCTGCTCATGTTTGTCTGGGGCTCTGTATGGGTGAAATTATAAAATTGTTAAAGAATACAAGAACAAATTATTTAAATTGTAAAAAATTGTTAGGCCAATGCATTCTATTATATATGCGAGGCGATCTATGGTCGACTCACATATATAAGAGAATGCATTGGCACAGGGTAAAAAAAATCCCGACTCACGACTGGATTTGATATGGCGGGTCACATAATTATGACAACGTTCTCTCAGCTACACATCACACTATTTTGCTTTTGATTTAGATATATACTGGTATATAAAACTGAGAGAACTGCCACCTTGGTGAGCCTATATAGTGGGGATTCATTTGAACATAATAATAATATTTATTTTCTTTATGTTATTATTATTAGAGGGACACTAACAATCAATTTTACCAGTCTCTCTATGTTTGGTAGCTTGATTATTTTCTGGATTAGTTCAGTTGCATTTCACTGTATGGTTTCCACGGCTTGGGATTGTTTACTTGTGTTCATATTAAGCACACCATTGGTATCGGTCTGATTAATATATGTAATAATGGGACCACATGTCTTTGTCTAGGTAGGTAAACGACCTCTTGATGGTATATAGCACCTGATTGGCCTTCAAATTAATGTACTATGCACATTATTAACTGAGTCAATTAGGGAAACATACTTTACATTTTACTCAGAATGCTATTTCCTTTTGGCTTGAATAGGAAGGACTTTTTAGTCACCTCTCTTTTAATTTTCGAACTTTCAGAATTTTGTCTGAGCTTGTATTCAAGCCTTGAAATAGTGCGTCTGTCATTTGCAGAATGAGGTTCCCAGAGGGTGAATTTAGTGACGCTACCCCACTAGCATCACCAAATTCACCCTCTGGGGACCTCATTCTGCAAATGACAGGCACGCTATTTCAAGGCTTGCTTGTATTCCTACATTTTCCGGTAAATTAATTTTTTTTTCAACACTTGGCATGGAGTCTGACACTGGCTGCCATGGGGGAGCCCACCTGTAGTTGTATATAATTTCCTGGATTCTTATAATTTTAATATGGAAACATGTCAGCTATTACTTAGCATGGCCTGTGAGTAGTCAATACACTGACAGACTCCACAGCAGTAGTGTACTGCATAGTGTTTTCATTAGTGAAGAACATGAGTACATAGCTTTCATTGACTGCAGCTATGATCCTGGACTGCATCTAGTAAATTAATATTTACACTTGCTGGTATATATGCTAATATCATGCAGTTACTGTGTGCTAGTTAAGTGTAGACGTCTTTTGTTGTTGAATACTATTTGGGATTTTTGGAGCAGGGAAATTGGTAGGATTATCCATATCAGCTGTCTGTGTTCAAGGTCAAGGTTAGTGAGATTCTGTGTCCTTGGATGTAATAGGTGTGTGACTTATAGTGAATCGGATTGTCAGATCTGCACTTTATTGTACCCATTTTGAGAGAACCCACTCAGTGCTAGGTTTTGATGATCTTTAGGAGTTAACTACTCAGGTCTGTCTGTTTATATGTCTGTCTGTCTGGAACTCAGTTTGTCTGTGTATGTTCAGCTATATGCAGCTTATTTAAGAAATAATTTATGATTATATATCACTTTTATTAATTTATAATCGTAAAGTTTGAATACAAATTCAAATACATGTATTGTAGTAAATTTGTTTTCCTAACTGTAAACTTGCTGTAACTTGGTAAATCGGAATAACTCCCAAGTTTTCCAACTTCTGTAAAATGCAGTTATAATTGTACATCTGGTAAGAAAATAATTTCCTACTATTGAATGCATACTAAAATTTGCCATTTTTTCACGAAATAGAAAATTTAATACTTCTGATAATTATTACTATAATGACTATATTTATATAATGTGATTTCAAATTCAATGTATAGAATAATTTTTTTCAACAATCTTCTAGTATCTTCATGCTTGAAATGTTTGAGCCATAAAGCTCCATGGCCCTAGGTACCCTACTGCTATGTCCCAGTGACTGGTGGTGGTTCCTAATATTAAAAAGATGACCCCATTAATTTTCGGCAAATATAACATGAACTATGTTTATTCTAATTTTAACCTTTTTAACTCATAAATTGATTCCTTCATCAATACTAGGAGGTAGTGTTGGTTCTTTATTCTGAAAAAAAAAATCATCCTCATTTTAAGTTTCCTGATTATAAATTTAGCCATATTTATGATTCCATAAAGCATAATATACATTAAATGGAGTAATAAATCTGTTACAAAAGTAATCTGACCATTTTCAGCATTTATACTCTTCAATCTCCCATTAGCTTGTTATAGTTCCTTAGCACCAGCTACAGTAATGCCCTAAATAATCAAATCCTTAACTACAGAAGAATTATGGGTAATTTTTCAGCATTTGGTATGAAATATGGCTTGTTGCCATTCATTGGAAAGCTCTCAGTGAGAGCTCTCCAATGAATGGCAACAAGCCATATTTCCGACTAAATCCTGAATAATTACCCACAATTCTGCTGTGGTTAAGGAGTCGATTATTTAGGGCATTACTGTAATTATAGTGTTCGAGTACCATGATAACACACTCGTGACCATCAATAACCTTATTAGTCTAACATCTGTATTATGAGACATTCTGGAGTTTTGCACAAATAAACCACACAACCTCCATCTGTACGCCATTGATTATATCTGCTATATAGATTGGTAATTTGTGAGTAAAGTAACACAGGCCTAGTTAGGTGGTGTGCATGAAGGGAGTGTTTCACTACATAGGACTAAATCATTGTGGTGAGTTTTTCATTTGCTTGTCAAGCCTTCAAGTAACTGGCCTCTCATGTCAGGGGGGGGGGGTTGGACAAAAAAATTCAGGCACGTATGGCATTTTTTCCCTTTCGATCATTTTTTGTACCCACCCACCCCCACCGCCAATTTTTTTTCCTTTTCGGCAGTTTTTTCCGACCATTTTTTGACACCCACCCCCCCCCTTTTAACACTAAAACAGAGATTTGTGGGGGGGGGGGGAAATTCACTGTAAACAGCTGTATATGAATTTCTGTGCATACTATTTATCATGGATATTAACATGGACATGTAAATAGGAATGAGTCATTTTGAGGTCATTCGGCCAAAAAAACATGGCTGCCAGCGGCCATCTTGGATTTCAAAATTTGCAACAAAATACAACACGATAACTGCCTGCAGTCAGTTTACCAGTTAGAATTACATTATTTCTCTCATTCAAAGTGGTTTTGAAGCCCAACTCATTGCCAAAACACTAAAAAAAACAAGCAGGAAATTATTTTTTTAGTTGGTGGCTTTGACCACCCCCTGCTCATGTTAGGTAAAACATATATAAAATAATATCATGCCAAGATAAAATCCTTTAGTACCAAGTCTGAGTTTAGTGTGCCTGTCATTTGCAGAATGATGTCCCCAGAGGGTGAATTTAGTGATGCTATCCCGCAATAGCAGGCTAGCATCACTAAATTCACCCTCTGGGAACCTTATTTTGCTTAGGTCGCATCTTCTCTGGAAAGTTTCTTTATTATCAAATTTCTATAGAAATTTCTTCACATAGATTCTATTTCTTTTTCAGTTTAGTTTCTCTATATATCCCATATTGGCAGACGACACATTACACAATCGAGGTTCCCAATGGGTGTACATCACAATATTCACCATTTGAAACTTCAATCTGAGTCTATGTCTCCCATAGCAGATGAGGTCTAAGCAGAATGAGGTACCCAGAGGGTGAATTTGGTGATGCTAGCCTGCTATGCCGGATAGCATCACTAAATTCACCCTCTGGGGACCTCATTCTGCAAATGATAGGCACACTAAACTCAGGCTTGTTAGGACCCGTCATTGCAACAGAGGCTGCACGTCACCACCTTCACCATCTGGGAACTTAAATCTGTGTCTAGGTCTCCCATAACAGATGAGGCCATGCAGAATGAGGTCCCCAGAGGGTGAATTTGGTGATGCTAGCCCTCATGAATCTCACTCTATTGAGATCAAATTTAACAAGTTGTTTTTTAATTATTTTGCAGAGACTTAAATTCTGGAACACTCCAACAGCCACCACACCAAAGGCAAAGAAACGCAGAATGGCCAATCCGAAAGATAAAGTGGAGGAACCAGAAGTAAGCTGTAGCCCTCATTCGAAGGGTGGGGAGGGGTGGTGGTTGGGGGGGGGGGGGCTATTTTCTTGAAATCTATGTAATGGAAGAATATAAGGCAGTTAGACATCAGTGTTAACTTGTAATAAACTTGGGATGAATTATGACTATTATATGCTATAATGCTATTGCTAACTTTTTCATGATTAGCTGTTAAAAATTGAGACCCATCAGAAATTTGTTGCTGCATGTAAATTGTGTTTATGTGTGAACCTTTGGTTACCTATTCAGTAGTCGGAATATAGAAATGGATTCCGTCCATCCGTCCTCCCATGGCAGACTCGCATATATAAGAGAATGCACTGGCACAGGATCTTTAATGCTGCACCAGCACAGCTCTCATCATGAAAGGGTTAAAGCCTTAACCAATGAAATTTTTAAAGATTTTTTTTTCGTATTATTTTAAACAGGGTATTTTGTTCAAGATATTTTGTTAAACATAAGTTTTAACCTGTAATGTGTGTTTCGTTTGTTTGTTTCTGAGTCCATTTCGCATCACCTATATTTAACCTTTCTAGCTATACAAGCCTGGATTTTGTGTGATGACATTTACAGAATGAGGTCTCCAGAGGGTGAATTTACTGATGCTATCCCGCACAGTTGTCTAGCTCACTAATTTCAGCCTCTGGGGACCTCATTCTGTTTAGGCCTCGTCTTCTGAGAAGTATCTATACTAGTAGTCCCCAAGTAACATTATCTTTAGTTACTTTTTCCCTTCTGTTCAGTTTCTATATCCCCTAATATGTGGAAGATAAATTTCATAATATAGGTGACATATGGGTGAACATCACCAACTTAAATTGGGGAATGTCAATTTGATCCATAGCAGTTGAGGCCAAAGCAGAATGAGGTTCCCAGATGGTGAATTTGGTGATGCTAGCCTGCTGTGTGGGATAGCGTCACTAACTTCACCCTCTGAGGACCTCATTCTGCAAAAGAAATACTATATCCAGGCTTGTTTGATGAGTAGTTCCCTTAGGAAACGTTCAGATAACAAGTACAGTAATGCCCTAAGTAATCGACCTCTTAACCAAAGCAGAATTATTGGTAACTTTTCAGGATTTAGTCTGAAATATGGTTTTAACCCTTTCATGATGAGAGCTGTGCTGGTGCAGCATTAAAGATCCTGTGCCAGTGCATTCTCTTATATATGCGAGTCTCCCATGGGAGGACGGATGGACGGAATCCATTTCTATATTCCGAGCTTTCCGATGAATGGCAACAAGCCATATTTCCGACTAAACAAGCCATATTTCCGACTAAATCCTGAAAAGTTACCCATAATTCTGCTGTGGTTAAGGAGTCGATAAATTAGAGCATTACTTTAGGTTGTTTTGTTGAACTTATTATTTGAACATTTCCTACCAATGAATATAAATCATTCTGCTCTTGCCTTATCTGTTTTTCAGTTTGCCGTCTGCTGTTATTACCTGAACACCTCTCAATGAATAATAGACCATTCCAATGTACCTCTGTTACTGACTGGGAGAATCCATTCAGTTTAGAAAGGGTTAAATATGAGCTACAAGCCTGCAGATAGTGTGTCTGTCAATATGAATGAGGTCCCCAGAGGGTTAATTTAGTGACGCTATCCCACACAGCATCACCAAATTCACCCTCTGGGAACCTCAGTATGCTTAGGCCTCCACTGCTATGGGAGACCAAGGATCAGATTGAATTTCCCCAGTTGATGTTGGTGATGTTCATTGGTCATCTCAAGTATGCATTTTATCTTCTGCAAATTAGGGGATACAGAAACTTCCCAGAAGGGAAAAAGTAAATTAAACTATGCGGGCTAGCATCAACAAACTCACCCTCTGGGGACCTCATTCTGCATATGACAGACGCACTCTTTGCGGGCCTGATGAGCCACATGTATATGCCATTTATATTTCAGCCTGAAAGTAAACTGTGGGGCGGGAGATTCACAGGAAAGACGGATCCAGTGATGGAGAAATTCAATGCTTCTATAGCCTTTGATAAAAAGATGTGGAAAGCTGACGTAAATGTAGGTAGCGTTATATGAACCACAGTATCACACACAAGTCCATAAAGAGACATATGTCATCCATAAATATGTCTCCCCTCTCTCTTTATCACTGGGAGAATTCTCTTTCTCTATTAGACCAAGTCTTCTCGATCAACAACAGCTTGGGATATCGGTTGGGTTGATGCTGTTTTGGATCGAGTCCCGCCCCATTGCTCTTCTATAATGAACTTTCATTCAAAAGACGTACTACATGTACACGTGAAGCCCGGGCACTCACGTAAACCCCTGAACGTGATTAATTATCAGACATGTGATCGATTAATCTGTCTTCAAAATGATATATTTACAGTGATAGAAAACGGTATAGTGAAGATACGATCATTTAATGTTTTGTTTACATGCATTTTCTGATAGCACAACAAATTTATCTTGTCTCTGGAAAACAAGGCTTTGTTTACTAATAAATCTCATTGCTTTGACATTTAACGGACCTCTGATATATGCTTGGGAAAGGCTGCCCTCTATGGTCCTATACGCAAAGCTTCATTTTGACCTAATCCGAAGACATACAAGCAAGACAACTCCCACCCACTATTCTGGGTGTAAAGTCCGTTATAGAAGAGTAACGGGATGGGACTCGGCCCAAAACAGCATCCAACCAAAATCCCAAGCTGTTGTGGACGTCGGTCTATTTCTCGATCAATCACAAACATTAAGAAAGAAATGCTTGTTGAAGTACATAGAATTCAGCATTAATAACCCTGTGTCTGATCATGTAGTGAAGGTTTTTACCTACCATTAAGTCACCCATATCCCATAGCCCATATACTGTGTTGACAGCCAGTCGCAGGCCTGTGATAGTTCAAATCTAACGCTTCGTGTTCATGTGAATAAAAACAGTTTAATTTGGAGTGCAGTTAAGAGCTGTCAACATGCATATGCATTTTTATGTGTACCCATACCATGTATGGTACACATAATGCCGACGTCCGGATCAACCATCTGTCGTTCGTCCGTCTGTCCGTCCGGATGTCCGTAGACACCTTGCTATCCGAGACGATTACTCGAGTATTTTTTATCAGATCGTGTTCAAATTTTATGTGCATGTTTATGATGACACACTCCTCACATGTATATTTTTTGGTATCGATCGGTTGATCAGTTAAGGTATTATGAACACTTTGCATCCACACATAGGCATGAGGTATCCGATGCTGTAACCTAAGTATTTTTTGTCCGATTGTGTTCATATTTGATATGTAGGTTTATAATGACACACCCCTCACCTGTTTTTGGTATCGAATTGTTGATCGGTTTAGAAAATAATCAACCCTGCACACAAATGCTATTGGATGCATCTGAGTCAAACAATTTTCTTCTGATATGCCTCATATTTCTTACCTAGGTCTTTCTTAGCACGTTATTCATCTGTATGGATTTTGGTATTGTTTAGTTAACCCTTTCCACTCTTGTTTTTAAATAGAATTCATCCAAATCAGGATGATGTAAATATTTTTCATCTGATCAGCACCAAATTTGATACATATGGTCCTCACCCCAAAATACAGATCAAGTTCGAATTTGGGTTTGATCCGATATATATTTTAACAGAGTTATGGCCATTTAAAATTCAAGTAACTGATAAGGTAATTAATACCTCTTTGCCACTGTGAGCTTTAGAAGAGAACTTCTCATCACACAGAGGCTGTATTATTGGCATTGAGTTATGTTTAGCTGACACCAGATAGATAGATAGCATGGCTAGAAGATGGCTCTCTATTAGTTTTCTGTGCAATATTAAGTTAACCCCTTTGTTGAAACAGGTTCATTTATGTACACTCAATAAGACACCTATTCTAAAAGAATAAATTGGAATGGTCCATTGTTTATTTGTAGGGATGTTTTACAGACATTGCTGTTTATAGACATTGTTGTTTACAGACACTGTATCTTAGAAATAAATTAACCCACCCATTCCATAGTTCCATCATATGATGTCATTGAAAATGATTAACCCTCTCCACACATATCGTCTTCTGATGTTTTTCATCTGATCATTCTCCTATTCTATGTCCAGGTTGATGGTGATCCACATTTCACTTGCATGTATTTTGGGATTAAAATTAACCCATTCCATAGACACATGATATCCGATAGGCAGATATTAAATTATCTCTTTCACCTTGAGCCAGGTTCAGTAAGGATTTCTATAAGCCACCAATTGAATATTCATTATTTGAGGAAATATCTTATTTTGAAATTCCTTCAATTGTATTTGGGCTGCAGGATAATAATAATGGTGCTGGTATTCTTGAGACTGACTTATTGGTAAAATATTTTTCACCCAATCACTTTTATAATCTCATTCCGGTTGATCATGACACATTCTTCACCTGCATGGATTTTGGTATTGATTGAATGGTTTTGAAAATATTTACCCTACATTTAATAATATTTCTGATGTTTACAGACATTGTATCTTTCCAATGATCAGCTTAGAATAAAATTAACCATAGATATACTGTATGCGATCCAATGTTATGACTCTAATATTTCAATTTGACCATTCTCATATCTCACCTTTAGTTATCTGATAATTCTGCATTAAAATATTTTATATCCAACCATTATCAATCAAATTTAATATCAAGGTCTATACACCCCTCACTTGTTTAGAGCTTTATCACTCTATAACACATACATGTATCTGGGAGTGACCTAATAGGTTGAAATCGAATTCCATATCCATGTTCCTATTGTGTTTATATGAGCAAGTTGCCCAATAAGCTGTGAATTGTTGAAAGTCTTGCACTCATGAAAAGGTTGGTGTAAAGATTTATGAAAATAGCTAATCACTATCGTCAAGGTATGGGTTAAACATCTGCCGATCGTGATCGGCCTCTCGTTTATCATGGAATGTCCAACTATCAACACAGCTTGATTGTTTCGAGGTAATTTTGAAAATATATGTCTTGAACTTTTTTTTTTCTGATCGTGAGAACATTTAAAAGATTATATAATACAGTAAAACCTCTCTAAATCGAACACCCTTCGGACCGGCCCTTCTGTTCGGTTTAGAGAGGTGTTCGGCTTACAGAAAATCGCAAAACCATCGGAATATATTGCCGCCGTCAGTAAGAGTTATCGAGACCCGAACACCTCATTACTGATTACTTAAACTTTATTCAATAAACTACAAAATAAAACATGAATTGCAATAGGTAAACATGCTATAATAAGAAATAATTATATGTATAGAGAAACCAGGAAACACGGAAACGATACATTTTACAGTGAATCGCGGTTTTTGAAAATGTTGTTGATGGTAGATTTCAACTCTGAGCTATCATTTTCCCGATGGCTCATTAATCGTTATAAGTTGATTTAATAAAACTGTGATGGTAACAATAAACCACCGTCCTGTACTTTTAGCGAATTAGTGTTTAGTTTGGACAATTGTTGTAAAAACAAAGAGACCATTCCAGCACAATAGCTGATGTAATAACAACGTGTCACTGCTCAAATTACCTGTGAAGTCACCATTGTTCAATCAGTTTGTGATATAAGCAAACATGTATCTATCTGTATCTGCATGTATCTGAAGGTGGTGCAGTGCAGTAACCAATTCTGGTTTAGGCACATCTAATTAGACACCTGTTGTTTAATTCGTTTCAAAGCTTTGCCGATACAAAAGACTGCTAATTAAACTGGTACGCTTATTCAATAGTACGAAAGTACATTACCTGTGTGCACGCGCGTTCGTCTGGTATCGCTTTCGGAATTTATTTAGAATAAAATGAAATATATATACGGCAGTATCTTTTCATTCTCAGGCATTATATTTGTTTTAATTTGTAAATAAATTTGATTATTGTACCAATAAAACTTCGTCCATTTGTAACTAACTGTTATCACTGACGGTGATCGAGGTCACACACATGTCAACTCAAAAGCGGAAACGTTCACATCATTACCTTTTAACTGATTGCGTTCAGTCTCTTCCGTCGCTTTAAGCATTCAGGTTTTGGAGGTAAACATTAGTGTATGTGTTCACTTATGGACTAATAAAGCTGTCCGGTATTCGGAGTACAGAGGTTTCGGATTACAGAGGTAATCATTAGTGACAATGCACTTGGGTAAAATCGGGACCGAACAATTCGTTCGGAATGGAGAGGGATTAGGATTGTAGAGGGTCCGGTTTGGAGAGGTTTCACTGTAGTTCACTTAGCACTTAACATATTGTATTTTTTTTTTTCATACAGGGAAGTATAACTTATGTGAAGGCTATAGAAAAAGTGGATTTGGTAACAGAACAAGAAAGCGCAGATATACAACGTGGGCTGGAACAAGTATGTTGAACATATAATAAGAGAGAAAATGACTAGAAGCCATTCGTTCAATGTTAATACCAATGTTGATGAAATTCTAGTACTTGGCAGAGTTACAGCTCTGCTCTAATTAATCAATCCCTTAAAGAGGTTGTAGGCCGGAAATGACCGCAGTCATACAGCCAGCTGTCAACTGTGGTCAAGTGGCATCACTGCGAATGCTAGTGGTTGACATGCAATATCAGCCGGTAATCTGAACACTGTAATATTTTTAAAACCCCAGTAACCAAGTAAATTACCGCTGAGTTCATTTTTTTGCAACTGATAATGCACTGGCACAGGATTTTGAATGCTGCACCAGTCCAGCTCCCATGTGAAAGGGTTAACGAGGAGTGTTATTCTCTAACTAGAACCAAGTCAGTATCAATTCAAAATTACTCACTTGGTAATGTTTCATATTTCTCAGTAATGAGTTATTTGGATGGTTGTAGTGTTTCATATCCCTCAGTAATGACCTATTTGATTGGCTGTAATGTTTCAGATTGCTCAATAATGACTCATATGATTGGTTGTAATCTTGTAGATTGCTCAGAAATGACTCATTTGGTTGGTTGTATTGTTGTAGATTGCTCAGTAATGTCTTATTTGATTGGTTGTAATGTTTTGTGTTGCTCAGTAATGACTCATTTGATTGGTTGTAATGTATTGTATTGCTCAGTAATGACTCATTTGATTGGCTTTAATGTTTCAGATTGCTGGGTAATGACTCTTTTGATTGGTTGTAATGTTTTTGATTGCTCAGTAATGACTCATTTGATTGGCTGTAATGTTGTTGATTGCTCAGTAATGACTCATTTGATTGGCTGTAATATTTTAGATTGCTACTGAGTGGGAGACTGAGAACTTCAAGATCAAACCTGGTGATGAAGACATACACACAGCGAATGAGAGAAGACTGAAGGTATGAGTCCTTATAACTATGGGTGGCCAAATTCACATTTATTAAGCATAATGCTTAACACTTCCATGACTACATTGGCCTACTATGGTTGTATTCTATTTATTTCCAATCCTACATAAATTCATACACAAAGTAATAATATATATAGAGGATATACAAAGAGTCCCCAGTGTATAGCGGAATTTATAAAACGAGTCCAGTAAATTAGGTCTAGACCGAGCCTTTGGCGAGGTCCAGACCAAATTTACTGGACGAGTTTTGTAAATTCCGCCATCAACTGGGGACGAGTTGTAGATTCTATTTATTACATGATCAAAAATATCGATAAAACATACTTTAAATCAACAAATGGGTCGTGAAAACTAACATCGGCTTCTATAAGGCCTGCGATGACGTTTCACGTAACTATGTATTGTTATCCCGCGTAAACAAATAGTCCCAGATAAATAAAGACACAAGGGAATGTGCATGAACAGTGCGAATAATTCTTAATTCGTTCTACTCATATCGGTTACTGCAAAGTGATTATAAAACTGACGTTGAGAACTTGTGCTTATAAAAGTGGCTTATTGGATTTCGCATCGGCTGGAACTGGCCTCCCCATTTGAAGACAGTTACTGCAGTAATACTCATAATGATAAAATGGACATTCAGGAATCTGACGAATAAAGTAGCCAAAAAAGGGAAAACTGTTAGTTTTAAGACATTATTTCTAAACTGGAATGTTGGGTCATTGATTGGAGTCATTTGTGACCCGCCATATCAAATCCAGTCGTAAGTCGGGATTTTTTTTACCCTGGACCAATGCATTCTCTTATATATGCGAGTCGACCATAGGTCGTCTCGCATATATAAGAGAATGCATTGGCCTAACAATTTTTTTAAAATAAATGTTTCTTAAAATTTTTAGGACATAAAATAAAAAACATCCATTACCCTGCAGGGAGCCCCACACATATATAGAAGCATATAGAAGAGTGTCGTCTGCTCATGTTTGTCTGGGGCTCTGTATGGGTGAAATTATAAAATTGTTAAAGAATACAAGAAAACATTATTAAAATTGTAAAAAATTGTTAGGCCAATGCATTCTCTTATATATGCGAGGCGACCTATGGTCGACTCGCATATATAAGAGAATGCATTGGCACAGGGTAAAAAAATCCCGACTTACGACTGAATTTGATATGCCAGGTCACATATGGGCTCTTTATACTGATGTTTCTTAGATTATCTCTAGTTGATCGGACTATCCATTCGGCAAACAAGTTGATGGAAATATCATAAATATTTTTCGTCTTATTTTGATCAGATTAAAGGCCCACTTAATTTTCAAATCACCAGATCACATTATATACAACATATTCCTTATTATATACCAATTGAAAGAGGAAGCTCCAAAATGTATTATCAACTTATCCGGTCGAATAAACTGTGAACATGATTTTGTCAAGGTACCAATGCGTGTTCTGCACTTAATTTCGATCTGGTCTGTACTGCCAGTTTATTGTTCTCAATGGAAGGGGAATAACTCTATCTCATAGTTGTGAATTATGATACAGTCTGGAGTAAATAACAGGGGGAGGTCTTGGGGTGAATCTGAGAATCTCTATCACTTGGTGGATACTCCTAGGCCACAGCTGTTCCATATTCTGGTGGAATATATATATATTTTTGGTTCTTCTTCCAAATGGTATATAATATGGAATATTTTGTGTATAATGTGATCTTGGCATTCAAAAATTAAGTGGGCCTTTGATAATCACAACTGCCACATGTCCTAACATGATCTTATTTTAGGAATTGATAGGACCAGCTGCTGGGAAGCTTCACACCGGGCGCAGCAGAAACGACCAATCAGCTACTGATGTCCGTCTGTGGCTCAAGAATGAAGTTGATAATATAAAGAGCCATTTACGAGATTTCATTATCGTCATGGTTAATAGATCTATTATGTAAGTTAACACATTTGCAAGATTTTATTATAGTTATAGTCAATTGAGCATAATTCTGCTGTGGTTAAGGAGTCGATTATTTAGGGCATTACTGTATGATGGTTGTAAACCCTTTAAAAATATAGTCTGCTCTGATAGAAACGGCCTCAAAATATGGTGCTGGACATTTACAGAATGAGGTCCCCAGAGTGAATTTAGTGATGCTACCTAGCACTGTGGGCTAGCTTTAACAAATTCACCCTCTGGGGTCCTCATTCTGCTTAGGCCTCATCTCCTCTGGATAGTACCTTTATGATCAAATTAACAAGTTTTTCCGTTTCTTTAGAAACTTCTTTAGAAAGTTTCTTTTCTTTTTTAGTTTAGTTTCGTTATATAACCAAACCGGCAGACAACACAATGCATAATCAAGGTGCCCAATGGCTGCACATCACCATCTTCACCATCTGGGAACTTATATCTGTGTCTAGATCTCCCATAGCAGATGACGCCATGCAGAATGATGTCCCCAGAAGATGAATTTGGTGACGCTAGCTCGCTGTGTGGTGTAGCGTCACTAAATTCACCGTCTGGGGACCTCATTCTGCAAACGAACGGCATATTTTGAGGCCTTGATAGAAATATAAAACCTCATACAGTAACCTATTGAATCTGAGACTATTTGGAAGTTATGAAAAACTCATACATTCTAGTCTTGAGTTTTCTTTTAAGACATTCTGTAGTATAATCATGTATAGCCACAGTAAAATCCTAATGGAGTTAAATTTCTCTTTGGTTTATGACACATAAAATTTGACTCTGTTGGTACCAGCAAGGAAATCTAGATGTAACAGACACTGGTAGAGTGTTTGTCAAATTTGATTACATTAGCAATCAGCCATGTCTTAATCCTTCCATGACTGGAGCTTCTTGAAATTTTGCATAACTATGTATGCTGGTGGGGTTCTGCTGAATAGCTATGTATGCTGGTGGGTCCTGATGAATAGCTATGTATACTGGTGGGTTCTGATGAATAGCTATGTATACTGGTGGGTTCTGATGAATAGCTATGTATGCTGGTGGGTCCTGATGAATAGCTATGTATACTGGTGGGTTCTGATGAATAGCTATGTATGCTGGTGGGTCCTGATGAATAGCTATGTATACTGGTGGGTTCTGATGAATAGCTATGTATGCTGGTGGGTTCTGATGAATAGCTATGTATGCTGGTGGGTTCTGATGAATAGCTATGTATGCTGGTGGGTCCTGATGAATAGCTATGTATGCTGGTGGGGTTCTGCTGAATAGCTATGTATGCTGGTGGGTCCTGATGAATAGCTATGTATACTGGTGGGTTCTGATGAATAGCTATGTATGCGGGTGGGTCCTGATGAATAGCTATGTATGCTGGTGGGTACTGATGAATAGCTATGTATGCTGGTGGGTTCTGATGAATAGCTTTGTATACTGGTGGGTTCTGCTGAATAGCTATGTATGCTGGTGGGTTCTGATGAATAGCTTTGTATACTGGTGGGTTCTGCTGAATAGCTATGTATACTTGTGGGTTCTGCTGAATAGTTATGTATGCTGGTGGGTTCTGCTGAATAGCTATGTATGCTGGTATGTATAATTTTGCATAACCCTGTACCAATGCATTCTCTTATATATGCGAGTCTCCATGTGGGAGACCTCGCATATCATATAATAGAATGTATTGGCACAGGGTTTTCGCAACATTTCAGGAAGCTCCAGTCATGGAAGGGTTAATTGTCAAATTACATTTCATTGACTCATTAATCAGTCTATTTGTTATCAAATTGGACAATATAAATCACCTTGTAATATATCAGATAGGATCCTGCTTCAATATCTAGAACTGTCCATGACTATTTATGTTAGGAAGAATAAAATATAAAAATAAAAATTCGCCCTCCCGCCACATTTTTTTCTCCAAAATATTGGATGTAAATCTAAGAATTTATTTATATAGGCCTAATGGTTGAATATTTGTTTAATTCACAGTGAATTGGACATCCTGATGCCTGGATACACCCATTTACAGAGAGCTCAGCCAATCAGGTGGAGTCATTGGTTGCTAAGGTTGGTTCATTTCCTGTCACTCGTGAAATTGTCACCTTAAACTGAAAAAACTTCTGCTCGACTTTATACAAAACATCAGTAAGAAGTAAATGTTACAATTTATTAGTCCTTTGAGGAATAGCTCCATTATCTATATATTGTCGTAAAAGAATATAGTTGCTAATGATCTTATGAAAATTTGAAACTTGTTGCCTTATAAATTTGAAACTCAGACACAAAATCAGACTTTTTCCTTATTTCTGAACTGGAAATCACTCAAATTTTAGTGAAACTTCTGTCGAAAAATTTCATTATTCCAAAATATTTTTGAACCTTCATACATGAAATAACCAACATTCATAGTTCCAACTTTTGAAATTTTTGGCTGATGTTAGGGGAAATGGGGTGGGCTTATTCCGCTATCACTCATTGTTTCCGCAGAGTTTATGGCATAATGCTTTCAATTTACTACCAATTATTCAAAGATATTTCTCACGGTGTCCAGATGTCTCTCATTCTTGAAAGTAAGATAAAAGAAGAATTGTTAATATCTACATTTTCTCCATAGCAACTAATTATCTGGAGTTCTTCTATAAGTTTTTGCATCTCTATTTGACTTGTCTCTGATTCCAGTTATGCATGGATGTTACAGAGGGACATGGACAGATTGATAGAAATAAGTAAGAGAATTGATGTCTGCCCATTAGGGAGGTAAGATGTTTGATTGGTTCAACTCTGTCATCCCTAAACCATAAAACTTAAACAGCTCCTGTCATGAAAGGTTCATAAATATATAAATATATAAGTTTTGTACAAATCTGCTTCACCTGTATAGCTTGTATTTCAAATTCTTCATATCGACACATACCTGGATTTATGCGTGTTGGGAGATACTTTTCTTGGTAATTTAATGGTGCAAAAAATATAATAATGATAGCCTGGGTATTTTTATTGCCTAAATGTGTTATTAGTTCGATTTTATAGATTGTTACTGTATATTGGAAATTGTTTCAAACAATTTAAAATTTATATAAATAAGGTACAACCGATACTTTAAGCAAGGAGAGGATTTCTATAAAAGCAATATGCCTTGTTGTCCCATCCTCAATTGAACTACTTGCGTATGTATAAATTGTCAATATGATGTTCTATTTTTGTTCAAATAAATATAGCAAGGAAAACAACTGTAACAGTCTACAATGTAACAAAAGTAAGATATGCTATTTTTCATTCTGGTTCAGGACAGTTTAATTGGTTATGAGTGGATAATTTTGATGAAAATGTTTATGATTGCTGTAGATATTTTAACCTTTTCTCCTTCTTCTTTATCAGCGGTGCTTTAGCAGGGAATCCTTTTGCAGTTGATAGAGATTTCATTGCTGCAGGTAAGAAAATTAGCAACTGATTGTTGCACTCAAATTGTTTCGTCACAATCAAGGATTTTTTTTAGCCAATTATCCATGGAAACACATGCACTGATTGTGAAACACAGTCAGAAGTAAAATTATTGGCAATGTTGGGAGTCACTGAGGAGGGCTTTTTAATTTTGTTTTGAAAAATTGTCCTGTTGAATTCATTCAATAATTCAAGTGTCAATCTCCCACTTTTTAAATTTGAAATAAAGACATGTTTATGTTCGATATATGATGGATAAAAGAGAAGATTGGAAGAGATTCTATGTATTGCTTGACAAACAGTAGGATTTTATTCCATAAAATTGTTTATACATCGAACAGGATAAAAAATTCTTGGAAAAAACCTCTTTTGTTCATACAATATCCATACATAAGTCAAAAAGAGCACGGGCATTTATTTTTATGAACATATGAAAAATCAGATAATGTTACCAAAAAAAAAGATCAGCTTGTTCCACATAGACCTGACTTTATATTCTCTTACAAGATAAAGTCCCAGATGTGCTCATCTTTAGCAAGCCAAAGAATGAAATATCTGTGGTTGTGGGGGCGACTTGGGAGATATCTTCTCCCTAAAATGTGCCACTTCTCCCTATTTTTATCCTTTACATTTTTGTGACCTCTCTCTTATACTCTAGTATGCATATTTCAAATAAATGAAATGTATTTACTGATTGTAATGGTGTATTTACTCATTATAATAGTATTGCAAAATACTTATTCGATCACAGAAAAGTGAGGATGGAGAGTACATTGGACTTCAGCCTTTGTGACTTCTCCCTGATAACAGTCCATTTCTTCCTAATAACCTATTTGGGAGAAGTCACTTCTCCCAAACTAAATTCTCTAGACTGGTCGCTGGGTTTCCATATCTTTAACCAACCTATCCTAAAGTTTATTTAAAGGTACTCAATCCAATTAGCCACTCCTAAATTACTATTTCTTTGGCTTTGGGGGTAAAAAATATTTGATTCGAGTCGAGGAACCCACCCATCAAAGCTCAGAGTGATCAGATATTGATTTTTGAAGTTTGTTAATTTTTGGAGATGTGGTCCACTTCCACGTGCTCAAACAGACAAATTGCGGGTGTAAGATGGATAACTATAAAATCAAGTGGTTATTATTGTTAATAGTAACCACTTGATTTTTGAGTTATCCATCGTACAACCGCAATTTGTCTGTTTGAGCACGTGGAAGTGGACCACATCACCAAAAATTAACAAACTTCAAAAATTGATATCTGATCACCCTGAGCTTTGATGGGTGGGTTCCTCGATTCGAATCAAATATTTGTTACCCCCAAAGCCAAAGAAATAGTAATAGCTACCTTTAATTGTTTTCAATTTTAATCTCCGGTGGAGCGGGCAGATGCGCAGTGGAGGGGAGCTGGTGTGGATATTGTAGCACACCAGTAATTACATACATCTTGCTGTTTTCAGATCTGGGTTTTGCAGGAGTTAGTCACAACAGTCTCGATGCAGTCAGTGATAAAGACTATGTCAGTAAGTATACTGTATCAACATGTACTTACAGACCAGGTGTATCACAGTGGCTCAGATGGTAAGATGCATCACACTTCAGGCCAACATACAGTAATGCCCTAATTAATCGACTGCTTAACCACAGCAGAATTATGGGTAACTTTTCAGGATTTAGTCGGAAATATGGCTTGTTGCCATTCATCGGAAAGCTCTCGGGGAGCTTGACGGTGTGTGTTATCAATTTGGATATAATATTTGTAAAAATAACTACTTTGAACCAGATTATTCTCCATTTCTATTTGATCACCCTACAGAAGTGTTTCACATCACTTTAACCCTTTACCCAACAAACCGGCCAAAACCGGCCAAATAAAGCTTCAACAGCCTAAAATATCTTGGGTCTGTCTCAATAAAACCATACAAATATGGATATCATTGGAACCGGCTCATTGACCACATTGTGATGGTTATAGTTATGCCCTGTGCCAATGCATTCTCTTATATATGCGAGTCGACCATAGGAGAATGCATTGGCCTAAAAATTTTTTTAATGTGTTAAGCCAATGCATTCTCTTATATATGCGAGGCGACCTATGGTCGACTCGCATATATAAGAGAATGCATTGGCACAGGGCCGTTCTGTTGGGTAAAGGGTTAACATTTTACTCAATTGCACAAAGTCTCTCGGAATCCTTAGTTGACAGCAACACAATCTATTTAAATTTAGCCAAATATACATACATATAAGATATTGTGCAATCAGTGTTTAGTACCTTAACCCTTTCAGTGCCAGGGGCCGATCTCATCGGCCCTAATTTACGGTCTGTAAAATCGGCCCTAAAATTTTTTTTAATTTTTTTTTAGATTTTTAAAAAATTATAAAAAATTGTAAAAAATAATAACAAATGATGAAAAATTGTTAGGCCAATGCATTCTCTTATATATGCGAGGCGACCTATGGTCGACTCGCATATATAAGAGAATGCATTGGCACAGGGTATATGGGTTGATACAAAAATCGGTCCTGGCACTCAAAGGGTTAATTATAGCATGTTTGATCGTTATAAACTCAAGCATTTCAGACATTGTGATGAAATCAATAACAAATAGCATGGAATGATTGTTTATGTTTTGAGTTTGCAAGGTCACATTGTGCATTCAATTCAACCACTGATTGATCCAAAATTTCTTGTGGGATAATTGTTTAACCCTTTACCCAACAGAAGGGCCCTGTGCCAATGCATTCTCTTATATATGCGAGTCGACCATAGGTCGCCTCGCATATATAAGAGAATGCATTGGCTTAACACATTAAAAATTATAAAATTGTTAAAGAATGTAAGAAAAAATGGTAAAAAGTGTTAAAAAAATATTTTTTTTATGCCAATGCATTCTCTTATATATGCGAGGCGACCTATGGTCGACTCGCATATATAAGAGAATGCATTGGCACAGGGCATAACTGTAACTATCACAATGTGGTCAAGGAGCCGGTTCCAATGATATCCATATTTGTATGGTTCTATTGAGACAGACCGAAGATATTTTAGGCTGTTGAAGCTTTATTTGGCCGGTTTTGGCCGGTTTGTTGGGTAAAGGGATAAAGAAAATTGATAAAATACACCTGCGGGTAATTTCCAGGTTTTCGATCAGAATGCAAACTTTCCCAGTCCTGTATAAACAGAGACATGCAAAATGTGCCATAAATTATAAAAGTTTTTTCTGTGAGAATGATAAATCCTTTCACTGATCAATTTTGGAGCATGGTATAATTTAATGTCCACATACCGCCTGTAGTTCTTGATCACGCAAATGATTCCTTGCTCACTAACACAACATTTTGCCCAGATCCCAGATTCCACTCCCGTTGTGTACACAGTGGCAATGTCACCAGATACGATGCATATTCCATTGTTGACATTGCACCTGTTATGATATGTGGCAATGAAGTGATATCTATATGCCGTTCATTATTAATAAATGCTTTGATTCTATTTACAGTGGAGTTTATGTTCTGGGCATCGCTGCTTGGAATTCATTTAAGTCGATGGGCAGAGGACCTAATTATGTACAGCAGTAAAGAATTCCACTTCGTAACCCTCGCCGATGCATATAGGTGAGTTCATATGGGATAAAGAATTCCACTTTGTAACCCTCGCCGATGCATATAGGTGAGTTCATATAGGATAAAGAATTCCACTTTGTAACTCTCGCCGATGTACATAGGTGCGTTAATTTGAGTCGATGGGCTGCAGATCTAATTATGTGTAACTCTCGCCTATGCATATAGGTGAGTTCATATAGGTTAAAGAATTCCACTTTGTAACTCTCGCCGATGCATATAGTTGCGTTGATTTGAGTCATTGGGCTGCAGATCTAATTATGTGTAACCCTCGGTGATGCATATAGGTGAGTTCATATAGGTTAAAGAATTCCACTCCATTACCCTCGTCGATGTATATAGGTGAGTTCATATGGGATAAAGAATTCCACTTTGTAACCCTCGCCGATGCATATATGTGAGTTCATATAGGATAAAGAATTCCACTTTGTAGCTCTCGCCGATGTATATAGGTGAGTTCATATAGGATAAAGAATTCCACTTCGTAACCCTCGTTGATGCATATTGATGAGTTCATATGAGTCAGTGGGCTGCAGATCGTATTATGTGTAACCCTCGCCGATGCATATAGGTGAGTTCATATAGGATAAAGAATTCCACTTTGTAACTCTCGCTGATGTATATAGGTGCGTTGATTTGAGTCGGTGGGCTGCAGATCTTATTATGTGTAACCCTTGTCGATGTATATAGGTGAGTTCATATAGGTTAAAGAATTCCACTCCATAACCCTCGTCGATGTATATAGGTGAGTTCATATAGTATAAAGAATTCCACTCCGTAACCCTCGTCAATGTATATAGGTGAGTTCATATAGGATAAAGAATTCCACTTAGTAACACTCACCGATGCATATAGGTGAGTTCATATGAGATGGTGGGTGGCAGATCTAGTAATGTATAGCAGTAAAAAATTCACTTCGTAACCCTCGCCGATGCATGTAGGTGAGTTCATATAGGATAAAGAATTCCACTCCGTAACCCTTGCTGATGCATATAGGTGAGTTCATATAGGATAAAGAATTCCACTTAGTAACACTTACCGATGCATATAGGTGAGTTCATATAGGATAAAGAATTCCACTCCGTAACCCTTGCTGATGCGTATAGATGAGTTCATATAGGATAAAGAATTCCACTTCGTAGCACTCACCGATGCATATAGGTGAGTTCATATAGGATAAAGAATTCCTCTCCGTAACCCTTGCTGATGCATATAGGTGAGTTCATATGAGATGGTGGGTGGCAGATCTAGTAATGTATAGCAGTAAAAAAATTCACTTCGTAACCCTCGCCGATGCATATAGTTGAGTTCATATGGGATAAAGAATTCCACTTAGTAACACTCACCGATGCATATAGGTGAGTTCATATAGGATAAAGAATTCCACTCCGTAACCCTTGCTGATGCATATAGGTGAGTTCATATAGGATAAAGAATTCAACTTCGTAACCTTTGCTGATGCAAATAGGTGAGTTCATATAGGCCTTCCCTATGGAGTACATCCAACTCTGATCTAAAACCATAGACTTTGTACAAGGTATTGATTCGAAAATTGAAATATTAGAACCATCTCAATTATTCCCCCACCCCTAAATCTCACTCTGTTGCCACATACCTGGCTTTTCTATTACATACCATGTAAGCAAGTCTGTAAATAGTGTGTCTGTCATTTATGAGATCCCCAGAGGGTGAATTTAGTGATGCTATCCTATAGGATAAAGAATTCAACTTTGTAACCCTCGTTGATGCATATTGATGAGTTCATATGAGTCAGTGGGCTGCAGATCGTATTATGTGTAACCCTCGCCGATGCATATAGGTGAGTTCATATAGGATAAAGAATTCCACTTTGTAACTCTCGCCGATGTATATAGGTGGTTTGATTTGAGTCGGTGGGCTGCAGATCTTATTATGTGTAACCCTCGTCGATGTATATAGGTGAGTTCATATAGGTTAAAGTATCCCATTCCGTAACCCTCGCCGATGTATATAGGTGAGTTCATATAGGATAAAGAATTCCACTCCATAACCCTCGTCAATGTATATAGGTGAGTTCATATAGGATAAAGAATTCCACTTAGTAACACTCACCGATGCATATAGGTGAGTTCATATGAGATGGTGGGTGGCTGATCTACAGGTAGTGATGTATAGCAGTAAAAAATTCACTTCGTAACCCTCGTCGATGCATGTAGGTGAGTTCATATAGGATAAAGAATTCCACTCCGTAACCCTTGCTGATGCATATAGATGAGTTCATATTCCACTTAGTAACACTCACCGATACATATAGGTGAGTTCATATAGGATAAAGAATTCCACTCCATAACCCTCGTCAATGTATATAGGTGAGTTCATATAGGATAAAGAATTCCACTTAGTAACACTCACCGATGCATATAGGTGAGTTCATATGAGATGGTGGGTGGCAGATCTAGTAATGTATAGCAGTAAAAAATTCACTTCGTAACCCTCGCCGATGCATGTAGGTGAGTTCATATAGGATAAAGAAATCCACTCCGTAACCCTTGCTGACGCATATAGGTGAGTTCATATTCCACTTAGTAACACTCACCGATGCATATAGGTGAGTTCATATAGGATAAAGAATTCCATTCCGTAACCCTTGCTGATGCATATAGATGAGTTCATATAGGATAAAGAATTCCACTTCGTAACACTCACCGATGCATATAGGTGAGTTCATATAGGATAAAGAATTCCTCTCTGTAACCCTTGCTGATGCATATAGGTGAGTTCATATGAGATGGTGGGTGGCAGATCTAGTAATGTATAGCAGTAAAAAAATTCACTTCGTAACCCTCACCAATGCATATAGGTGAGTTCATATGGGATAAAGAATTCCACTTAGTAACCCTCGTCGATGCATGTAGGTGAGTTCATATAGGATAAAGAATTCCACTCCGTAACCCTTGCTGATGCATATAGGTGAGTTCATATAGGATAAAGAATTCCACTTCGTAACCCTCGCCGATGCATATAGGTAAATTCATATAGGATAAAGAACTCCTCTTTTTATGTGTACCCATACCATGTATGGTACACATAATGGTGACGTCCGGATCAACCATCCGTCGTTCGTCCGTCCGTCTGTCGAGACGTCTGTCCGTCTGTCCGTAGACACTTGCTATCCGATTCGATTACTGGAGTATCTTTTATCGGATCATGTTCAAATTTCATGTGCATGTTTACAATGACACACCCCTCACCTGTATAGTTTTTGGTATAGATCGATTGATCGGTTTAGAAATTATTAACACTTTGCATCAACACATGGGCATGTGCTATACGATGCAATAACCCAAGTGTTTTTTGTCCGATTGTGTTCATATTTGAAATGTAGGTTTATGATGACACACCCCTCACCTGTATAGTTTTTGGTATCGATCAGTTGATCGATTTAGAAAATAATTAACCCTGCGCACAAATTCTATCTGATGCATCTAAGTCAAACAATTTGCTTATGATCTGCCTCATATTTCTTACCTAGGTCTTTGTTAGCACGTTCTTTATCTGTATGGATTTTGGTATTGTTTTGTTAACCCTTTCCACTCTTGTTTTTAAATAGAATTCATCCAAGCTGTGAAGACTTAAATATTTTTCATCTGATCAGCACCAAATTTGATACATATGATCCTCACCCCAAAATACAAATCAAGTTCAAATTTGGGTTTGATCTGATATATTTTAACAGAGTTATGGCCATTTGTAATTCAAGTAACTGATAATGTAACTAAATAGCTGTTGTCTGCCAGTGTTGGATTTTAAGACAAGTTGTCTCACACAGTGCCTCTCTTATTAGTTTTATTTATTTTAGCTGTAAACTATATTGAGTGGGTTGCAGGTGGCTGTCAAGAATATAATTAATGGATGGGTCTCTATTCTGTTCTGTGCAATATTAAGTTAACCCGTTTGTTGAAACGGGTTCATTATTAGTTAATGTACACCTACTGTATTCCAAAATTACAAATTGGAATAGTCCATTGTTTATTTGTTGGGATATTTTACAGACATTTTTGTTTATAGACATTTTTGTTTACACTCACACTGTAACTTAGAAATAAATTAACCCACCCATTCCATAGTTTCATCATATGACATCATTGAACATTATTAATCCTCTCCGCACATCATATGGTCTTCTGATGTTTTTCATGTGATCATTCTCCTATTCTATGTCCAGGTTGATGGTGATCCACTTTTCCCTTGCATATTTAATGATATTCTGCTGTTTACAGACATTGTATCTTTCAAATGATCAGCTTAGAATAAAGTTAACCATAGATATACTGTATGCAATCCAATGTTATGACTCTAATATTATCAATCTGACCATTCTCATATCTCACCTTTACTTATCTAATAATTCTGCTTTAAAATATTTTATATCCAACCATTATCAATCACATTTAATATCCAGGTCTATACACCCATCACTTGTATAGATGTTCAAGTATTGATTGGTCTCTAATTCAATGATCTCATAACTTTTTAATATGTAGCTAACACAACAATATTATGACTCAGGTTCCAATGTAAGAAGTAGATAAATAGAGTTGTTATGTGCTTAATTTCATAACTATTATATCTTTAACAGCTATGGTGCATATGTCTGACTGTGGTTGGGTTATTTAGCTTTATCACTCTATAACACATACATGTATCTGTGTTGGAGTTACCCACTTTTCGCTTGCATGGATTTTGCGATTAAAATTAACCCATTCCATAGACACATGATATCCGATAGGCAGATATTAAATTATCCCTTTCACCTTGAACCAGGTTCAGTAAAGATTTCTATAAGCCACCAATTGACCAATATTCATCATCAGATGAAATATCTTATTTTTAAATTCACTCAATTGCATTTGGGCTGCAGAATAATAATGGTGCTGGTATTCTTGAGACTACTTATTGGTCAAATATTTCTCACCGATAACTTTTATAATCTCATCCAGGTTAATCATGACACATAAATTTCTTCACCTGTATAAATTTTGGTATTGATTGAATGGTTTTGAAAATATTTACCCCATATTTAATAATATTCTGCTGTTTACAGACATTGTATCTTGAAATTTAATGCCCTATCCATGGTCATATTGTGTTTATGTGAGCTAGTTGCCCAATAAGTCTGATTCCACTTGGGAACTATTAATTAATAGCAAGCTGTGAATTGTTGAAAGTCTTATACTCATGAAAAAATTGGTATACAGATTTTGAAAATAGCTAATCACTATCGCCAAGGTATGGGTTAAACATCTGCCGATCGTGATCGGCCTCTCGTTAACCCTCGCTGATGCTAATAGGTGAGTTCATATAGGATAAAGAATTCCACTTAGTAGCACTCACCGATGCATATAGGTGAGTTCATATGAGATGGTGGGTGGCAGATCTAGTAATGTATAGCAGTAAAAAATTCCACTTCATAACCCTCGCCGATGCATATAAGTGAGTTCATATGGGATAAAGAATTCCTCTTTTTAACCCTCGCTGATGCAACTCGGTGAGTTCATATAGGATAAAGAATTCAACTTCGTAACCCTCGCTGATGCTCATATAGGCCTTCCCTATGGAGTACATCCAACTCTGATCTAAAACCATAGACTTTGTACAAGGTATTGATTCGAAAATTGAAATATTAGAACCATCTCAATTATTCCCCCACCCCTAAATCTCACTCTGTTGCCACATACCTGGCTTTTCTATTACATACCATGTAAGCAAGCCTGTAAATAGTGTGTCTGTCATTTGAACAATGAGATCCCCAGAGGGTGAATTTAGTGATGCTATCCTGCACAGTGGACAAGCATCACCAAATTTACCCTCTGGGAACCTCATTCTGCTTTGGCCTCGTATTCTGGGAAGTATCTATAGTATCAAATATTAACATTGTTTTTAGTTACCTTTTTCCTTATGGGAAGTTTCTATATCCCCTTAATTTGTAGAAGATAAAATGCATTATCGAAGTGACTAAAGGGTGAACATCACCAAGTTTATGATATATATTTATTGATGTTCACCAACGTGTGCATAGTGCACGGCCGGTAACGAGTTAACACAGTTGTCCAGTTTGTTTTGGTCATTCAAACTGGGTCAATACTGCGCCGTCTGAACGATGTTCAGGGCAATCGTAACGATAAGCTCGTGTGAGCTTATTCACACGGCTGATTTTGCATTGGTTTAACTCGCTTGACACGGTGGTCAAGCTTCACTCTACTCTTGAAGTTCCGCGTTGTATCCCCCCACCCACCCCATGATTGGGAGATGCTTATAACAATTGTAACACCATAATATTCATCATTTCATGTCTAATTTGTTATGACTGATCGTCTGCTACACTTCACGTTTGTCCATTAAAGTTTACATTTAACATCATGCATTCGTTGTAGTTATTCCATAAATACTTCATGTTCGTTCGAGCTGCAAGTTTAGTCTTTTAATACTGCTTATTAGCTCAACTTACTTTTGTAAGTTTGAGCTATTGCCATGGCTTGGCGTCCGTCGTCCGTGTGTTCGTGTGTCCGTCAACAATTTCCTTTGGCGCGGGCTACAGGTCGTACCTTTGGTCTGATCTTTATGAAATTTTGCATGAATGTTGACATTGACATGTAGATGGGAACGAGTCATTTTGGGGTCATTCGGCCAAAAAACATGGCCGCTGGTGGCCATTTTGGATTTCAAAATTCAATCCATTGGCGCGGGCTACAGGTCGTACTGTTCGTCTGATCATTATGAAATTTGTCATGGATGTTAATATTGACATGTAGATGGGAACGAGTCATTTTGGGGTCGTTCTGCCAAAAAACATGGCCGCTGGCAGCCATCTTGGATTTTACTCTTTGCATGACTAAATCCTTTGGCGCAGGCTACAGGTCGTAGTTTTGATCAGAACTTCATGAAATTTGTCATGGATGTTAACAATGACATGTAGATGGGAACGAGTGATTTTGGGGTTGTTCGGCCAAAAAACATGACCGCCAGCAGCCATCTTGGATTTTACTCTTTGCATGACTAAATCCTTTTGCGCGGGCTACAGGTCGTACCTATGGTCTGATCTTTATGAATTTTGTCATGAATGTTGACATTGACATGTAGATGGGAACGAGTCATTGTGGGGTCATTCGGCCAAAAAACATGGCCGCTGGTGGCCATTTTGGATTTCAAAATTCAATCCATTGGCGCGGGCTACAGGTCGTGCTGTTCGTCTGATCATCATGAAATTTGTCATGGATGTTACTATTGACATGTAGATGGGAACGAGTGATTTTGGGGTCGTTCAGCCAAAAAACATGGCCGCCAGCAGCCATCTTGGATTTTACTCTTTGCATGACTAAATTCTTTGGCGCGGGCTACAGGTTGTAGCTTTGGTCAGAACTTCATGAAATTTGTCATGGATGTTAACAATGACATGTAGATGGGGAACGAGTGATTTTGGGGTCGTTCGGCCAAAAAACATGGCCGCCAGCAGCCATCTTGGATTTTACTCTTTGCATGACTAAATCCTTTGGCGCGGGTTACAGGTCGTACCTTTGGTCTGACCTTTATGAAATTTGTCATGAATATTGATATTGACATGTATATGGGAACGAGTCATTTTGGGGTCATATGGCCAAAAAACATGGCCACTGGCAGCCATCTTGGATTTTACTCTTTGCATGACTAAATCCTTTGGCGCAGGCTACAGGTCGTAGTTTTGATCAGAACTTCATGAAATTTGTCATGGATGTTAACAATGACATGTAGATGGGAACGAGTGATTTTGGGGTCGTTCAGCCAAAAAACATGGCCGCCAGCAGCCATCTTGGATTTTACTCTTTGCATGACTAAATTCTTTGGCGCGGGCTACAGGTTGTAGCTTTGGTCAGAACTTCATGAAATTTGTCATGGATGTTAACAATGACATGTAGATGGGAACGAGTGATTTTGGGGTCGTTCGGCCAAAAAACATGGCCGCCAGCAGCCATCATGGATTTTACTCTTTGCATGACTAAATCCTTTGGCACGGGCTACAGGTCGTACCTATGGTCTGATCTTTATGAATTTTGTCATGAATGTTGACATTGACATGTAGATGGGAACGAGTCATTTTGGGGTCATTTGGCCAAAAAACATGGCCGCTGGTGGCCATTTTGGATTTCAAAATTCAATCCATTGGCGCGGGCTACAGGTCGTGCTGTTCGTCTGATCATCATGAAATTTGTCATGGATGTTAATATTGACATGTAGATGGGAACGAGTGATTTTGGGGTCGTTCAGCCAAAAAACATGGCCACCAGCAGCCATCTTGGATTTTACTCTTTACATGACTAAATTCTTTGGCGCGGGCTACAGGTTGTAGCTTTGGTCAGAACTTCATGAAATTTGTCATGGATGTTAACAATGACATGTAGATAGGAACGAGTGATTTTGGGGTCATTCGGCCAAAAAACATGGCCGCTGGTGGCCATTTTGCATTTCAAAATTCAATCCATTGGCGCGGGCTACAGGTCGTACTGTTCGTCTGATCATTATGAAATTTGTCATGGATGTTAATATTGACATGTAGATGGGAACGAGTCATTTTGGGGTCGTTCTGCCAAAAAACATGGCCGCCAGCAGCCATCTTGGATTTTACTCTTTGCATGACTAAATCCTTTGGCGCAGGCTACAGGTCGTAGTTTTGATCAGAACTTCATGAAATTTGTCATGGATGTTAACAATGACATGTAGATGGGAACGAGTGATTTTGGGGTTGTTCGGCCAAAAAACATGACCGCCAGCAGCCATCTTGGATTTTACTCTTTGCATGACTAAATCCTTTTGCGCGGGCTACAGGTCGTACCTATGGTCTGATCTTTATGAATTTTGTCATGAATGTTGACATTGACATGTAGATGGGAACGAGTCATTGTGGGGTCATTCGGCCAAAAAACATGGCCGCTGGTGGCCATTTTGGATTTCAAAATTCAATCCATTGGCGCGGGCTACAGGTCGTGCTGTTCGTCTGATCATCATGAAATTTGTCATGGATGTTACTATTGACATGTAGATGGGAACGAGTGATTTTGGGGTCGTTCAGCCAAAAAACATGGCCACCAGCAGCCATCTTGGATTTTACTCTTTGCATGACTAAATTCTTTGGCGCGGGCTACAGGTTGTAGCTTTGGTCAGAACTTCATGAAATTTGTCATGGATGTTAACAATGACATGTAGATGGGGAACGAGTGATTTTGGGGTCGTTCGGCCAAAAAACATGGCCGCCAGCAGCCATCTTGGATTTTACTCTTTGCATGACTAAATCCTTTGGCGCGGGTTACAGGTCGTACCTTTGGTCTGACCTTTATGAAATTTGTCATGAATATTGATATTGACATGTATATGGGAACGAGTCATTTTGGGGTCATATGGCCAAAAAACATGGCCACTGGCAGCCATCTTGGATTTTACTCTTTGCATGACTAAATCCTTTGGCGCAGGCTACAGGTCGTAGTTTTGATCAGAACTTCATGAAATTTGTCATGGATGTTAACAATGACATGTAGATGGGAACGAGTGATTTTGGGGTCGTTCAGCCAAAAAACATGGCCGCCAGCAGCCATCTTGGATTTTACTCTTTGCATGACTAAATTCTTTGGCGCGGGCTACAGGTTGTAGCTTTGGTCAGAACTTCATGAAATTTGTCATGGATGTTAACAATGACATGTAGATGGGAACGAGTGATTTTGGGGTCGTTCGGCCAAAAAACATGGCCGCCAGCAGCCATCATGGATTTTACTCTTTGCATGACTAAATCCTTTGGCACGGGCTACAGGTCGTACCTATGGTCTGATCTTTATGAATTTTGTCATGAATGTTGACATTGACATGTAGATGGGAACGAGTCATTTTGGGGTCATTTGGCCAAAAAACATGGCCGCTGGTGGCCATTTTGGATTTCAAAATTCAATCCATTGGCGCGGGCTACAGGTCGTGCTGTTCGTCTGATCATCATGAAATTTGTCATGGATGTTAATATTGACATGTAGATGGGAACGAGTGATTTTGGGGTCGTTCAGCCAAAAAACATGGCCACCAGCAGCCATCTTGGATTTTACTCTTTACATGACTAAATTCTTTGGCGCGGGCTACAGGTTGTAGCTTTGGTCAGAACTTCATGAAATTTGTCATGGATGTTAACAATGACATGTAGATAGGAACGAGTGATTTTGGGGTCATTCGGCCAAAAAACATGGCCGCTGGTGGCCATTTTGGATTTCAAAATTCAATCCATTGGCGCGGGCTACAGGTCGTGCTGTTCGTCTGATCATCATGAAATTTGTCATGGATGTTAATATTGACATGTAGATGGAAACGAGTGATTTTGGGGTCGTTCAGCCAAAAAACATGGCCGCCAGCAGCCATCTTGGATTTTACTCTTTCAATGACTAAATCCTTTGGCGCGGGTTACAGGTCGTACCTTTGGTCTGACCTTTATGAAATTTGTCATGAATATTGATATTGACATGTATATGGGAACGAGTCATTTTGGGGTCATACGGCCAAAAAACATGGCAGCTGGCAGCCATCTTGGATTTCAAAATTCAATCCATTGGCACGGCTTACAGATCGTACTGTTTGTCTGATCATCATGATATTTATCTTGGATGTTAATATTAACATGTAGATGGGAACGAGTCATTGTGGGGTCGTTTGGCTAAAAAACATGTCTGCCAGCAGCCATATTGGATTTTACTCTTTGCATGAATAAATCCTTTGGTGCGGGCTACAGGTCGTAGCTTTGGTTGGAACTTCAAGAAATTTGTCATGTATGTTAACAATGACATGTAGATGGGAAACGAGTCATTTTGGGGTCGTTCCGCCGAAAAACATGGCCGCCAGCAGCCATCTTGGATTTTACTCTTTGCATGACTAAATCCATTGGCACAGGCTACAGGTCATACCTTTGATCAGATCATTATGAGATTTGTAAAGGCTGTAGATGGGAACAAGTCATTTTGGGGTAATTCGGAAAAAAAACATGGCTGCCGGTGGCCATTTTATAATTTACTCTTTGCATCAATAAATCCTTTGTCACACCATAATCACCACATCCCTGATCCGATCATTATGAAACCTGTTATGAATGTTGATATTGACATGAACATCTAGTCTTACTTAGACATTTCAATTAGCACTTTTCCTATTCCTCCATTTACTGTCGACCATTAAATTATTCCCCTACCTAAGTTGAGCTACAGTGTCATTGACACTTTCATTTATGTAATTTCCATTATTTTCTCAGTACAGGCAGCAGTCTCATGCCACAGAAGAAGAATGCTGATAGTTTAGAGCTGATACGGGGGAAATCCGGCCGAGTGTTTGGCAATGTGAGTTGAACATGTTAAATATAGTAATGCCCTAAATAATCGACTCCTTAACCACAGCAGAATTATGGGTAATTTTTCAGGATTTAGTGAGAGCTTTCCGGTGAATGACAACAAGCCATATTTCCGACTAAATCCTGAAAAATTACCCATAATTCTGCTGTGGTTAAGGGGTCGATTACTTAGATCATTACTGTAGATGAGTCACTCTTCATGCTAACAAGTTATAACTAATATTTTCATAGAATCTTTGCTCACACCACTTATGGTTTCATTTCTTTAAAAAAATATGCCAATACATATAAAGTTTAAAGGGGTACTATACACTAAATCTGGCCATTTATAGGACCATATCCTATATATGTGCAAAAATTGAATGGATTTGAGCCATGGATGAGTGCAAAATACACTCATGTGCTCTATGAGCAATGTAAACAACATGGTAATTATAATGAAAATGAGTTTATGGCCCGAGCCATTTATTCCTTTTCGTTATACTTATCAGGTTGTTATACCGTGGTTCCTTGTGTATGTGAGTTTATTTGACTCTCATTCTTGACTCATATTAATTCCTTTATTGGATCTTTTCTGTTGAGTATAATAGGAGATGATCCCATGAATGGCCAGATTTATTGTCCCGTCCCCCTTTAAATACAGAACTGAGTAGTATTAACCCTTTGAGTGCCGCCAGGTCCGATTTTTGTATCAACCCATATACCCTGTGCCAATGCATTCTCTTATATATGCGAGTCGACCATAGGTCGCCTCGCATATATACAGTGTTCGCGCTGGACCGAAAAAAACTTTAGCCAAAAGTTTAGCCAAATGAAACTTTTATTAGCCAAATGAAAAAAAATTTAGCCAAATGTTTTTTGGCCAAATTAAAAAAAACTATGGCCAAATTAAATCATCGTTTTCTGATCGGTTCACAATTAATGACTAAAACTTCAAAACTAACAGACACAGGTAAAATACACAATAATTTTACTAATTTTGATGAACTAGAAATATTTTTATATATATCATTTATTAAAAATTTATTCTGTCATGAAAGCATGCATATTATTTTGAATGTATCGGCATTGACGACAAATAGCCACAAAATATCTGTCGTGATTCACATTTGGCTGATTAATCTATTGTCTTACATATGGTGCTCATAAACCTTGACCGTCATAAATACAATGTCATCATAAACATGCATTGTGCAGGAGCCCCGTGAGACAATGGGGGATTAGCGGATTAAATGTCAAATGCTGTTTCGTGCAGAGTGACGGGTTTCCCTTTGTACTGTCCGCGATCGGGTTTCCCTTTGTACAGTCGGCGATTTATTCCCACTTACGATGTTTCGGACTACATGTAGATCGTTCACATCATAGAATTGAAAACTCACTTGCCAAAAATTCATGCTTTCAGTCTCCATTTGGGGTAAAAAAAAGTTTAGCCAAAAGTTTAGCCAAATGAAATTTTTATTAGCCAAATTCGAAAAAGATTAGCCATTGGCTAATTTGGCTACCGACAGCGCGAACACTGCATATATAAGAGAATGCATTGGCCTAACATTTTTTTTTTTTTTTTTTATTACAATTTTAATAATTTATTCTTATATTCTTTAACAGACTTATTTTGTAGGTTTAGGGCCGATGAGATCGGCCCCTGGCACTCAAAGGGTTAAGAAACAAGTAATTTTTTTATCCTACAACTCCTCGATAGGGTCCTGCCAATTGGAGATTTTGATCGAATCGAATTGAAGAATTCGAATCGAATATCGAATTGAATTATACATGTGTGTTGCATTCTCAATTAGGCATTTTTTGCCAACGATTAGATGATGTTTGAAACGTTCTATGAACTTCCATGAAGTTCCATCATAACTTATGTGGCGATCAACCGTCGATCGCAATACTATTAACTTCAATTGATTATTGTCGAGAAGAAAAAAAACAGATCAAAACGTCCATGCGGATGTCACGACGATTAATATATAACCGGCCTATCAGAGCTAAAATCACGCAAAGTTTGTACAGTTTGCATGTACATGCAAAATTGCAAATTGGCATTCGGAAACACCCGTTGTTGTAAACTTGAAGATGCAACAACAGTCGCAGGGTAGCCTGTTTATGTAGTACTGGGTGCTTCTGGAACTGATGATTCCATAGATGGGTCGTTGTCCCAGATGCTTGCGATTTATACACCATGTTGTATGCGTCACACGTGTAAGTTCTTGCACTGCCTGAGAAGCTTATCATGTTTAAAATCAACATGAATAACGGACGACTTATTGTCAAGTGCCAAAGGAACGCTCCGAAACTGACAGTCAACTTCAAAAGAAAACTCCACCAATTACATGCACTTTTCGACCCCTGAAACACGTGAAGTTTACATCATCAACGATGTCACATACAAATAGTAATGCGGAACCTGAGATAGACAGTCGGCGGATAACGCTAGCAGTTGCTCAGTCTCATAGTTATTATAATTTACGTGCGTCGTCGGTCCAACGGCGATTTCAGAGCTTTTAGCAACCATGTTCAAAGCTAGAATTCAGACGTATTTAGTGGTCCTAATCTGGTGGCTATTTACTGGCCATAAATATATTTAATAGCATGCGTACATTCGTGATGTACAATAAGAATTATAAAGCGCACATATTCATAATTTTAGGGAATTAAATGGCCCAGAAACAGCTAAGATCGACATGTGTACGTGTTCGTAAGCAGCTAATAATTTCATCCATATATATTCGAAATTTCGAGTTGGAAATTTAGACTCGAATTCGAATCGAATTTGACTTTCGAATCGAATCTCGAATCGAATATCGAATATTCGCAGGACTCTACTCCTCGAGGCTGTGTAAAATAAATATTTGAATTGATTGAGGCAGTGGCTCAGTATGATGTATTCGTTGCTTCGTATAATCGTGAACTAATTATCATTTCTTATCAAAATGGCCGTGTCTCTCAACTCAAATCAAAATTGAAATTCTCTTTCAATTTTAGCCCATATGAGGGTTTGAACCCAGGACCCCTTTGTCTATCCCAGACTGTGATGATGCTTAACACTATCTTAACATGCCACCCGGACTTAGACTCGGTCCACCATCAAATTTGATTGGACATAAATATCTTTACAGATGTCTGGCTTCATGATGACAGTGAAGGGAATTCCAAGCACATACAATAAAGATTTGCAGGTAAATTAGTTACATGCCATATAAGTCCTGACAAAGTTTATTATTTTTTTCTTGGACACTTTTTTTTTTATTAAAAATGGACAGGCAGCCAGATTTTTATTGTTATTTTACATACAATATTATAAGTTAATGGACGCTTAGTGGTCGGATATGGTGTCATGTGAGGCGAAGTGAGATCAATATTAGGCGAGGCCGTAGGCCGAGCCTAATATTAATCTTGCTGAGCCTCACATGACACCATATCTGACCACTAAGCATCCCATAACGTATTTATTATATCAGTGGACAAAATCCAGCATAACCATATAATTAAATGTCACTGTAATTTATTGTAATTTGGTAAGATAAATGTGTCGTCTATGGCCATTAACTTATGTAACATCACAGTGACGCGTCATGGGCGTTGAATGTCTACGCATTGAGTCGATGGCTAATTACCAGAAGTAGGATAACTTGTTGAGTTTGATAGTTAATTTATGAGTCTTTGGAATTCCTCCAATATATCGCATGCCGGTTTTGATACATGGTACTATGTCTTTAAATTAACAGAAAATGATTTCCGACAGATATCCCCTTTCTTGGTCCCAAAATATACCAAAAATATTCCCGATGCGACTGAGTTTCTGAAAAAACAAGATGCCAGATAAGCACCTAATATTGATTTCAAATTAGGTCACCGACCTAATATGGGTTCATATACCGTCACTATATATCGACGCTGATTGGCTAATTTCAAGAGCTGACATAATAATACCTAGTAGGCTGGTTATTATTCCCACTTTTTATGACAAAAAATTCCAAACAGGCAGGTTTTTATGTGTTTACTCACGAATTATCAAAAGCATATTTGGGTTTTAAAAATGACTTTTCATGAATGATAATAACTGTCAATACAATTTCAATGTAACAATCTATTGTACAACCCAAGTATATACAGTTAAAACCAAACACAAAAAGAAAAAAATTTCATATTATCAGAAATAACAAAGGGAAATATATAAGTTGATATGTGTCTAGCTAGATTTATGGCCAGTAGTGGACAGACATGGCGAACATCGCATTGTGAAGCCAAGCGGCTGGATTATATGTAATTTTTATTGGCCCATAAAAAGCACCCAGCAGACCATATTTTTATGAGAAGGCAGGTGCCTGCAAAACAGAACATTAATTTTGTTTGGCCTAATAATAAGATCAGTTATTTTTATTTTGTTATGCCTATTTTTATAAAACGGGACGTATTATGTCCGCCATCCGTCCATCTGTCCATCCTTTCTCTTTATTCGTTTCCGGATGATAACTTTACTAAGTCCGAACTGAATGCAATGAAATTTGGTATGAGTTTACTGGCCCAAAATACAGGTCAAGTTCAAATTTAGGTTCCGCCTGCCAATTATTACCAGAGTCATGGCCCTTCATTGGAATTACCATGGGTGTATTTTGCCATGCCATAGTGATGCTCTTGTTTTAGTTGAATATATCCACAAATGAATGAACGAGAACCCACTAACTACTCATTGAGAATCCATTGAAAGGGTAAATCAAATACGATTTGTGTGATGCACTTATCCACTCAAAATGTTGCATTCTCAAAATCTCAACACCTGAGCCTGACGAAAAGTCATCATTAAATTGCGACTCAGTCTTCATATTTTGACATATACCTTATTCAGATAATATCAGCACATGCAATGTGAACTTTACAGATAAAGTCGGCACCAGCAAGTAGCAACCACTTTCAAGCCTTGAAATAGGGTGTCTGTCATTTGCAGAATGAGGTCCCCAGAGGGTGAATTTGGTGATGCTAGCCCACTATGCGGTGTAGCATCACTAAATTCACCCTCTGGGGACCTCATTCTGCAGATGACAGACACCTTATTTCAAGGCTTGACCACTTTCGGAAACTCACCATTAGTGCTGGGACAGTTGGGTTTTTTTCCTAACCGGTTAACCACGGGCTTTAACCTAACCATAACCGGTTAACCGCGACCAGCATTACCCTAAGTACGAGATTGAATACACTGGTCACTATATTGGCAAAACAAGTGTTTATTAAGCGTCCCGGAAACGTTGATATACATGCGATCACAAACGATGTCTTGGTTGTACAAATGCGTTCCCGTTACGGCGATCAAATAGTTGTAAATGTGTATAAATTAATTCAGTTTTGAGCCCAAACAAACTAAAATACAAGAGGTGTGCACTCGAGTGCTAGCATACCCCCACCGTGGCAAATTCAACCCGCATTATCCGTAAACTCAACAAAAAAGATTTTTAACTTTAAAGAAAAATTCGGACTAATAATATCGATATGGTGTCACAAGAAGCTTGTACAGAAAAAATTATTCAAATCGGTTCATATTTGTTAAAGTTATTAAGTCAGACAGAATTTTCTAAGTCAAAATAAGTTGAAAAAGAGACGTAACTTGAAGAAAAAAAGTCGGACCGAACCGCAATTAGCATCATGCAGAGAGACCGTCCTAAGGAGATTGCATACAAAAAATTATTGAAATCGGTTCATAGTTGTTCGAGTTATGAGGTCGGTACGACGGACGGACGGACAAACGGACGGAGAAAGCGTAACAGACGGACGGACGCAGTCAATCCAGTATACCCCCCATTTTTAGCTCAACTTAATTTTGTAAGTTTGAGCTATTGCCATGGTTTGGCGTCCGTCGTCCGTGTGTGCGTGTGTTCGTGTGTGCGTGTGTCCGTCAACAATTTCCTTTGGCGCGGGCTACAGGTTGTACCTTTGGTCTGATCTTCATGAAATTTGTCATGAATGTTGACATTGACATGTAGATGGGAACGAGTCATTTTGGGGTCATTCGGCCAAAAAACATGGCCGCTGGCAGCCATCTTGGATTTCAAGATTCAATCCATTGGCGCGGCCTACAGGTCGTACTGTTCATCTGATCATCATGAAATTTGTCATTGATGTTAACAATGACATGTAGATGGGAACGAGTGATTTTGGGGTCGATCGGCCAAAAAACATGGCTGCCAGCAGCCATCTTGGATTTTACTCTTTGCATGACTAAATCCTTTGGCGCGGGCTACAGGTCGTTGTTATGGTCGGAAGTTTATGAAATTTGTCATGGATGTTAACACTGTCATGTAGATGGGAACGAGTGATTTTGGAGTTGTTTGGCCAAAAAACATGGCCGCCAGCAGCCATCTTGGATTTTACTCTTTGCATGACTAAATCCTTTGGCGCGGGCTACAGGTTGTACCTTTGGTCTAATCTTTATGAAATTTGTCATGAATGTTGACATTGACATGTAGATGGGAACGAATCATTGTGGGGTCATTCGGTCAAAAAACATGGCCGCTGGCGGCCATCTTAGATTTCAAAATTCAATCCATTGGCGCGGGCTACAGGTCGTACTGTTCGTCTGATCATCATGAAATTTGTCATGGATGTTAATATTGACATGTAGATGGGAACGAGTCATTTTGGGGTCGTTCGGCCAATAAACATGGCCGCCAGCAGCCATCTTGGATTTTACTCTTTGCATGACTAAATCCTTTGGCGCGGGCTACAGGTCGTAGCTTCGATCGGAACATCATGAAATTTGTCATGGATGTTAACAATGACATGTAGATGGGAACGATTGATTTTGGGGTCGTTCGGCCAAAAAACATGGCTGCCAGCAGCCATCTTGGATTTTACTCTTTGCATGACTAAATCCTTTCGCGCGGGCTACAGGTCGTTGTGTTGGTCGGAAGTTTATGAAATTTGTCATGGATGTTAACACTGACATGTAGATGGGAACGAGTGATATTGGGGTCATTCGGTCAAAAAACATGGCCGCCAGCAGCCATCTTGGATTTTACTCTTTGCATGACTAAATCCTTTGGTGCGGGCTACAGGTCGTAGCTTTGGACAGATGGTCATGAAATTTGTCATGAATTATAACAATGACATGTAGATGGGAACGAGTCTTTTGGGGTCATTCGGTCAAAAAACATGGCCACCAACATTTTACTCTTTGCATGACTAAATCCTTTTGCGCGGGCTACAGGTTGTACCTTTGGTCTAATCTTTATGAAATTTGTCATGAATGTTGACATTGACATGTAGATGGGAACGAATCATTGTGGGGTCATTCGGTCAAAAAACATGGCCGCTGGCGGCCATCTTAGATTTCAAAATTCAATCCATTGGCGCGGGCTACATGTCGTACTGTTCGTCTGATCATCATGAAATTTGTCATGGATGTTAATATTGACATGTAGATGGGAACGAGTCATTTTGGGGTTGTTCGGCCAATAAACATGGCCGCCAGCAGCCATCTTGGATTCTACTCTTTGCATGACTAAATCCTTTGGCGCGGGTTACAGGTCGTAGCTTCGATCAGAACATCATGAAATTTGTCATGAATGTTGAAATTGACATGTAGATGGGAACGAGTCAGTTTGGGGTTGTTCGGCCAAAAAACATGGCCGCTGGCAGCCATCTTGGATTTCAAAATTCAATCCATTGGCGCGGGCTACAGATCGTACTGTTCGCCTGATCATCATGAAATTTGTCATTGATGTTAATAATGACATGTAGATGGGAACGAGTGATTTTGGTGTCGTTCGGCCAAAAAACATGGCCGCCAGCAGCCATCTTGGATTTTACTCTTTGCATGACTAAATCCTTTGGCGCGGGCTACAGGTTGTACCTTTGGTCTAATCTTTATGAAATTTGTCTTGAATGTTGACATTGACATGTAGATGGGAACGAATCACTGTGGGGTCATTCGGCCAAAAAACATGGCCGCTGGCGGCCATCTTAGATTTCAAAATTCAATCCATTGGCGCGGGCCACAGGTCGTACTGTTCGTCTGATCATCATGAGATTTGTCATGGATGTTAATATTGACATGTAGATGGGAACGAGTCATTTTGGGGTCGTTCGGCCAATAAACATGGCCGCCAGCAGCCATCTTTGATTTTACTCTTTGCATGACTAAATCCTTTGGCGCGGGCTACAGGTCGTAGCTTTGATCGGAACATCATGAAATTTGTCATGGATGTTAACAATGACATGTAGATGGGAACGAGTGATTTTGGGGTCGTTCGGCCAAAAAACATGGCTGCCAGCAGCCATCTTGGATTTTACTCTTTGCATGACTAAATCCTTTGGCGCGGGCTACAGGTCGTTGTGTTGGTCGGAAGTTTATGAAATTTGTCATGGATGTTAACACTGACATGTAGATGGGAACGAGTGATATTGGGGTCATTCGGTCAAAAAACATGGCCGCCAGCAGCCATCTTGGATTTTACTCTTTGCATGACTAAATCCTTTGGTGCGGGCTACAGGTCGTAGCTTTGGACAGATGGTCATGAAATTTGTCATGAATTATAACAATGACATGTAGATGGGAACGAGTCGTTTTGGGTTCATTCGGTCAAACAACATGGCCACCAACATTTTACTCTTTGCATGACTAAATACTTTGGCGTGGGCTACAGGTCATACCTTTGGTCTGATCTTTATTAAATTTGTCATGGATGTTAACACTGACATGTAGATGGGAAAGAGTGATTTTGGAGTCGTTCGGCCAAAAAACATGGCCGCCAGCAGCCATCTTGGATTTTACTCTTTGCATGACTAAATCCTTTGGCACGGGCTACAGGTTGTACCTTTGGTCTAATCTTTATGAAATTTGTCATGAATGTTGACATTGACATGTAGATGGGAACGAATCATTGTGGGGTCAATCGGCCAAAAAACATGGCTGCCAGCGGCCATCTTGGATTTCAAAATTCAATCCATTGGCGCGGTCTACAGGTCGTACTGTTCGTCTGATCATCATGAAATTTGTAGGTCGTAGCTTTGGTCAGATCTTCATAAAATTTGTCATGGATGTTAACAATTATACGTAGATGGGAACGAGTCCTTTTGGGGTCAATTGGCCAAAAAAAATGGCCACCCGCAGCCATCTTGTATTTTACTCTTTGCATCACTAAATCCTTTGGCGCAGTTTAGACATTTCAATTAGCACCTTTCCTATTCCTCCATTTACTGTCAACCATTAAATTATTCCCCTACCTAAGTTGAGCTACAGTGTCATTGACACTTTCATCTTCGAAAGTGGGGGTATAATAATATATATTAGTGGTGTGCTAGTATATCGATGTTTACGGGAGTTCCGCACCGCATAAACAACACTTGCTTGCAAAACCTTCAGCGACGAAATATAGTTCCTCCCTTGTGTATATCCCGGGCACGATTAGCCCTAACGAGGTACTGAAGGTAGGTATACTGTTGTTTAGTAATGTTTACTAGTGTTTGGGTATAGGCAGGTATGTATTAATCACAATGGCTACACGATGTTACTTCAATTATTTAATAAACAAATTCAAACAAAATTAAATCGTAGTGATTCATTACGCAAGCCCCAGCCAGTGTTTAGGAATTAAAGTTATCGAACACATCACTAGATATACTCTGATTTCCCACTCCCAGTAGGCCTGTGTTTTTTCTGGATGTGCGACTTCATATTGGATGCAGATCCAGAATAAACGAATCGCGTTCGGCATGCCTTGCATACCGCCCATTTCTTCTTAATTATATTTCGTCATCTGCAATTTAGGACTAAATGTCCCCAAACGTTCGATTTCCGTTTTTGTATGTCTTCTGTCATCGCTTTGAGACGAACTAATGGTAATGACAAAGGGGGCAATTTCAACAGACATACTATTGATGACGTAGTAAAAGTCTAGCCTTGATTGCTTTGATGTATGCCGCGGTGTGCGTGCAGCCGGAACGTCATGTAATGCCGCCAAAGGAAATTGGCATTGAATGTGTAGCAAGTGATTCACAGACTGACACAGATAAGAGTGTAGTTGTTGGTTTCATGTCTAGAAAAGCTGCCGGTGATCAAACAGGCATGTGTTGTGGGGTATATGAATACACAATCAACTGTCCAAATCGCTTCTAAGCGGCTTACTCTCGTTACTTAAACTTCCGTAAATGATTTCGGCAACATTTACATGGAGTACTACGATGATAGTACGATCGTTATCAATATTACGGTTATCCGGTTGTGACCTCCTCCAACCGGTTGACACGCGTAACCGAACCGTAACCGGTTATCCAGACAACCGTCCCAGCACTACTCACCATCAATCTACAACCAACACAGAATTCACTGATGCCGCATCTGTCAATAACCTCTACCCGTGTTGACAGAAATTCATGACAGTCCAACAAGCAACAAATAATACTTCCGTAATGTGTGAGATGTAAATCTAACATACTCAAGATGGCTTGTTAGTTCTTAAACCATTTCTATACTAAATACTCATTGATGAGTAGTTATTCCTTAGGAAATGTTTAGATAATAAGTTCAACAAACGACCAGTCGTTTGTTGAAGTTATTATCTGAACATTTCCCACCAAAGAATATGAAACTCTGCACTTGTATTATCTTTTTGTCATACTGTCGTCTGCAATTCCCCTCCAAAAGAATAATAGACCATTCATGTATAATGATGACTTGATTACCATTCATTCATTTGTGGGATCTTTACAACATAAGATGTTTGTTGAACTTGATGTATGAATATTCCTGAAAATGAATGAAACGGAAGCTATTAGGTGTTATTCTGTCTGTCATATTTTCATATAATCAGACAGTGCATCCCTACAAATGAAGAATAGAACATTCTGATGTATGTTCTTAGAACAAAATGGGAGATTTCATTCAGGAATCTAAGGGTTAGATAAACTAATTTATGGTGTATTTATTATATCTTTGTAGGAAGACAAAGAGGCGTTGTTCGATGTATGTGATACAGTTGAAGGTGTGTTGCAGGTTGCTATCGGAGTCCTCTCTACGTTAGAGGTAGGTCTTAGATAGCAACAACTGTAAAATCAAAAGATAAAATCTAGTTGATAAGTCATGTATGATAATATTATTTATTCCAATCAAGTGGAACAAGTGAGAAATTGTGTCAAAACTATAGGATTAAGACCAAAACGCCGATACACATAAATACGATGGATAAATATTAATATTCAACTTGTTATTATTATTGTTATTATTAAACAATTTAATTTTTTCAACAGATAAACCATGTGAAAATGAGCAAAGCGTTAAGTCCTGATATGCTGGCAACAGATCTGGCTTACTACCTCGTACGAAAAGGGGTGAGTATATTACTCAGTCACTATTATTTAACAGAATTGCCATAGATATATTTAAATAATTTAATCATAAAGCTGTCAATTTACTGACCATTGTAAAACAATTGTTGTGGCTTAAAGGCACGGGTGGCGTTCGTTGCAGAAATATTCATAGTTGTTCAAATCGCCATCAACAGAAGGAATATTAAAATATATATAGTTTTGTCCATATGCCAAACATAATCAGCGCTTAAATAGTATATTGTCGTCAAGACGTACGATTGTGTATGTAAACAAGAGCCTGCTCGTGTTACAGAAGTTGTGCTTCTGTTTGCATAACACAGTGCAATTCTATTCTATTCTATCACACACAAATGATATAAACACTCTATTATTTCCATATCAGGAAAACAGTAACAAATAACGCTCTTTATATTTACCATATCTGGATCTAAACAAAAGCCAGGTAACGTAACATTTTTTGCTTTTGTTTACATAACAAAGGGAAAAAAATGACAATAACATACTGTTTATGCCATATTTCTGATTGGTATAAGAACAAAGTCTGTCTATATTTTACTATTCTTTTTGTTTACGGCAGTTTTTGACGGAGCTGAATATTTTAACAGCATACCCAGCGCCAACGCCGCCCGTATCTTTAATTAACAATTAACCCTTCCATGACTGGAGCTTCCTGAAATTTTGCGAAAGCCCTGTGCCAATGCACCCTCTTATACATGTGAGTCTCCCATAGTCTCCCATATATGCAAGTTGTCCATAGGGTGCCTCATATATGAAAGAGAACACATTGGCCTAAGAATATTTACCTTGATTTTGTAAGCCAGTGCATTCTCTTATATATGAGAACTCTCTTATATATGGGAGACTCGCATATATAAGATAATGTATTGGCACAGGGTCTTTATTGCTGCACCAGCGCACAGCTCCTGTCATGAAAGGTTAAGATTATATGTCGATAAGCTTAATTGGTGTTAGTCCCTCTCCTAGAAAAAACTGATGCGCGAATTAATTTCCGGACAGCAGCCCCACATGTGTTTGGAAAGATGCCAGCCTTGTTAATTTCAATTGACAGCCCAATGAAAATGATTTTTATCTGCAACTTGAGGCATGATTGACAGTGTTTCCCCCAAGACATAATTGTTGCTCGCAAAGAACTAAACCAAGCAAGCCTTGAAATAGGGTGTCTGTCATTTGCAGAATGAGGTCCCCAGAGGTGAATTTAGTGATTCTACCCCGCATAGCGGGCTAGCATCACCAAATTCACCCTCTGGGAACCTCATTCTGCTGAGGTGTAAGCAGAATGAGGTCCCCAGAGGGTGAATTTGATGATGCTAGCCCGCTATGCGAGGTAGCGTCACTAAATTCACCCTCTGGGGACCTCATTCTGCAAATGACAGACACCCTATTTCAAGGCTTGAAACCAAGTCTTCTCGGTCCACAACAGCTTGGGATATCATTTAGGTTGATGTTGTTTTGGACCGAGTCCCGTCCCGTTACTCTTATATAACCGACTTTATGTCCATAATCATGGGTGGGAGTAATCTTATTTGTATGTCTTCGGATTAGGTGAAATGTCAGCTTTGCGTATATGAACATAGAGGGCATACTTTCCCAAGCATGATGATATAAAACCTGCATATATCAGAGGTCCGTTAAATGTCAAAGCAACGAGATTTATAAGTAAACAAAGCTGAACAAACTCTTGTTTTCTTAGAATTTTGATTTGTCGCGCTATCTGAAAATGAATGTAAACAATACATTAAACGATTCTATCATCACTATACCTTTTTCTATCATGGTAAATGATACATCATTTTAAAGACAGATATTAATCTTTTGAATAAAAGTCTGTTATAGAAGAGCAATGGGACTCAGTCTAAAACAGCATCATCCCAACTGATATCCCAATCTGTTGTGGACTAAGAAGACTTGGTCTAGCAAAGATCTTTCTTAATTTTATGGAAATATATTGAGAAAACAAGATGTTTTTGATCAATACCAGTATTAAATTATAAGAAATAACTTTTGTTTAGATTAAGTTTATGAGTAAAACTGAAATTTATTTTTAGACAAATTTACTACCCGGTACTTGCTATGCATGTTATGGAATTTGTGTTTAAACTTTTTGGTTATAACTGCATAAACTTTATTCAAATTGCTTTTTATGACGTTTATGCTTCAGTTCTTGATTGGTCAACCTGGGAAACATTCATGTGAATAGTATGATGATTTGTACTGATTCTTATGGGCGCTAGATGTGTGAATGTACATGGTATGTGATTATATATACAGTAATGCCCTAATTAATCGACTGCTTAACCACAGCAGAATTATGGGTAACTTTTCAGGATTTAGTTGGAAATATGGCTTGTTGCCATTAATCGGAAAGCTCTCTGTGAGAGCTTTCCGATGAATGGCAACAAGCCCATGAATGGCAACAAGCCATATTTCCGACTAAATCCTGAAAAATTACCCATAATTCTGCTGTGGTTAGGAGTCGATTATTTAGGGCATCACTGTACAAGACCAGTAGAAAAACTTAAGAAATACATTGCAATAGTTCACACTGTCTGTCTTTAGTCATCAAACTTTGTTTAGACTCATCATTCTTTGGACATATCTGAATTAGAAACAATATTATGTGTGAGAAGTGGAATGTGAAAGAGAGAACTGTAAAGACATATAGTAATGCCCTAAGTAATCGACCCCTTAACCACAGCCGAATTATGGGTAACTTTTCATAATTTAGTCGGAAATATGGCTTGTTGCCATTCATCGGAAAGCTCTCCCGGAGAAATATGGCTTGTTCGGAAATATGGCTTGTTGCCATTCATCGGAAAGCTCTCCCGATTACTTAGGGCATTACTGTATATATGGGTCTGAAGTTTACTGAGACCAGTGTGAACTAACATCTTATATTGGTTTTCAGATCCCATTTCGAGAAGCTCACAAGCTGTCTGGGGAGTGTGTGGCTCTGGCAGAAAAAAAAGACTGTGCAATATCCGATCTAACTGTTGAACAATTTCAGAAAATATGGTATGATATTAAGTCTCATTATACCCCCTTTAACCCTTTACCCAACAAACCGGCCAAAACCGGCCAAATAAAGCTTCAACAGCCTAAAATATCTTGGGTCTGTCTCAATAAAACCATACAAATATGGATATCATTGGAACCGGCTCTTTGACCACATTGTGATAGTTACAGTTATACCCTGTGCCAATGCATTCTCTTATATATGCGAGTCGACCATAGGTCGCCTCGCATATATAAGAGAATGCATTGGCCTATTATAACAATTTTATAATTTTTAATGTGTTAAGCCAATGCATTCTCTTATATATGCGAGGCGACCTATGGTCGACTCGCATATATAAGAGAATGCATTGGCACAGGGCCCTTCTGTTGGGTAAAGGGTTAAAAAAAAAGAAGAGGGGTATGCTGTTTTGCACCCGTCCGTCCGTCCGTCTGTGCATCTGTTCGTCCGTCTGTAATGCCGTCCGTCCGATGTCTGTTCATCTCATAACTTGAACAGTAGTGCTTGGATCTCAATGAAATTAGGTATGGATATTCACTACTATGAGGACATTGAATAGATTGTTCCATCGTTTTGTACGGGTTTTCCATTCTAGAGTTATTCATCTTTGTTTATCTGGAAATGTTGGATTTTTGGTCCGTCTGGTGTCTGTTCATGTCGTAACTTCAACAGTTGTGCTGGGATCTCAATGAAATTTGGTATGGATGTTCACTACTATGAGGGCATTAAATAGAGGGTTCCATCGTTTTTTTCAGGTTTTCCATTCTAGAGTTATACATCTTTGTTTATCTGGAAATGTTGGCTTTTTGGTCCATCTGGTGTCTGTTCATGTTGTAACTTCAACAGTTGTGCTGGGATCTCAATGAAATTTGGTATGGATGGTCACTACTATGACGACATTCAATAGAGGGTTCCATTGTTTTGTTCGTCTTTTCCATTCTAGAGTTATTCATCTTTGTTTATCTGGAAATGTTGGCTTTTTGGTCCATCCAATGTCTGTTCAGGTCATAACTTGGAACAGTAGTTCTCGTATCTCAATGAAATTTTTTATGGATGTTCACTATTATGGTGACATTCAATAGAGGATTCAAGTGTTTTGTTCGAGTTTCCGTTCTAGAGTTATTCATTTTTTGTTTATATGGAAATGTTGGCTTATTGGTCCATCCGATGACTGTTCAGGTGATAACTTGAACAATAATGTTCGGATGTCAATGAAATTTGGTATGGATGTTCACCACTGTTTTGTTTTGGTTTTTCGTTCTATAGTTATTCATCTTTGTTTATATGAAAATGATGATTTTTGGGTCCATCAGTCATAAGTTATAGATATGCCCACACTAGGCGGTATGCCACAAGGGGGTATGCACCAGACGACAATCCATCTCTTGTTGAAACAGTCCTTGGACACACCACCTTGTTAAAGTCTTATTTTTGTCAAAATTTGGGACCCTAGAAATCAGATGTGTCCATTGTCCGTCCATCTGTGGTGGGGGGGGGGGGGGGGGGGTTCATTAATCCCAGGTGGTTTCTGGATGATATCTTTAGTTATAGTTATCTGATTGTTTTCAAATTTGGTATGTGGATTACCCACATGAAAATTACAAGTCAAGTTGGAATTTGTGTTGTTCCGCCCATTTGCTGGAGTTATGGTCCTTGTTGGCTTATAATTTGACAATTATTTAGTTTCCGGGTGACAGCTTTAGTTATAGTTATCTGATTGTTTTCAAAGCTGGTATATGGATTAATCATATAAAAATACAGATCAAGTTTGAATTTTTTACTACAGCTTTGGTCTTTGTCGACTTATAATTTGAGAATCGGGCCCAGTTCTAGACATCTGTATTCAATATTACCAGGTCAGTCACATTCTAGATTTAACTATTATACAGCGTAGAGTTATATTCAACTATAATCATAAAATTTGACAGTGCGGGATCCAATACTTCGTTCTTTTTGTAGGAACTATGGGATCGTGCATCCCTGTGCCAAGCCTTACAATAGTGTGTCTGTCATTTGCAGAATGAGGTCCCCAGAGGGTGAATTTAGTGATGCTACCCCCCATAGCGGGCTAGCATCACCAAATTCACCATCTGGGGACCTCATTCTGCTGAGGTGTAAGCAGAATGAGGTCCCCAGAGGGTGAATTTGGTGATGCTAGCCCGCTATGTGGGGTAGCATCACTAAATTCACCCTCTGGGGACCTCATTCTGCAAATGACAGACACACTATTTCAAGGCTTGCCCAGTGCACCGCCACCTTGCATTCTTAAATAATACTGAAGCAAATGAACCGTATACAGATCAAATTCATTTTGAACCAACTTATATTATTTAATAATCGCACAAAAATTATATAAACTATATTAACACAGAGACATAATTGCTCCTCCATCAATATTTTGACCAATTGAATGTTAATTGACTTCTTGATTGTGTGCCATCATTAGTAATCATTTGGGTGGATCTAGACATGTTATTTTGTAAGGAAAACAAACATGGTACTGATTTAGTTTGACACTGGTTTGAATCATTTTTCTGAAATATGATATTGTGTTATGTATCGCAATTCACAAAACTACAATATCCGTATTCAGCTATTATAGTTGAATATAACTGTAATAGTTAAATACAGGATATGCCTCACCTAATTCAGGCCTTAATATTCCCCACAACTCACAGCGTTTACCGATGTCCCCAAATTATAGAAATGTCCCCAAATTAGAGGGCACATTTGACAAAATGTCACCGCAAAATCACCCTTTTTATGTCCTGTTTGTGTGTGTATATTGCTTCATTTGACCACAACAAATCAACTTTCTAATTTTTTTTCAGGTTCACATATACATGTAGTTTTTAATTTTAATTTGAAATACCCATGATCAGTGTGTTGGTGAACTGCTTGGTGAACTTTCAAGCACCATACATCTATAAAATGGCTTTGTTGATGTCAAATGATCCAATATTCCCAATATTCAATAAATTGTGACCTACAAAACTTGAAAATATAAGGGTACATGTAACATAACTTTCTGAATGCTGATATAAGCCCAAGTTGCCAGGAAATGATATGTGGGGCCATTGGTTCACTTCTTTCACCTTTCATATGCTTCAGAACAACCAGACAGCCCCCATTTTAGGTTTACTTTAAAAAACAATTCTCCCCGGGGAAAACCCTGTACCCCCAATAGTCACAAGGGGGTACACCCCCTCATGCAAACCCATCACCTCGGTTCCCCAAAATGTTCCCAAATTAGCCTAATCTAAAGGCCTGCCTAATTACGTGGGGCCCTTAAGTTCTGAAGTGCTAAATTTCTATCACTTTCTAGACCATCAAAATCAGCATATGGCAAAACAATATATTTTATTAATTTTTATCCCAAGATCATAATAAAATCATAAATAAAATATAGTTCACAGAGTTTTAAACAGTGACCTACACTGTGGTCTTTCCAGGCAGCCAACATGGCAGCAGTGGGTTCATTAGCCTCGGAAAGCGTAGTTAATGTCCAGGCAGACAAAGTCTTCTTGTTCCAAAACAGCTTGGGATATCTGTTGAGTTCATGCTGTTTTGGACCGACTCCCGTCTCATTACTCTTCTATAAAGGGTTTTCATTGAAAAGACGTACTAAATTTACACTTGGAGTCCGGGCATTCATGTGAACTCCTGCATGTGATTAATCATCTGACATGTCCGTGATTAACCCTTTACCCAACAAACCGGCCAAAACCGGCCAAATAAAGCTTCAACAGCCTAAAATATCTTCGGTCTGTCTCAATAGAACCATACAAATATGGATATCATTGGAACCGGCTCCTTGACCACATTGTGATAGTTACAGTTAGCCCTGTGCCAATGCATTCTCTTATATATGCGAGTCGACCATAGGTCGCCTCGCATATATAAGAGAATGCATTGGCCTAAAAACAATCTTTTTTTAACACTTTTTACCATTTTTTCTTACATTCTTTAACAATTTTATAATTTTTAATGTGTTAAGCCAATGCATTCTCTTATATATGCGAGGCGACCTATGGTCGACTCGCATATATAAGACAATGCATTGGCACAGGGCCCTTCTGTTGGGTAAAGGGTTAATCTGCCTTCAAAATGGTATATCATATACCGTGATAGAAGTAGGTAAAGTGATGATATGATCATTTAATGTATTGTTTACATACATTTTCTGATGGCGTGAAAAATCTAAATTCTCTGGAAAACAAGGCTTTGTTTACTGATAAATCTCATTGCTTTGTTATTCAACAGACCTCTGATATATGCATGTTTGATATCATCATGCTTGGGAAAGGCTGCCCTCCATGTTCATATATGAAAAGTATCCATTTGATCTAATTCGAAGACATACAAGCAAGATAACTCCAGCCCACGATTCTGGATGTAAAGTCCATTGTAGAAGAGTAACGGGATGGGACTCAGTCCAAAACAGCATCCAACCAAAATCCCAAGCTGTTGTGGACCGAGAAGAGTTGGCCTAATGTCCAGGCTAATAATGGAAAGCTTCTACACCTGGGATACGTGCTATGTAGTGTATAGGTGACAGGCCTCAGCCTAGGGGTCCAGAACAGGAAATTTAGGGAGACTTCAGGAAATTTAGGGAGACTTCATGGAGAAGTGGGGAGACTACAAAAAATTGACAATTTTCAAATATCGCTTTATTTTACAACATCTGACAATAACATTTAAAAAAAGATCAAATAAGAAATAAAACTAAAAAAATTTGACTTTAATTAGCTATCATTTAAGCAAGACAATTATCAAATTACAGTAGAGTTAATTTTTTAACTAAATGAAAGTAGTATTATTTCCTGGACTGCAGCTTGGAAGTTGGAAGATACGTTTGTACAGTCTGAATATCATGATGCATGTAACTTTGTAAATTTAATTTGGTCACGGCTGTAATGTGGGTGTCCGCCAAATTAAACAATAAGGACTAACTAACAAAGGAGTTGCAAAAGCTTTTATTAATTAATGGCCTCCCTTAATTAATGCCAACATCACTGGTATAATCCGATTAAAGCAATAAACTTGACATTATTTTATTTACGGAAGCGGGTATCTTCAAAAAGTCTGACGCGGTCTCTTCAAAAAGTCCGACGCGTTACCGAAACGAACTTCCGAAGTGCCTGGTACATACTCTGATATTAAATGTCGTAATTGTTTTATATCTGAAAAGCGGGACGGCGGTCTATTAAGTTAATTAAAACATTTATTTGTGACACTCACGGTGGTCAGTAACAACACAGATGCGAACATCTCATCGTGTTTTCAGCGTGTCAAAACATTCGTGATTAACATTCATTACCGCAAAGGGATCGAACAAAGGCAACTGAATAACAACACAAAACAATAGGTCATATCTTATTTTTTATTTTAAACACTTGGGTCTTTGTCTCTGCATCGTCTGTTTCTTTTTGGGATGGCCGCCACAATTCATCTATATACGGACTTGTCCGGGAAAAAAACTAGAAAAAAAATTAAGAAAAAACAAAAAAAATCCCCCAAAAATTGAAGGCGACTTCGATTTCGCCTTAGAGCGACGACAGGGCGAAGTCAGCAACAGTAAGGCGACAATCTCGCCCGAGTCGCCTTGTGAGCTGAGGCCTGATAGGTGATATATGGTTTAAAAACGTCAGTGGTTTTTATTATTTCAGTTCTAAGTTTGAGGATGATGTCCATACTGTATTTGACTACAAGAACTCAGTAGACCAGTACACAGCCTACGGAGGTACTGCTCAAGTCAGTATTGAACAACAGATTGAGAATATGAAGTCATGGCTGAGCACGATATCGTGATGCATCGTTAATCCTATCTACATTGTGGTCCTGGTGTGCTTTATGTATAGGAGCGGTGTCATATTCTGTGGCTATTTAAAGTCCTTACATGAGAATGACAGAGAAGTTATGCTACCGTCAGATACAGTAATGCCCTAAATAATCGACTCCTTAACCACAGTTGAATTATGGGTAATTTTTCAGGATTTAGTCAGAAATATGGCTTGTTGCCATTTATTGGAAAGATCTCGCCGAGAGCTTTCCAATGAATGGCAACAAGTCATATTTCCGACTAAATCCTGAAAAATTACCCATAATTATGCTGTGGTTAAGGAGTCGATTATTTAGGGCATTACTGTAGGACTCTGTGAACAGTGTCCTTGAGACAGACATTCCATGTTAACCATATATGATCGGACATACCGAGCTCTAATTCCAGAAATGAGTTAAAATTACTAAGGTGTAGTACTCTGCATCATTAATCCTCCTCTCTGGAATTTGTGAAAACTTTGGGAATGTTTGCATTTCAACATATTGAAGGAGAAACCCTGATGATAATAGAGTATACAAAACAGATGTGTTTAATAGGATAATTTATTTCCAATATACAAATGTACATACATAACATAGAAAGAACAAGATAAACAATTACATTTATGTGGTATATTGAGAGGGTTTAGTCCAATACAGACTGTCTTCCTGACACCCCCATCAAATTGGTGAACAAAACAGAAACTGGTCCGAATCCATTAGGTGTTTTGAGCCAGCAAGCTTGAATTTAGTGTCTGACATTTGTAGAATGAGGTCCCCAGAGGGGTTAATTTAGTGATGCTATCCCACACAGTGGGTTAGCATCACCAAATTCACCCTATGGGGACCTCATTTAGCTTAGGCCTCAACTGCTATGGGAGACCTAGGATCAGATTAGAGTTCCCCAGTTGATGATGTTCACCATTAGTCACCTCGATTATGCATTTTATCTTCTGCAAATCAAGGGATATAAAAACGCAACAGAAGGTAAAAAGTAAATAAAAACAATGTTAATTTGGGACTATAGATACTTCCCAGAAGATGAGGTCTAAGCAGAATGAGGTCCACAGAGGGTGAATTTGGTGATGCTAGCCCACTGTGAGGGGTAGTGTCACTAAATTCACACTCTAGGGACCTTATTCTGCAAATGTCAGACACACTAAATCCAAGCTTGTGACCCAGTAAATAAAGGGTCACAGCAATCGTTGTCATAATCCTTAATCTGCTCGTTAGAACAAATCTTTCAGCACAATGGCCTTCCTCAGTGTTATATAATTATCACTTCGGCCAAATAAAAATATTATTTGAGTTTCAGACACTGCCGCATTGAAATAAATGGCCCACATTGGACATTTTATTTCGATATTTGATATTATGACTAAAAAAGTGTAAAAAAAATATATTCTTTTTTTTTTTTTTAATTTCAAAATTATTTTGGTATCTTTTTACCAATATGCTAGTCCCCTGCGAACCGTTCGAGGTTCGGTTCGATTCGAAACTGCTGTGATGATTCGGACCGGTTCGAAACCTTGGACGGGATTTGTTTATATCGAACCTTTTCGTTAGTCCCGCAGAATAAGCAAATTTTGCATAGTAGGAATTGTTTATTGTAAATATACAGTATATTAATTGGTTTACACACAACTGTGCTCAATATGAATGATACTATGATTTTATGCTTACAATGTTTACATTGGACATAATTAATTTGATCATTACTCGGGTGGGGTAACTGGGTCTTTTGGCATAATCGCTTAATTCTGTTCCCGCTAAACGGTCCAGTCGGACATGTCACATTCAGAATAATTAATTAGTAAAACATCAGATTTCTGGTGTTCAATCTCAGTCTGTTACTCGGGTGGGGTAACTGGGTCTTTTGGCATAATCGCTTAATTCTGTTCCCGCTAAACGGTCCAGTCGGACATGTCACATTCAGAATAATTAATTAGTAAAACATCAGATTTCTGGTGTTCAATCTCAGTCTGTTTTGTTTTATCCAATTACTATACTAATATACATGCGATTATACCTAACTAACAGGACAAGTTATGATTATGGATGCATACATAAATACAGAACTAACAAGCGTTTTTGAATTCCGTAATATGGCTGAAACGGGTATTTCTGGGCAGCACTTCAGTGTCTAAAATTGGATTCAACCAATCACAGTGAGGAGAGGGTGTGGTCCTTGTATATCAGCACAAATGATTGACATGATAATGTTACCTGATGCTCTTTGTCTTGTGACTGTGTGTCACGTCTGCATGCTTTGATCTTAGTCGTGTGTTTTCACAGAGTTTATATAAATTGTCGGTCGAATGCTTTTATGTCTTGCTACAATTTAGCTGTATGCTAATAGTTACTGGGTGTCCTTATTACAATACTAATATGCCGTACGGGTTCTTAATTATTTACAAGAGAAAATTCCTCCTACACAGTGCTTATTTGGGACCGTACGTTTATTACTTTTATGATAAAAAATCGTAAGTCCCTTGCGAAAAAAAACCAGAAAAGATCAGAACACAAAATGCAGAAATTTGAAACCAAAGTCGCGGACGAGTAAACAGCATATCCATCTCCAATATAAAATAATTCTTTATTATGTAATTATCTTATGGTGTAGATGGTCAATACTTAAACAACCGTTAATTTTACTATAATAATGTCCACTAACTGTTCTGATTGTCCTCTGTATCAAGAGTCTACAACAACACGGTCGGTGTTCGAGGTTCAGTTCGATTCGAAACCGAGACGATGATTCGGTTTCAAGGTTCGGTTCGACCTAAAATCTAAGGTTCGCAGGGCCCTACAATATGTCCATATGTATTGAGTATTAATTTCAAAATACATGAACACTTAACATATCTCTGCGTAATTGGTGAAGATTGACTATCATGTATACATAGAGTGACATAGAACATTTAGTAGATCACTACATTGAAAAATATTATTAGATGATTATCATAATTGAATCAGAAAACAAATTGTTTGAGACTCAACTAATTTAGTTTTTTGGCTTTAAATGTTCATGTATTTCTGCTAACAAAATACAAATGACAATTGCCTTATGTTTTTACAAGCAGATTAAAGATTATTACATGAAAGCAGAAACTCTTGGTGTAAGGACATACATGTATACAAAACAAATTATGTTTTATCAGATCGCTGATCCTGTATAAAACAAGTGATTGTAAAAGTGATCATGTTTACTAAGATGAGCATTCATGTATAAACCACATTGATTATCATTTTTAACCAGATCGGTAATCTCTTCTTCATTTAACCCTTTACCCAACAGAAGGGCCCTGTGCCAATGCATTCTCTTATATATGCGAGTCGACCATAGGTCGCCTCACATATATAAGAGAATGCATTGACTTAACACATTAAAAATTATAAAATTGTTAAAGAATGTAAGAAAAAATGGTAAAAAGTGTTAAAAAAAGATTTTTTTAGGCCAATGCATTCTCTTATATATGCGAGGCGACCTATGGTCGACTCGCATATATAAGAGAATGCATTGGCACAGGGTATAACTATAACCATCACAATGTGGTCAATGAGCCGGTTCCAATGATATCCATAGGTGTATGGTGTTATTGAGACAGACCGAAGATATTTTAGGCTGTTGAAGCTTTATTTGGCCGGTTTGTTGGGTAAAGGGTTAAGAGCTATTACTCTATTATTATTTAATACTTGTCATCGTTGAACATTTTGTATAATTGTTTATATTATTGATATAATTATTGTCCAATCGTAATAAACACTAAAGTGTCATTGATCTTGTCACTAAATGCTTTGGCATTCTAAGCTTCTACTCCATCTGTTGATCAAGATTGTGGTTAGAGAGTCTTGATTATCCTTGTTGTACCCACATTTGAGCCAGGGACCAGCCTAGGGTCAAAATATAGGGAGAAGTGACTTCTCCCTCTTGGAAAAATAAGGAGAAGTGGGGGCTTACCAGGGAGAAGTGGAGTGTTAGTGCGACTATTTGTCGCTAGTAACTATTCATTAGAACTGATTGTTTTAGCTGTTATTATTGTCCACAATAGATTTTCTACATGGGTGAGGATAAACTGGAAGTGTTAAGCTGAGCAGTAGATCATCCAGTCACCAATTCTTCAGGGAGATTAAAAATTTAACTAAAATTTTTTTTTTTTTTTTTATTTTTTTTTAGGGAGACATCCACTTCTCCCTGACGTCATTTCAGGCCGACTTACGGCCACACAGGGCGACTATTTCGCCCACGTCGCCCCCTAGGCTGGTCCCTGATTTGAGCGTGGTCCTGTCGTATAGAAACGGGCTCTGTCCGCTGTCCGTCACACTTTTGAGTACCTTCATGGTGTAATCATCTCCTCCTACAGAACTCATCCTAGAGATTTGAAACTTCAGAGTATTGTTACCCACATATTGAAGATGTTCGTCATGTATATAGATGATGGAAAAATTCTTTTTTGGACGGAGTTATTAACCCTTTTCGACTTAGAAAATTTCAACATTTTTTATAATTTTCTGTATGAGGGTACCTTCATGGTGTAATCAACTCCTCCTACAGTTTTGATCGTAGATATTTGAAACTTCAGAGTATTGTTACCCACATATTGGAGATGTGCAACATGTATATAGATGACGGAATTTTTTTTTTTTTTATGGAGTTATTAACCCTATCGACTTAGAAAATTTGAACATTTAAAAAAATTTCTTTACCAAAGTGACATCGACTTGCCATGTTGTCGAGGGGACACTGTGGTCAGCTGACCTTTTATTATGGTTAGAATTAGGGTTAATCAAGAATTTTCAATGCAGCAAGCGACCGGCTCAGTCGCTGATTGGTACAAATTATGTGCTAATAATTATTTGATTGAAAGCAGTGGAAAGGTCCATTTTCCACGAAAACTTGGTCTAGGCATTTAACCTTAACGAATTAGGGCTTCATGATCTGACAAAACAGATTATGATATCCAAATTATTATTGCGATATGGGTATATATCGATATTCTAAATTAATGGAAACGTTCGCATTCATGAATAGCCGTGAATGAGAGCGAGACATTTGCCCATTTTAGTTGTATTTAAAACATCACTTCTGGTTGTTATTGCAAGTGAGAACTAAACAATAATATGACGTAATATACGTTTAATCAATTAATACATCATTGGAATTAAATAACTTTCAACAATAATTACAAAGTAGCTAACACAATATGAACATAATATGCATAACGAAACATCCTTCATTTTGTACTGAATGGCGCATAGGTTGCACCCACAAATCCAACTTAAACTATCCCGCATCAAACACCAAGCAATCTTTCATCGAGTTGACAGCCAGATTAAAATTGTGCCCAAAGCCGGAAAGGTATTGCCATCTGAGAATGTCAACATATTTTATAACGCTGATTCCAGAACAGACTTTGTAGTCTTCAGTCACTGTCTATGAATTGTACAGTCAATCCAAGATATGGTGTCATACCTACGGATGGCGACATGTACAGTAATTCCCTAAGTAATCAACTCCTTAACCACAGCAGCACTGAGAGCTTTCTGATGAATGGCAACAAGCCATATTTCCGACTAAATCCTGAAAAATTACCCATAATTCTGCTGTGGTTAAGGAGTCGATTATTTAGGGCATTACTGTAGTATTTAGTCACTGTCTATGAATTATACATTCACGCCAAGATATGGTGTCGTGCCTACTGATGATGACATGTATGTCTGTTTGCTGATATGCTGCACATCGCTTGCACAACTCTTGTTAAACACTTCCGCACATGTCGTACAGTTTTCTTTGGATCAAAAGCTTGTAAAATGTCTCTTAAATGTTTCTTATCACTATATACATGTATATATGGCATCATGATGCCGGCAAACTTCGCTTTCATAGGACACGATGTGTCTTTCTGCAAATTAAAATGCTGCCAGATTTTTTGTAAACATGCTCATAGCATTAGCAATGGTTGGTATGAATTTCTACCATAGCATATATACCATATCAGATGGAGATAATGAAACATTATCATAAGAGTGATATATTATAGTGATATATTGTCTATTATTTTAAGTTGGTTTCTCATTGTATTTATCAAAACAAGCCTACTAAAAGGTTAACCAATGCTTAAGCAAACAAACAGGAGGTGTCAACAGAATTCACCATTGAGACACAGTGGATAAAAACTCAGTGTTGTGACAACATAGTGATAGCCAGTCACCAGTCTTACACTTTGAAATTTTGGAAAAAAACCATTTGAAGAAACCATTGGGTGAATCATGAAAGAGAACTTTGAGAAGAAACAAGTACCTGTGATTTTGAAGTAATTGAAATTAAACCCTAATTACAATTACAATTACATCATAACCAATTACAATTGCAATTACATGTAATTGAGAATAAACTCAATTACCAATTACATGCAATTACTTGAAAAAATGTAATTAATTACAATCAATTACAATTACAAATTACAATTACCCCATCCCTGCCGGCAATGAATCTAGTTACGGATGTCAGTTTAGGCTAATTGAATGGCCCACTTATTTTTATGTTTACCCATACCATAGTATGGAAAACATAATGTCGACGTCCGGATTGACCTCTCGTCATGTGTCCGTCCGTCCGTCGAGCCGTCCGTCTGTCTGTCTGTCTGTCCGTGGACACTTTACGCATGGTGCGATAACTCAAAAATTTTCTATCCGATCGGAACCAAATTTTGTATATGAGTTTCTCAGACCAAAATACAGATCGAGTTCAAATATGGGTTTGATCCGAATTTTTTTTACGGAGTTATGGCCCTTTTTCGACCTCGAAATTTGGTATGCGAGTTTTAGAGCCCAAAATACAGATCGAGTTCGAATATGGGTTTGATCCGATTTATTTTAAAGGAGTTATGACCCTTTTTTCAAAAATAAAATTAAAAAAACAAAAATCCGATGCTAAAACCGAAGTATATTTTGTCCGATTGTGTTCATATTTGATATGTAGGTTTATGATGACATGCCCCTCATCTGTATAGTTTTTGGTATTGATTGGTTGATCGGTTTAGAAAATAATTAACCCTTTACACACATGCTATCCAATGCAATAAGTTGAACATATTTCTTCTGATCTGCCTCATATTTCTTACCTAGGTTTTTCTTAGCATGTTCTTCGTTTGTATGGTTTTTGGTATTGTTTAATTAACCCTTTTCACTCTTATGTTTACTTAGAATTCACCCAAGCTGCTATGACTCAAAACATTTTTCATCTGATCAGCACCAAATTTGGTATATGAATTTATCACCCCTAAATACAGATCGAGTTCGAATATGGGTTTGATCCGATATATTTTAACAGAGTTATGACCCTTTATAATTACTGCTGGGAATTTTAAGAGAACATTCTGGCAGACCATGTGTGTAATTGAAATGAGTTAATTATCACTAGGGACATGCTATAAAGCCTGATAGTGGTACTCTTGGCTGGCAGGATTTGTTATCATATTAATGTCAAATTGATTGATGGCTATCTGGTGGAGTTCTGTTTTCTGTGCAATATTAAGTTAACCCCTTTACTGAAACAGGTTCATTACTAAAGTTTATGTAAACACTATAGGACACCTATTCTAAAATATTAAATTGAAATAGTCCATTGTTACTTTGTAGGGATGTTTTACAGACATTGTTGTCTACATACACTGTTGTCTTATCTTAGACAAAAATTAATCCACACATTCCCAGTTCCATGATATGATGTCGTTGCAAATGATTAACCCTCTCCACACATCATATGGTTTTGATGCTTTTCATTTGATCATTCTCCTATATTATGTCCAGGTTGATGGTGATCCACTTTTGATTTGCATGGATTTGGGATTAAAATTAAACCATTCCATAGACACATATTATGTGATAGACAGATATAATATTATCCATTTCACTTTGATCCAGGTTCAGTAAGGGTTTCAATAAATCGCCAATTATATATTCATCATTAGAGGAAATGTCTTATTTTGAAATTCCCTCAATTGCATTTGGGCTCCAGGGTAATATTAATGGTGCTGGTATTCTTGAGACTGACTTATTGTATGGGTTTCTAAATCCAATGACATGCTTTGTATAGACTATTTTGTGTTTATCAGTTCATTAGTTTGGGTAAGATTAACCCTATTCTATCCGATTTGATAACTCAAATATTTCCATTGATTATGTTTATACATGTAGTTCTTGGCATAGTTGACAAGAACACACCCCTAACCTGCATAGTGAGGGTCATTTGGTTTATTTGCTTAAAAATATTAACATCCTCCGCCAATCCTGTTGACACAATGTGATAACTAAATATTTTTCACATGATCACTATATTAAGTGTGAATTGTTGAAACTTTAGCACTCATGAAAAGGTTGATGTAAGGATTTATAAAATTTATAAAAATAGCTAATCGCTATCGCCAAGGTATGGGTTAAACATCTGCCGATCGTGATCGGCCTCTCGTTTGAACTCCCAGATAATTTTATATAAAATATATGCCATATTATATACCAATTGAAGGAGGAAGCTCCAAAAGATATTTATTATCAACTTATTCGGTGTAATAATCTGTGAACATGTTGTTTTTGTTGAGATACTGACTTGGGTTTCAGTGGTTAAGTTTCATTATTTCCAATAGAAGGGAATAACACTATATCTTAAGATATATCGTTATCCCCCTTCCATTGAAAATACATTCTAATTTTGAATTCTGTTGCATTCTGGGAGTCAAAACGGGGGAAATCCTTCTATGATTTCAGCTGTTTTCTATTTCTCCATGGGCATCTTCTGAGACACATGTTTCAAATGGTGATGAATTATAGTATTTTAATCATATCTTATGGCATAAATTTTTTTAAAACCATTTATCAAGGCACTATAAAAAAGAATCGGTGACTCGAAAATGCCTTTAAAAACACCGAAAATATGTCTTATATGGCTTCAAGCCAGATTATCCCCAGCACAAACTAACCTGTGAAAACACTGAGTATAACACCACAACTGGGTTTAATCAACACACTCATTTACAAATGAGTACGGTAGGCTTCTTGAAACACTAATTATTTGTAATGACATACTCTTTATCGTGCCACTGATGCGGGCGACTGTCGCATTTGCACATTACGACAATGGTCGGTTAGATTACTCATACGCTCAATTGATTGGTTTATTTGATTAAAATTTTTACGAAAATTTCAAAATATATCGTCGACCACGATAATTTCGTTTTAGCTCGATACAATACGATAATTAAAATATATATCAATATTTTATATGATATCGATATACCGTGAAGCCCAATGCTGAATACTCACTGATGGTAATTACTTCATTGACATTTATTTGTTGGAATGGTCAGCTTATAACTACATCAAATTTATCTGAACATCCCTATAATTAATATGATACTCTTTTGAAAAGCCTTTTGATAGCATTTACAGTAGTGCTCTTAAGTAATCTCACTGAGCGCTTTCTGATGAATGGCAACAAGCCATATTTCCAACTAAATCCTGAAAAGTTACCCATAATTCTGCTGTGGTTAAGGAGTCGATTACTTAGGGCATTACTGTAGCAATACCAAATTTCATTTTAATTATACACCCTTTTGGAAAAAAGGTCGTATTATGTAATCAGTCTGTCCGTCCATATATCTGTCCATCAGTGGTTTCCAATCGATAAATACTCCAGTTTGAATTATTTGATCTGAACCGAAGTTGGTATGTGTATTTCCCAGCTAAAGATACAAGCCAAGTTCGAATATGGGTTCCGTCCAATTATTTTTACATGAGTTACGGCCCTTTTTCGACTTAGAAATTGAATGATCTCATAACATTTCGGTTTCCGACCAATAACTTCAGTTTGGATTATTTTATCTGAACCAAAGCTGGTATGTGTTTCCCAGCTAAAATTACAGACCAAGTTCGAATATAGGTTCTGTCCAATTATTTTCACATGAGTTACGGCCATTTTTTTACATAGAATTTGACTGCATTTTGTCATTGAAATTAGGGGTATATCAGATTCTTTGTAAGCTCAAATTATTATTATTTTTTTTGTAGCACAATTTGAAATGGCTAAAGGGCGTATTTTGCCATGCCCTAGCTGAGATATCTCTTCGGATTGACATAAACGATCAACATTTCAAGATATACAATGAAAGTGTCAATGACTGTAGCTCAAAATGGGGAAGAGTTAATAATGCTGAGCAGTCAATGCTATTGAATATGGAAAGTGAAAATATTTTAGTGAAGGGATTGTATTGTGTAGATGAAATTTAATACATTTCTCCAATATAAGCAGGGTGTGCCGATGGATCCAAATGTGAAATTCGAAAGCTCCCATCTAGAGGAGATCCTAGACATGCAATTCTCCAATAAATGAGGGCTGCAGGGTGTGTTGATGAACTGAAATGTGAAATCCAAGATGGCTGCTGGTGGCCATTTATTTTTAAATAAAATTGAAGGTTCCCCATCCAGAGGTCATCCCAAAGATCCATATGAAGTTTGGTGACAATTGGATGAGGGATGTGATGAGGTGGTATGTAGGGTGTTCCAAAGGAAAATATGATTCAGACTAGTATTCAGAAATGTAAGATTTTAATTGAAAAAAATTAAGATTTTTTATGTTATTTTTACGTGCTTAATGTTGAGTTTTTTTTAAAGATACGTAATCTCATTTAACTCTTTCGCTGCCACCCCGCCACACGGACATACTCCCCAGTGCCAAGCATTCTGTGTGTAAATACAAGTATTGTATGTATATACGGGTAATGCAATGACTATATCGGGTAAGTATCGGTGTATTTAGTTGAAACTTCACATGTGGGTATATGACAATGACCTATCACCTGCCCCGACGTGGAGACCCATTCAATGTCATAGGGGTCACGTGACATTGGCGGCCATCTTGGATTTGCTTTAATTTATGTTTTTCGGTAGATTTTTTTTCAATTCATATATGATTAAATGTTTGTTTTTTGTTCTATGCCATTAATTAATGCTTCACCAGTTAATCATATTCCGGCTACTATTCCGTGTTTTTCACCGACCTCATTCCGACAGAATTTCGGTCGGTTTGCGCGACTCGTTTTTGACGCTAAACTGATCAGCAGAAAAGAGGCCGCCAAGTCACTTATGATGTTTATTTTCCACTCATATATCGCATCCCACCAACAGTTAATTTGTCAACGGTATAATCTGGCTCGGACTGTACTCATAGAACTTCAGGAGTAGCATGACTTTGACTGACCTTTCTTCTAAATTGTCAGCGCACACCAGCATTCTACATAAAATAATCGAACCCCCGTTGTAATGCAACAAAACAATATAATTACGATCCGTAAACCAGGTGCACCCCCGAACTCGCATAAATGCGTATTTGGCAGTGACTGGGTAACTCGCAATTATGCGAGCTTGGCATCGAAAGAGTTAAAGCCCCAAAATTACTATTTCTTTGGCTTTGGAGGTAAAAATTATTTGAATTGAGTCAAGGAACTCACCCATCAAAGCTCAGAGTTATCAGATTTTGATTTTTGAAATCTGGTATTTTTCGGCCTAGAAAATATTACACTGAGTTCTCCAGATATAGTACAGACATGCGCGGCCAGCACTCCCTGCAGTATCAGTGGTGACCAAACATTAATTTCAGATTAAGATGATAAAATGTATCGCCATCAACAAGAATACAGTATGTTCAGATAGTTGATGTGTGGATACATACATATACTTATTTACGAATCGGTAATCATGTTTTATTCATGGAAATAGACATGCTATATGGAAAATGCTGGTTACATGTGGGAATACTCTGTGATTACATTTCCTTGAGGAATTCCAATTATTTGAATTTGGAATCACCATATATGAAAGTTGTAAACCACACTCGCCCATCTCCAAATTGCCAAGTAAAAAACGTTACTGTAGGAAATTTTTTGGCAAATAAGATATTGGTATTGGCATGAGTATTTATTGGTAATAAACTAATTCGCATAAATAAATTGGCTTTTGGTGAAATTCCATTATTTTTGCAACTGTATGATATGGGGACCATCAAATTATGTATAAATAATTTAGGTATATTTGGTTATTATGAGAGGCAAGAATCTCGTGGTTTTATCAGGCGAGTCAATTTTTTCTACACATTTGTTATAACACACTCAGATTGGGAAATGTCAAATGTCATGATTTAAAGCACAAATTTTGTCTTGTGGCCATTGCTGTATTAAATTCAGGTTGAAATTATTCCATTCATAATGGATCAGATTAAAATCATTCCATTCATTTTTACCCTCTGGAGTTTGCCCATTCTGGCCAGATGTACTGAATAGAATCCTCCTCGAGTGGGGGCAGTGAAATTTAATTTTTGCCGATGGGAGTAATAAATTAGAAGTCTCGAGTATTTCCCAATCATTCAGCGATTTAATTCAAATATGTGACCCGCCATATCAAATCCAGTCGTAAGTCGGGATTTTTTTACCCTGTGCCAATGCATTCTCTTATATATGCGAGTCGACCATAGGTCGCCTCGCATATATAAGAGAATGCATTGGCCTAACAATTTTTTTTCATTTTTTTTAAATAAATGTTTCTTAAATTTTTTAGGACATAAAATAAAAAACATCCATTACCCTGCAGGGAGCCCCACACATATATAGAAGCATATAGAAGAGTGTCCGGGGCTCTGTGTGGGTGAAATTATAAAATTGTTAAAGAATACAAGAACAAATTATTAAAATTGTAAAAAATTGTTAGGCCAATGCATTCTCTTATATATGCGAGGCGACCTATGGTCGACTCGCGTATATAAGAGAATGCATTGGCACAGGGTAAAAAAATCCTGACTTACGACTGGATTTGATATGGCGGGTCACATATATCAATCAATATAACAACTGAACAAACCGATAGTCACATGGATGATTATATATAACAGTTGATTAAAAGGGGGGGGGGGGGCTGTACTCTAAATTCGGTCATTAATTCGACCATCTCCTTTTATACTAAACAGAATACATGCAACAAATGAATGAATTTCAGCCATTCATTTACTTTATGAATTATGTAAAACAACATGGTAATTAGTACCGTATGAAAATGGGTTTATGGCTCGAGTCAATAATTACCATGTTGTTTACCTCGTCCATAGAGAACATGAGTGTATTTTGAACTCATCCATGGCTCAAATTTATTCATTTGTTGTATATATTCTGTTGAGTATGACGGGAGATGGTCCCATAAATGGGCGGATATAGTGTACAGTACCCTTTAACCCTTTACCCAACAGGAGGCCCCTGTGCCAATGCATTCTCTTATATATGCGAGTCGACCATAGGTCGCCTCGCATATATAAGAGAATGCATTGGCTTAACACATTAAAAATTATAAAATTGTTAAAGAATGTAAAAAAAGAATTTTTTTAGGCCAATGCATTCTCTTATATATGCGAGGCGACCTATGGTCGACTCGCATATATAAGAGAATGCATTGGCACAGGGCTAACTGTAACTATCACAATGTGGTCAAGGAGCCGGTTCCAATGATATCCATATTTGTATGGTTCTATTGAGACAGACCGAAGATATTTTAGGCTGTTGAAGCTTTATTTGGCCGGTTCTGGCCGGTTTGTTGGGTAAAGGGTTAAGTATCACAAAATGTGTTGTATAAAATACATGCAAAATCATAAGATTGTTGAAAAAACTGAGTGATATGTGCGCAGATTAAACTCAGGGAATGGTCCGCAATACACAATATATACAGTAATGCCCTAAATAATCGACTCCTTAACCACAGCAGAATTATGGGTAACTTTTCAGGATTTAGTCGGAAATATGGCTTGTTGCCATTCATCAAAAATCCTGAAAAATTACCCATAATTCTGCTGTGGTTAAGCCTTAAGGAGTCGATTATTTAGGGCATTACTGTAAGTACATAATATTATGTACCACTCATTAGTTTAATGTCACTTTCAACAGCTATGGTCATATCGTGACATAAGTGGAGACCTAAATTATGAATATGACTTTCATTTATTCTTCCTCCCATGTTTAATAGAATTCTACTTTAGGCAGTGGTCCTATTGTTTACTACTCAATGCTGAAACATGTCCCATCCTAGACTATAAACATGTCCCATCATGCTCACCCAGGGACCACGAGGAGGTTTAACACACATTTTGTCTTGATAAAATCCAGTTCTCGTTCTCCATATAGCAATGCAATATATTCATTCCTTAGTAGGAACCCTATGAAACCCTGTGTTCCAAGTTGGCGGATACGCACGATTCATGCATGCCACATGCATGGGTTTACCTTATACAAGATTGCATAATAAATACAGAACACAACTTGCATCTCAAATCTTTATCAAACTCGTTGCTGTCAAACTGTCACAGGTAAGGATTGGATTAACCTTGTACAGGATTGCGGAATAAATACAGAACACAACTTGCATGAGAATCTCAAATCTTTTTTTAAACTCGATTGTTGCGGACGCGAATCGCCACATTTCACTTGAGCCTTTAACTCTTGTGAAATATTTCCTTGCACCGTCAATAACCAGGGTCCGCGCTGGACCAAAATTTTCTTTTGCCAAATAATTTGCCAAATGAAAATATTTTTTGCCAAATTGCTATCCCTGATCGTATAATTTTCTGCAACATTGAGTCTTATTTTGTGGTTTATCATGCGACAATAAACCAATCACTGAACCTTAAAATCGTAGAAGGGTTGCTTCATCAGAAGGGCACACTACAATAGGATTAGCTATGTAAACACCACCACACAATCAATACTAATTATATCAGATTAACTGTATCTTCATAAAGGTGTCAACTTTTCCTAGACCTTATAAAACACCACTAATATAATTATATTGTGAGAGTTTCCTGAAATGAATGGTATTGATCGACCAATAGTTTTCAACTTTCTTGAGGAATTAAAAAGTGACTTGCCAAAATTTTGCCAAATGAAAATAATTTTTGCCAAATGTGATCACAGAGCTTTCCGATGAATGGCAACAAGCCATATTTCTGACTAAATCCTGAAAAATTACCCATAATTCAGCTGTGGTTAAGGAGTCGATTTTTTAGGGCATTAGTGTACATTGAGCATAGCCATATTAACATATTTGTTTTTCTAAAAAAAGAAATACAAGGAATACAAGCTCGGACAAAATTATTCATTTTACGAAAAGTGTGATAAACGCAACTAAAAAAGTTGGACAGACCTCATAATCTCATGGATGAAATAATGTTATATAACACAGCATCTATGATAAAGGATGATAACATTGGCCTATGATCATATGCGGTATATATCTCCACAGTTTTCTAGACAATATATGAGATCCCAGGTTGATGTAAACATATTTTATTCCAATCCTAATACATGTAACATATATGAACATTTAATAAAAGTTTTGACAATATAGTATCAATAGGTGAATTGGAAAGGGGATTAAACAACAAGCCCAGGGGCTTTTATTACCCTTTTGAGTGCCAGGTCCGATTTTTGTATCAACCCATATACCCTGTGCCAATGCATTCTCTTATATATGCGAGTCGACCATAGGTCGCCTCGCATATATAAGAGAATGCATTGGCTTAACAATTTTTTTTTTTTTACAATTTTAATATATTTTATTATATTCTTTAACAGACTTATTGTGTAGGTTTAGGGCCGATAATATCGGCCCCTGGCACTCAAAGGGTTAACCCTTTCTATGTTTATTGCGATATCGGCTCATGACAATCACAGAAAAGCATGCATCCCAGGTTAAAGAAAGATTGAACTATCTTTCATTAAGATGGGCAAAAAAATATATAAAACTTTTTTGTCAATTTTAACCATAAATCTCAGAATGGGGAGGGGCACTATTATAGTGGTATATGCCCATTACCGTTTTGTTAATTTGATAAAAGAGGGATAATCCAAAATCATATTTCACACAAATGTTATTCAAAATCAGTGTCGCACTAATTCGGTATCATACCGTTACATATAGTTTGTCCAGGAGAATGAATAATCATGACGACACATGATAAGCAACTCAATTAGGATGCACTTAGTTGAAATGTTATGAAGGAGAGATTGGGTCATCCTGTTATTGTCATTTAGAAAGGCATATATTAGTAATATTATAATATTATTGAATAACAAAGCTGGCGCAAAAGATCGCACAACAAATTTTGTCGGAAGACTGTTCATTTGCTGCGATATTTTTAAGAGTGACATATGGCTGTGCACGTGTATGCGCCGCCTTCTATTCCCGATGCAAATAAAGGAAACGTGAATATTGTATAGTCATATACCACTATAATAGTGGAATACCACTATTATAGTGGAATTCAGGATGTGCCTGACCTGATAATTTTATTTATGAGCCAAATCCTTCATGATATCTCGACTCAGTCAGTGCCTCTCTAACTCTCTCCTTGTTTATACAGGAGCGGGACATACCTGAGTGATGGCACTTGTGTCCCAATCCCAATTGTTGTATTCATGCTAAATATTCTCTATTTTATTATTTGACCATCCCTATTAATGAATTGGAATTCATAATGTTTCTGTGGTTGTCTGCTTACAATAGAACATCCCTACAAATGAAGGATACACCATCCCAGTGTATATTTTTAGAACTGAATGGGAGAATCCATTATAAATCAGAAGTTTAACCGTTTGGTAGGTAGAATGACATTTATGTCATTTTACGGTTGTCGGTGGAACAACATACAGTAATGCCCTATTTAATCGACTTCTTAACCACAGCAGAATTATGGGTAACTTTTCAGGATTTAGTCGGAAATATGGCTTGTTGCCATTCATCGGAAAGCTGTTGCCATTCATTGGAAAGCTCTCGGGGAGAGCTTTTCGATGAATGGCAACAAGCCATATTTCTGACTAAATCCTGAAAAGTTACCCATAATTCTGCTGTGGTTAAGCAGTCGATTAATTAGGGCATTATTGTATATGATGTTTATTATAGTTTTATTGTAATATTATATTACCGTGTCATAACTCGAAAACTCATCTCCTAAAAGGAAACTTTTCATGGATATAATGTGGACAGATATTATTTTTATTATTTACATTGATCCATGCTTTTGATAATATTGTCTATGATTTATTTGTTACAATAGGTGATTGTTACAATATTACTGAGTTTATTTGCAATAATATATACACCCATGGATATGACATCATATACATGTATGACGTACTCACCCATCAATGGGTTAACCCTTCCATGAATGGAGCTTCTTGAAATTTTACAAAAACCCTGTGCCAATGCATTCTCTTGTATTTGCGAGTCTCCCATAGGGAGCATCACATATACTTTGGCCTAACAATATTCGAGACGTCTGCCTTTTTAACCCATGACACCTCAGGGTGAGAAGTAATTATACGTAATGGAATTATTAACAGTGTGTCATCCATAATTCATCAGTGGTTTGAGTCACTAATGAAATAGTTTATCTGAAGCATGAGTTTCAATTAGGGCAATGGTTTGTTTGCTGAACCATGATATGGTCTGCCATTTTGCTACGATGACAATTTTCTATGGGCGAGCACAGGGACTAACCATGCAGCCCAGAGATTTCAAAATGGGAGGTCTCCCTGTAAGTCTTATACAACACAGGAGCCCATATATAAAACTATCATAGCGAGTAAGAACACCATTGTAGTCAGTAAATATACTTTAAATATGCTGTTGGGACAAATACATACTGGTCACTTCCCCTGGGACTAAAATAGGGAGAAGTGGCACAGTTTAGGGAGAAGATGTCTCCCAAGTCACCCTCAAGGCTTGTCCCTGGTCGAGCATGTGCAATTATCACCTTACACACCACTGTTAAAATATATTTTTACTCTTTGATATTAACTCTATTGCGAAATGAGAGCTTTCCGATGAATGGCAACAAGCCATATTTCTGACTAAATCCTGAAAAGTTACCCATAATTCTGCTGTGGATAAGGTGTCAATTACTCAGGGCATTACCATAGTTTTTGAAGAATACTTGACCATCACTTCATTCACAATGAGAAACAATATTTTATTGTGGTGAACAAAAACTTTCCACAGTATGACTAGATTGAAAGTATAAACATGATTTCAGGAGCGCCAAAGTAAGGGAGGGGAGGTAGCCCTCTTGCCCTCCATCAAGGGTGGCCTTTTTTGTTCCATAGAACGGTAAGATATACATTATATCTCAACAAAAGTAGAACTCTTTGTTCTGAAGCAAAGTATATCGATTCTGGCAACTAAATATGAGTTTCTTTAAAAATTGTGTTTGACCCTTTTGTGATGGGAGCTGAGCTGGTGCAGCATTAAAGATCCTGTGCCAGTGCATTCTCTTATATATGCGAGTCTCCCGTAGGGAGCCTCGCATATATAAGAGAATACACTGGCTTACAAGGTCAAGGTAAATATTGTTAGGCCAATGTATTCCCTTATATATATGCGAAAGGGTTAAGTGGAAAAATGTTATCGGCATTTATGCTTTTCATCTGACTAAATGACCTTGCCCTTTTCTGGATGTTGTGCTGCCCTTGCCATTGGTTGCTTAAGGCGCTCCTGATAATTTTTATTAATATACTGGCGCATTTTAAGTTTTAGCCAAGTTTTGGCTCACCCTAAATTCAACTGTTATAGCGAACATGAAATTCAGTAATGCTCTAAATAATCAACTCCTTAACCACAGCAGAATTGTGGGTAACTTTTCAGGATATAGTCGGAAATATGGCTTGTTGCCATTCATCGGAAAGCTCTCACTGAATTTCCAACTAAATCCTGAAAAGTTACCCATAATTCTGCTGTGGTTAAGTAGTCGATTATTTAGGGCATTACTGTATTCGCATTCCACCAGCTGATTGCAACATGTTAATTCATCACAAACATGATATTTATTCACATGTAGCACTGTTTCAGCCATTTTTGCCAAAAATATGATTTGGATTATGCCTCTTATGGATTCACGAAAGAATCAGCATCCATTTTCAACTATTATAGTTAAATTCAGGATGTGCCTGACTTGTTAACGAGCACAATGTTTACCCTATTCATTTGGGACAAATACATGTACCTTTAGTTGTGAGACACTCAAGTTTCCAAACAGCCAGGTTGAGTTCTTTTCCCCTTGCTACGCTGGTCTGACCACTGCCACTACTATCCATCAAATTTGTTCTTTCATTTTTATGATATATTTTTTTTGTCAGTTACAATTCATTCTGCATTATTGTGAGAAACTAAACTGTCCATATTCAATTTGAAATTACCCGGGTCTTAGAAAATTGGTCGGAAAATGTCCGAAATAGTAGCACAAACAAATCTGACTGACAACTCCTACTCTGTACAGCAAGATGTAAATAAAAACTCATTTCTGATCACGCTTAGTATACAGTAATGCTCTAATTAATCGACTCCTTAACCACAGCAGAATTATGGGTAACTTTTCAGGATTTAGTCAGAAATATGGCTTGTTGCCATTCATCGGAAAGCTCTCACTTCAACTGGGGGAACTTCAATCTGATCCTAGGTCTCCCATAGCAGTTAAGGCCTCAGCAGAATGAGGTTCCCAGAGGTTGAATTTAGTGATACTAGCCCACCGTGCAGGACAGTGTCACTAAATTCGCCCTCTCAGGACCTTATTCTGCAAATAACACAGAGCTTTCTGATGAATGGCAACAAGCCATATTTCCGACTAAATCCTGAAAAGTTACCCATAATTCTGCTGTGGTTAAGGAGTCGATTATTTAGAGCATTACTGTACCTTCCGCTAAATCCGGCCATTTATGGGACAATCTCCTTTTATATTCAGCAGAATGTCTGCAACAAATGAATGAATTTGAGCCACGGATTAGTGCAAAATACCCCCATTTACTTATGAACTATGTAACACAAGATGGTAATTATAATGAAAATGAATATATGGCTGGAGTCATAAATTCATTATAATTACCATGTTGTTTGCACCGTTCATAGAGCACAAGAGCATATTTTGCACTAATCTATGGCTCAAATTAATTCATTTGTTGCATATATTCTGTTGAATATAAAAGGAGATGGTCAATAAATGGCCGGATTTAGCGTACAGTACCCCTTTAATTTCATAATTTTCTGACAGAAATATATGGATGGATTAAAGGGGTACTGTACCCCAATTTCAATAAATTCCCGGTGACAATAGCGATCTAATATCAATATTATATTTTAAAATAACTAATTTGAGTCGACGATGTCTACTGAAAACGTTCCGGTTAACAGGCTATCACAAAAGTAAAATTGAATTATTTAATATAAATTCATTTATGGCTGGAGTCATAAAATGGTGAATTATGCCAGTACGAGTTACCGTTCTTGAAATCGTATCTGTTACGTGTCTTTTATCGACGGCCGTTCGCGAACATTATTGAGTTGCACATAACATGTTACCTGCAAAAGAAAGGCCCGCTATAACCGATTTTAATAGGGAGTGAGATTGTTCGATGGAAGAGATTGGATGCATCAATTGAAGCTGTGATTAATGAACTTCCGGTTCTTCCTGCGACCTGAGTCTTCTCCGGTGAAGGTCAAAAACATGGCGCGTAGTTTGAAATCGTAATATTTTTGTTTCCAAGATCAATATTTTCTTCGCTAAATTAGATTTATACGAAACTCATATAACACGAACACAATCTAAGTTATTTCAATGGGAGTAAATAAAAAAATTGTCTATCCATGTGTACAGAACCCCTTTAATAGATGATTGATTTATCGTACAGTGCATATCAGCTAGAAGGTACAGCAATGCCATAAGTAATCGACCCTTTAACCACAGCAGAATTATGGGTAACTTTTCAGGATACCCATAATTCTGCTGTGGTTAAGAGGTCGATTACTTAGGGCATTACTGTAGCTAAAAAAATATCTCAAATTCATGGTTAAACCTGTCCGGGCACATGCCACGGTTTTTCCGGCACCTGTCGGCCACATGGTCTTTCTCGCCAAAATCATACTTTTGATATGGAAATTAAGTTTGTATTTGTCATTGTACGACGACCCCTGATAGTTTTGCATTTATTGTTTCCCTCATGTTAAGGAATGACATTTGACTTTGTTTCAGACAAAATTTAATTATAGTCAATGGTAAAACACAGATGGCCTCTTTCCATGTATGAGCGGTTAGTGTAAACATATTTTATTACATAATAACGCAACGGGATTGAGACACAAGTCTTGCAACTTACAAAGGGTCTCTCTCCCCAGCTCTCCTCACATAATTGTTTTACACAAAACGAACATAAAATATAAATTACACACAAATATGATAATTCATATGTATAACATCGTTTCATTTATAAGGATATATGAGATAATCTTGAGTGTGACCATAACAGCGGTTATTTCACTTTATGGGGGGGGGGGTGTGGTTCATCTCGTGTGTGGTGGTTCAGGTGAATTTTCGCGTTGTATGTAGTGATAATAAAACATGTAGTTACTTTCGTTTTGCGGCAGAGGTTTGCACATTAAGGTGTTTAATTAAAGTTTGAACCGCAATGTCGAGGTTATGTATAATTGAACAATCATAAATATGTTCTGGTTTTGTGCACTATTCAGAGTAGTATCTCCAAGGAGGAGTTTCTTGAGGTTAATATTTTGTACACCCAGGGTAGAATGTTGGTGAAACAATAAACATCGTAACGACAGCTTGGATTGTCCGATATGAAGTTAAAAAATTTGTTTGCGTTTAAATCGCTACAGTAATTTTGAAGTATGATCGGTTGCCGTGTATGGCATTGGTGACCAGTGATCTGAAATCAAATACACGACTGAACCTGTACAAAACAACTCTTTTTATATTGATTTACATTCCATTTATTATTTTTGGGCATCAATACCGGTCCGTTTTACAGACCCCCCCCCCCCCCCCCCCCCCCCCCCCCCCCACTGACTAGTGGAAACCCTGGGTGGTAGCAGGGGTCAGACCAGCGTAGCGAGGGGAAACAACTCTGCATTGTAGTATGTCAAGTTTCGCACACCAGGGACCAGCTTAGATGTTTGACATAAGCGGCCACATCTCTCAAATATCACTAACTTCATTCTAATTCTGCAGGCAGACAAAATCAACTTGATATACCAAAAGTTGACCGACAAAAATCAATAATGGCCACAAAAAAATCATGGAAATTTACAATTAACATTTTATGTATTCATAATTTTGTTTGGCATTTTAAACAAGAGTTGTCACAACAGATTTAATATTAAATTACAATTTTAACACAACATGCATGACTATTATTCATATTTATCCACCGCTCACTACCTCTATTGCCTACATAAAGCCTGTCTAATAAACATGACGTTTATTACATCAAGAGCTTTATTAGGTCAACGTAGCTTTATTAGGTTTGTACTACTTTCATGATGTAATTGCATATGCAAATTGCGCAGGTAACTAGGGACGTCAACTGACCTAAATGACGTCATTGTGATTTTGGGACGTTTTTATCATCCATAATTCACCGCAAATGATACAAAATTCGTAAACAGATATGTGTTTTTGTTCTAAAACATTTATAAACCATAAAACAAAGGCCAGCTTAGAATAACTATAAACAAAACCCAACGAACTATTTTGCTCTAAGTTGCACTCCAGTTTTTCCACATCATAAATGCTAATTAGTTTGCTTGACCTAATAAATGTAAGGGCGTCATCGAAGTAACGAATGTAAAACTGAGGAAAATGACAGATTTACCTCACAAAATGCAAGTTTTGTACGATGGATAAATAAAATATGTAGGCTAATGTTGTCGCTAAAACTGTTTATGTCTGCTCAGGGGATTTGGCATCTATTGGACTCGGCAGAGCCTCCCCAATAGATGCTCAAATCCCCCTCACGGACATAAACAGTTTAAGCGACGACACTAGCTACATATTCTATATATATCAGGCTCATGAGGTAAATGCAAAGGCCTTGACATTTGAAACATACTTTCTGAATTTTCATTGTATAACAACTACCAATCATCTTCAAATTTCTAACATGAATTTTCGCCCAAGAAGATCACTTCACCCTATATTTGTGACTTTGCCTGGAATTTGGCCCTAGGTTATTTAACCCTTTCATGACGGGAGCTGTGCAGGTACAGCATTAAAGATCCTGTGCCAGTGCATTCTCTTATATATGTGAGTCTCCCATAGGTTGTCGCATATGTAGGAGAATGCACTGGCTTACAATGTCAAGATAAATATTTTTAGGCCAATGTATTCTCTTATATATGAGAGGTGCCCTATAGTCGATAAATATCTGAACTACGAGCATTCTGTAAATACAACTGTGAACACGGTGTTTGGGTCCCTAAACAAAAAACAGCCATTTGCATGACATGGAACAGAAAAGAGCGTTCCATGTTAAGTCTATTCCTGATGTGGTAGAAATATTAAAGAGCGTTTTCTGACAAAAAAGTAAAAATGGTTGAAAAATAGCTAAGACTTTGGCAAGTGTTTTTCATAGCATATGGAGACGGTATATCAATATTTTGTGTATTTATCGACCTAATGTATCCGTCCCTACGACTTATGTAGACAAAAAATTTGAAAGTTTGAATGAGCCATGTCCATTTAGGGTTTATCATATCATGACCAAGGAGACATGCAAAGAAAGACAAAGACAATAACTTGTATACATACCTACTTCATTGCAACATAAAGATTGACTGCATGTCATAAATCTAAAGAAAAAGGTTTTTTTTTTTTGACAGGGCCAAAAAATAATTTGAGATGATGGGTTTTGATGTTAGTTGGTAGATTGACAGTCTTAGTAAACATAGCATACATTTGCTCCCAGACTCGCGCATTGTACGTCTAATCGAAATGGCAGCAAGGTCATTTGCGCCGAGCTCGAAAAACAACAGAGCGAGAGACGTCATTATCATGACAAGCGACTCCCAAAATAGACTAATTTATGCACGTCAATCATTTTGGTGCCAAGAAACGAAAGTAGGTTTCGAAAGTCGTAAATACTTCCGCAGAATCATGGCGATATCTGTGTCCATAAGAATTAGCGTACATATATCAGCTGTATATAGTATAATGCGATTTATAGAAATACATCCTTCATTGTTCGTAGTAGTGCAATAGAACACACTTTAATCGATTATTCTCAAATATTTTCCGCTTTTCTGATGAAAACAATTTAAAGCGGAAGAGATTCCTGTTTGGACTGCTCATGTGCGAAGTAATTATGTTATCGATTATCCACGCCCATAAGCTAAAATTAGATGTTCCACGTGTTTATTTGTATACAAGAGCTGGCGTTTTTTAAAGACGCCATCCAATCAGGTGGCAGGATTTCCCAGGGCTCCCGGTATGTGCAAACGGAAATGAGGGGTTCTTTCGTTCGACGTACCAGCGCGTCTAGCAATTGTACTTCGAAATTTATTTACGACTGGTAGATTGACTGCAAACTAACCATGTTTTTAATACGGTCAAGATTGGTGCTTCACCCTGTCACAAACACATACAGTAAGAGCAAGTCTGAGTTTAGGGCATGGCCTCATCTGCTATGGGAGACATACTCATCATATTGAAGTTCCCAACTGTGAATATTGTGATGTACACCCATTGGGAACCTCGATTATGCAATGTGTCATCTGCCAATTTGGGGATATTGAGAAACTAAACTGAAAAAGAAATAGAATCTATGTGAAGCGGTTTCTATTGAAATTTTTTAATAAAGAAACTTTCCAGAAAAGATGAAGCCTAAGCAGAATGAGGTTCCCAGAGGGTGAACTTAGTGATGCTAGCCCACTGTGCAGGATAGTGTCACTAAATTCACCCTCAAGGACCTCATTCTGCAAATGACAGGCACCTTATTCTCAGGCCTGCACACAGAGTAAGAGTGAACCCAGACTATTGAACAGCTACATGTCACCCTGGGGTGGGTTGTCACTGGGGTGCACCCTGGGGTGGGTTGTCACTGGGGTGGACCCTGGGGTGGATTGTCACTGGGGAGGGTCAACACAAAGGCATGTCAGCCTACAGTAATGCCCTAAATAATCGACTCCTTAACCATAGAAGAATTATGGGTAACTTTTCAGGACTTAGTCGGCAATATGGCTTGTTGCCATTCATCGGAAAGCTCTGTGAGAGCTTTCCGATGAATGGCAATAAGCCATATTTCTGACTAAATCCTGAAAAATTACCCATAATTCTGCTGTGGTTAAGGAGTCGATTACGTGGACCATTACACATAGCTGTGCAATAGTCTCGGCTTACTCCGACTGACACATATCACAATTAAAGCTGGTCTATCTCTTTCAATAATAAGTTTTATAGAATTTCCTGGGTATAAAATAATAAATACGAATCGAAGACTCCTGTCTGGAAACGCTTCTATCAATTAATATTGATTCTATTTAGAATTTTCTGGTATAATACATACAATCAATTAGGGACATTTTACGACTCGTGAAGCATAGCAAGTGAGAGAACTCTATCTCTATCTGATCGCCTAACAGTCTTTTATAAAAATAGAAATGAAAAAATGTCCAAAATGATTATTGCATTTTATTACATTCATACAGTAATGCCCTAATTAATCGACTGCTTAACCACAGCAGAATTATGGGTAACTTTTCAGGATTTACTCGGAAATATGGCTTGTTGCCATTCATCGGAAAGCTATCGGGGAGAGCTTTCCGATGAATGGAAAAAAGCCTTAAGCAGTCGATTAATTAGGGCATTACTGTATGAATGTAATTTCCCTTGATTTCTCAAGTGATTATAAACTATAATTTCACTAATGAATTGTCACTTTAACTAGCACATTATGTATCCATACGTGCTATCTAAATTTATGTTATGTGTTATGGGTATAAATGTGGTATGACTCGGATTTCTGTTCAATTAGATGTTCATATTCGATTATAATAAACAGAATAATAACTTATTGGACAGGTGACATGAAATAATTCATTTGAGGCAGGGACTATTTTGTAAAACATTTATTATTTTATACACAGGAATCTATATACAACGTGTTTAGGAACAGATATAAAGCAATCTTTAAACAAATAGACATTTATTCATGGCGAGACAATACGACTCTTCTCGTTGAGTATCTTGGTGACCGAGTCGAAGTCACATCGACCGTTGTTCAGAAACCAGTGTCCAAATTTCTTGGCACGATCAATCTTCTGCGTGTTTCCACGAATCCAGTTATTGTTGATGATGACAGGGTTCAGCTTTTTTTTCTGATCTTCCTTCATATCATACCACTTACCATCGATAAAATTTTCTCTCGGCAGAACTAAGTACCTTATGCCACCATAATTTCTCAATATTAAGTCGCTGAGGTACACCTGGTCGTTGTCACCTTCCGAGATGACATGATTATTCGGAAGAGACTGTATTTTTTTCTGTAGTTTTTTCATTCTCTCATTCAATTCATGCCAGAGAGTTAACACATTTTCTGATGGTTTCATGAGGATGAAGCCACCGGCGAGCTGAGTGGGACGATTAGAAATCGGTGTCACAACCATATCGTATTCGTCAAAATGTTTAACAAGTTCAGGCAGCGGATTTTCTAACCATAGACAATCCACTTCGAATAACAAAATTGGAATTTTTGATTCAAGAATTGAAAGAATCAGATCTGTTCGTTTCACCATTAAAGTAACGTAACCAACATGACTATATTCTTGGTCTCCTAAATAATTGTCTGTATTCAGAGAAACAGTAACAACATTTCGCCATGATTTGCGTAGTTTCTTCTTTGTTTTTTCATCAGTCGTGATAAGTAGCACGTTGTCGTGGATACCTACTGATGCCGTATTACACAACCAGCTTTCAGTAAATGGCAGGAATGCATCGTTGATAATTGTTATAAGAATGGGTGACGCCCTTTCACTAACTTTTTTGGCTGCACGACTAACTCGAAGAAAATCGTCCGGCTCTTTATCTAATTCATCGAGAAATCGTTCTGTCTCAGTTTTGAACCACCAGTCACTTATGCTCTCCAAGCGAGATTTTGGCTGCATTATCCAAATATACAAGGAACAAACAACAATGAACACAAGAAATGGAACAACAGAACGCCGACATACCAACCAAGCAAAATGATGCCTTAGTTTATGTGGCATCATTAAATTTGAGAAGTTCACTGGACCTAATTCCTTACATTATCACCCTGACATTAGCTCTGAATACTAATTACCACATGAATGCCGTCATGAATTTAAATCCATAATTGATTCTTTATGCTCACAGCCAAGTAATGGTGACATTTATTTCTAACAACCTGTCCCCATTATCCCATGTCAGTCATATCTGAAAGGAAGAGATAGAAAAAATGTTAAAGCGATGTCAACTAAATACTCATTGATGTGAAGGAAATGTTCAGATAATAAGTTCAACAAAATAGGTGATTTGTTGAACTTATTATTTGAACATTTCCCTCCAATGAATATGAATCTTTCTTCACTTCTATTATCTTCCCCCCTGTCTGTCGTCTGCTTTTATTACCTGAATTGCTGAACATCCCTCGAATTGAATAATAGACCATTCCCATGTATACTTTTATAACTGGGTGAGAGAGATAGTATGGAAAGGGTTAAATTTTTAAATTCTGCATGCATTCAAATTCTCACATTCAGCTCTAAAAGTATACAATGGAACGGCCCACTCTTCATTTTAGGGAGTTTAAATAATAAATCCAATAAACACCCTGATGCTGTTTGCTTTAAGGCCCACTTAATTTTCGAACACCCAGATAATTTTATAACGAACCAAAGCCAGACGTTTGTGTCGTACAATGTATATAGACTATATCTGATTTTGTGACGTCACCAATTATTATCTAATACGATGCTGATGTTTTGAATTTTGCGAGTGCCTTTGTCGCACAGTAGATCGGTGGGCTTAAAGCATTAATGTCGTAATCGGAAAATCTTGTTACTGTGTCTTTCGATTACTGGTATTGCAAATGAGAATTATGAATATTGAATTACAATGTAAGTTCATTCGTTGCGTTAGTTTACATTTTATTGAGAAAATAAGACACAATAAATAACCACACTATAAACTGATTTTGATAAAAAGGAAAAAAAAACAAAAAGCCATAGCTAATCTCGTGAGTGGTTTTGCTTTGGTTCGTTAATTACGCTAGAGTATGATCATATAATAAAATATATGCCATGTTTTCTACCATTTGAAAGAGGAAGCTCCAAAACATTGTATTATCAACTTATTCGGTATAATAAACTGTGAAATTATATTTATTTTATTTTTGAGATATCGACTTGTGTTCTGTGATCAAGTTTCATTATTTTTCAAAGGGAATAACTCTATATCTTAAAATACATTATTAGTTTGAATTTTGTTGCATTCTGGGAGCCATAATGGGGGAATCTGTCTATGATTTCAGCTGTTTTCTATTTCTCTATGGGCATCTTCTGAGACGAATTATAGTATTTTAATCATATTTTATGGCATAGATTGTTATTAAAACCATAAATGAAGGCCAATAAAAAAAATAATAGGTGACTCGAAAATTAAGTGGTTCTTTAACTTATTAGCTGAGCACCATGTGAATCAATGGAAAATCAAGCAACCATACATCAAAGAGTATTCAACTATCAAAGGGTTGAACACTTTAGTGTAACATATTTTTATTTCCAAAGCAGCATGACATAAGCATACAATAGAACATACAATGATACAAATGAATGAGAGTGCAGGAGAGAGATAAGGATGGGGCATGTGAGGGCAGAGAAAGAGAGAAAAGAGATATATTTGTATAGTGCAAGTTTCAATTAACCCTTTACCCAACAAACCGGCCAAAACCGGCCAATTAAAGCTTCAACAGCCTAAAATATCTTCGGTCTGTCTCAATAAAACCATACAAATATGGATATCATTGGAACCGGCTCCTTGACCACATTGTGATGGTTACAGTTATGCCCTGTGCCAATGCATTCTCTTATATATGCGAGTCGACCATAGGTCGCCTCGCATATATAAGAGAATGCATTGGCCTAAAAAAAATCTTTTTTTTAACACTTTTTACCATTTTTTCTTACATTCTTTAACAATTTTATAATTTTTAATGTGTTAAGCCAATGCATTCTCTTATATATGCGAGGCGACCTATGGTCGACTCGCATATATAAGAGAATGCATTGGCACAGGGCCCTTCTGTTGGGTAAAGGGTTAACAGTGATAGGACTGCAAAACATGACGTAGTTAAAGTGATGTTAAACACTCCGGTATGGTGATCAAATAGAAATGGAGAATAATCTTAAAGTGATGTTAAACACTCTGGTATGGTGATCAAATAGAAATGGAGAATAATCTTAAAGTGATATTAAACACTCCGGTATAGTGATCAAATAGAAATGGAGAATAATCTTAAAGTGATGTTAAACACTCCGGTATGGTGATCAAATAGAAATGGAGAATAATCTTAAAGTGATGTTAAACACTCCGGTATGGTGATCAAATAGAAATGGAGAATAATCTTAAAGTGATGTTAAACACTCCGGTATGGTGATCAAATAGAAATGGATAATAATCTTAAAGTGATGTTAAACACTCCGGTACGGTGATCAAATAGAAATGGATAATAATCTTAAAGTGATGTTAAACACTCCGGTATGGTGATCAAATAGAAATGGAGAATAATCTTAAAGTGATGTTAAACACTCCGGTATGGTGATCAAATAGAAATGGATAATAATCTTAAGGTGATGTTAAACACTCCGGTATGGTGATCAAATAGAAATGGATAATAATCTTAAAGTGATGTTAAACACTCCGGTATGGTGATCAAATAGAAATGGAGAATAATCTTAAAGTGATGTTAAACACTCCGGTATGGTGATCAAATAGAAATGGATAATAATCTTAAAGTGATGTTAAACACTCCGGTATGGTGATCAAATAGAAATGGAGAATAATCTTAAAGTGATGTTAAACACTCCGGTATGGTGATCAAATAGAAATGGAGAATAATCTTAAAGTGATGTTAAACACTCCGGTATGGTGATCAAATAGAAATGGAGAATAATCTTAAAGTGATGTGAAACACTCCGGTATGGTGATCACATAGAAATGGAGAATAATCTTAAAGTGATGTTAAACACTCCGGTATGGTGATCAAATAGAAATGGAGAATAATCTTAAACTGATGTTAAACACTCCGGTATGGTGATCAAATAGAAATGGAGAATAATCTTAAAGTGATGTTAAACACTCCGGTATGGTGATCAAATAGAAATGGAGAATAATCTTAAAGTGATGTTAAACACTCCGGTATGGTGATCAAATAGAAATGGAGAATAATCTTAAAGTGATGTTAAACACTCCGGTATGGTGATCAAATAGAAATGGAGAATAATCTTAAAGTGATGTGAAACACTCCGGTATGGTGATCAAATAGAAATGGAGAATAATCTTAAAGTGATGTTAAACACTCCGGTATGGTGATCAAATAGAAATGGAGAATAATCTTAAAGTGATGTTAAACACTCCGGTATGGTGATCAAATAGAAATGGAGAATAATCTTAAAGTGATGTGAAACACTCCGGTAGGGTGATAAAATAGAAATGGAGAATAATATTACTCAAATTTGTTATTTTTACAGATATTAATCCATAATTGACAACACACATCGTCATTCATATATATTTATGCAATGTAATGACTCTCGATGGCGAAATCATTTGCATTAGTTTATCGCCAATAGTTGCGTCCCGAATCTGATGTAAATATTTACAATTGAGCGTAGTTCAGACAATGTTTTCCATGGAGTGGTATGGGCGATTTCTTTTAAATTTTCGGCGATGTCAGTAGAATGCTACATTCCCCAGGTTGGCATAGCGCCTGAGTACTAACTTATAAGTTTCACACACCCGAACAAGTCCTTAATATGTCTTTAACTACATTCATATTGGATATTTTTAATATTTACGAACTTGGATAAGAGTAATACGATAATAATAACATTGTTCATTAAAGATAATTATTTTTGTGTCATTGATATGCCCATCACCATGAGATGTCAGAAGATCCGGGTGCGGGTTTCACGCAGCCAGGTTTAAAAGGTTTGCACAAATGTCAGCATTACTAAAATCGCTTTGTTTTCAAGATAAATATTTTAGCAGCGTCCAATATTTTAATGTTTTCAAGATAACTGAGTTCCTGCAATCCACACAAAAGGGTGTTTTCTGATAAGATAACATTCGATATGGTGCACAGAAGCGCAGTCCTGGGACCATTGTATTCAGGACATTCTAATAGGTAGTGCTTTGCTGTTTCCATTTTGTCACAATGATAGCAGGGGACGTTTTAATGTGATTACTCAATACGTCATAGTTCAGATTACTGCATTTCAATCTTAAGCGATAATTGAGTACTTGTAATCTCCAAGGTGAACAGTTTTCTGGGGTTGACACAGAAGTATATATGTATTCCTGGGGTTGAAACGGTAGTATATATGTATTTCTGGAGTTGACACAGAAGTATGTATGTATTTCTGGAGTTGACACAGTAGTATATGTCTTTCTGGGGTTGACAGGGTAGTATATGTATTTCTGGGATTGAGAGGGTACTATATATTTATTTCTGCAGTTGACACACGGTAGTATATATGTACTATATGTTAAATTCCACTTGTTGACATGGCATTTCCACAGCATTGCTTATTGCTGTGGCCAATTTTGAGGATTATTACTATTTTAATAAATTTGAAGAATAACTGTTTATTTTGAACATACATTAAATGACAAATACAGTAATGCTCTAAATAATCAACTCCTTAACCATAGCAGAATTATGGGTAACTTTTCAGGATTTAGTCGGAAATATGGCTTGTTGTAATTCATCGGAAAGCTCTCGGTAAGAGCTTTCCGATGAAAGGCAACAAGCCATATTTCCGACTAAATCCTGAAAAGTTACCCATAATTCTGCTGTGGTTAAGGGGTCGATTACTTAGGGCATTACTGTAGTAAAAGCAGAATATTATAGCACATACTATAGCACTTACTAGTATGCTCCTAGCAATTAAGTAGCTGGCCGCATATCCATAGAATTCGATGACAGGTAAATCTGAAGGTGTCTTAAATCTTAAATTCAGTAATATCTAAAAGCATGAAGAAAAACAATAATATAATCATGTACAGTGTGTCCGTTCATGCTCAAAAAGATAGAAGATTTTTTAATGCATTTTAAAAATATCAATGCAAGCTCTTCAAAACAATTTCACAAACTGCATCTTTATTCAAAATAATGACCATTAATCTGGGAGAAAGTGAAAGTGACGCGGAGGAACAACTAACTATGGTGTGATTCAAAATAAGTTTTTAAATTGGAAAATGCAAATTAGATACTTTATGAATTTGTTATTTCGCTGTAGCTCTCATTATTTCACTGTAGCTTCGGTTTCAGAAATTTTGGTCAACCAGTTGTTTCAATTTGTTGCACTATTAAAAGTGAAAATGCTTCACAATTTAGCAATGTTGAGCATTAATAAAATACATATAATATAAAAGAGGAATACCTACAGTTTTTGTTTAAATACCTGAAATATCTCATTTGTGTCTGGAAAGATATATTTCATTCCAGACACTCATGTGATATTTCGGTATTCAACAAAAACTGTAGGTATTCTCTATGTACATCTGAATCAACACAGCATGTATATCTTTCAATGTGACTGTCCTTTAAAATCCATATGGATTACTAGCATGTATATATACACAGAATTTATCCATAATTCATAACATACCAGGTACCAATTCTCACAATATAAAGTCCAAATACAGCTGGTAAGTGTTATCAGAGATAACACCAAGACAACGGCCAGAGCAATAAAAATCGTCTTTGTTCAAATGAACTTTTGGTCACTGAATTAACACAGACAGTGGAGGAAATACACCATCTTTCAATGTGACTGTCCTTTAAAATCCATATAGATTACAAGCATTTTATATATATACAGAATTTATCCATAATTCATAACATACCAGGTATCAATTCTCACAGTATAAAGTGAAAAATACAAATACAGCCGGTCAGTGTTAGTAAAGTTAACACTAATATAATGGCCAGAGCAATGAAAATTGTCTTTGGCCAAATGAATCAACACAGACAGTTGAGGAAATACACCATCTTTCAATGTGACTGTCCTTTAAAATCCATATAGATTACAAGCATGTACATGTATATATACACAGAATTTATCCATAATTCATAACATACCAGGTATCAATTCTCACAATATAAAGTGAAAAATACAAATACAGCCAGTCAGTATTAGTAAAGTTAACACTAATATAATGGCCAGAGCAATGAAAATCGTCTTTGGCCAAATGAATCAACAGAGACAGTTGAGGAAATACACCATCTTTCAATGTGACTGTCCTTTAAAATCCATATAGATTACAAGCATGTATATATACACAGAATTTATCCATAATTCATAACATACCAGGTATCAATTCTCACAATATAAAGTGAAAAATACAAATACAGCCGGTCAGTGTTAGTAAAGTTAACACTAACATAATGGCCAGAGCAATGAAAATCGTCTTTGGCCAAATGAATCAACACAGACAGTTGAGGAAATACACCATCTTTCAATGTGACTGTCCTTTAAAATCCATATAGATTACAAGCATGTATATACACACAGAATTTATCCATAATTCATAACATACCAGGTATCAATTCTCATGGAAAATAAAAATACAGCTGGTCAGTGTTAGTAGAGATAAACACTAATATAATGGCCAGAGCAATGAAAATCGTCTTTGGCCAAATGAATCAACACAGACAGTTGAGGAAATACACCATCTTTCAACATGACTGTCCTTTAAAATCCATATAGATTACAAGCATGTATATACACACAGAATTTATCCATAATTCATAACATACCAGGTATCAATTCTCACAGTAAATGGAAAATACAAATACAGCCAGTCAGTGTTAGTAGAGATAAAAACTAATATAACGCACAGAGCAATAAAAATCTTCTTTGTTCAAATGAACTTTTGGCCACTGAATCAACACAGGCAGTTGTGGAAATACACCATCCTTCAATGAGACTGTCCTTTAAAATCCATATAGATTACAAGCATATATATACACAGAATTTATCCATAATTCATAACATACCAGGTATCAATTCTCACAGTAAATGGAAAATACAAATACAGCCAGTCAGTGTTAGTAGAGATGACACCAAGACAACGGCCAGAGCAATAAAATCGTTTTTGGTTCAAATGAACTTTTGGCCACTGAATCAAAACAGACAGTTGAGGAAATACACCATCTTTCAATGTGACTGTCCTTTAAAATCCATATAGATTACAAGCATGTATATATACACAGAATTTATCCATAATTCATAACATACCAGGTATCAATTCTCACAGTATAAAGTGAAAAATACAAATACAGCCAGTCAGTGTTAGTAAAGTTAACACTGGCCAGAGCAATGAAAATCGTCTTTGTCCAAATGAAATTTTGGCCACAATGAATGGCGAACTCTCAACAAATATAAAGCTTTTGATAGAATCTCCACTCATTGTAACAAGCCTTGAAATAGTGTGTCTGTCATTTGTAGAATGAGGTCCCCAGAGGGTGAATTTAGTGATGCTACCCCGCTTACCATCACCAAATTCAACCTCTGGGGACCTCATTCTTACACTTCAGCAGAATGAGGTCCCCAGAGGGTGAATTTGGTGATGCTAGCCCACTATGCGGGGTAGCATCACTAAATTCACCCTCTGGGGACCTCATTCTGCAAATGACAGACACACTATTTCAAGGCTTGCATTGTAACAATGACTTGCAGCAGTTTGGGGAAGACATATAATTGCGATATAATCACCCTGGGCATTGTTGAGGCAGATGTCTCTGTTAGCTGATGCCCTGAACTACTCATTGTTCGGTGGCTTCCCTCATTATATTGTCTGCTGCATCATCGCTCTGATTGGGAGACGTAAACACTGTGCCGGATTCTTCAATCTATTATGTCACGTTTTCATGTCATTAGTCTGACAAGTTTTAATGGCACTGTCTGTCTTTAGTCATCATTCTCTGGCACTGTCTGTCTTTAGTCATCATTCTCTGGACATATATGAATTAGAAACAATATTATGTGCGAGAAGTGGAATGTGAAAGAGAGAACTGTAAAGACATATTGTGAGCTTATTTTGGTGAATCAAAATGATAAATACGGATGCCTGAACTAATAAAACTAAATTAAAACAAGAGTATTGCCGGGGCGTTGCAAAATAACCCCATGGTAATTTCAACATAGGGCCATAACTCTCATGAAAACTGGTGGGCAGAAACCAAATTAGAACTTGACCTGTATTTTGGACGACTAAACTCACATACCAAATTTCTTTCCATTCAGTCTGACTTCTTGAAGTTATCATCTGGAAACGAAAATTGAGTGCAAATTCCAACAAAATGGGCCACACCTCTGATGAAAATTGGTGGGCGGAACCCAAGTTTGAACTTTACCTGCATATTGTGCTAGTAAATCCACACACAAAATGTCATTCTATTCAGTTCAGACTTACCAAAATTATCATCCAGAAATGAAAAAAGAAGCAAATGGACTAACAGATGGACGGACAGACATACCAATAACATAATATGTCCCATTTATAAAAAAAAAACCGGGCATATAAATGTGAACAAATCCTGGATTCAAACTTGGGCTTGTATTTTGAGCCAATTCAGCCACAAGCCTGAGTTTAGTGTGTCTGTCATTTGCAGAATAAGGACCCCAGAGGGCGAATTTAGTGATGCTATCCCACATAGTGGGCTAGCATCACCAAATTCACCCTCTGGGACCTCATTCTGCATGGTCTTATCTGATAATGAGATGAATGAGATAAGCTACTCCTCAATACCATCAATTCAAAGAAAAACACTTTTTGTTTTAGTTTTTTTCTTTTTCTTAAAAAAAAAACAAAACCCCCCCCCCCCATACATGTAACAATTGTTCTTTTTGTTTTGTTTTTGTAATAAATGTTTATGTTACAGCAGAAACCAAAATTCATTGGTATTGGTGAATAAAAACTTTAAACTTGATATGGGAGGCATAGATTCAGATTTGAAGTTCCCAAATTGTGAATATTGTGATGTACACCCATTGGGAACCTCGATTATGAAATGTGTCGTCTGCCAACTTGGAGATATAGAGAAAATAAATTAAAAAAGAAATAGAATCTATGTGAAGAATATAAAGTAATTTTCCAGAGAAGATGAAGCCTAAGCAGAGTGAGGTCCCAGATGGTGAATTAAGTGATGCTAGCCCAATCTACGTACGGGATACATTCGGAAACTAAGAAAACCTGAATATCAAAGTAGAAAAAGGCCAATAACTCTTGTAGAAATTGGCATGTGGAACTCAAAATCGAACTTGACCTGTATTTTATGAATGTAAAGTTGTAGACCTGCATATCAAATCTAATTCCATTCAGTGAACATTAACTGAAGTTATCATTCGAAAACCAAGAAGTGCATTTCAAGGTCAAGAAAGATTTGTGTGTAAATACAGTAGATATGGGCGGACAGAACCCAAATTCAAACATGACCAGTATTTTATGGTTGTAAACCTGTATACAAAATTTCATCTATTCAGTTAACATAAAGCTAAGTTATCATCCGGAAATGAAAATTGAACCCAAATTTGAACAATTTTCAACAGCATGCATTCAATCTGCATCACAAGCTGATAATAAAGTGAAATGGAACACTCCGTTGAGCTGTGCCCAAATTAGTTATTTTCATAAATTTGATCCAAATAGTCTGAAAACAGCGTCATTGTTATAAATGATTTACACGCAGTGATTATTTTTGGCGGAATCATTGCCTTATGTGTATCATCCAATAAATCGTCCTGAATAAAGTACAGTAATGCTCGAAGTATATGACCCTTTAACCACAGCAGAATTATGGTAAATTTTTCAGGATTTAGTTCCAGATGAATGGCAGCAAGCCATATTTCCGACTAAATCCTGAAAAATTTCCCATAATTCTACTGTGGTTTAGGGGTAGATTATTTAGGACATTACTGTAGTAAATATTTACAATTGTGCGTATTTCAGATAGTGTGCTTTCTGAAATGATACAGTCAATGTGATTGGAATTTCGACAATCTTAGTTGATTGCTTCATTCTTCTCAAGCCTTGAAATAGTGTGTCTGTCATTTGCAAAATGAGGTCCCCAGAGGGTGAATTTAGTGATGCTACCCCGCATAGCGGGCTAGCATCACCAAATTCACCCTCTGGGAACCTCATTCTGCTGAAGTGTAAGCAGAATGAGGTACCCAGAGGGTGAATTTGGTGATGCTAGCCCGCTATGCGGGGTAGCATCACTAAATTCACCATCTGGGGACCTCATTCTGCAAATGACAGACATACTATTTCAAGGCTTGATTCTTCCAGTGGGTACCACTGACCGACATGTATCAGTCCACAATATGTCATTTACCCTTTCATGATGGGAGCTGCACTGTTGCAGCATTAAAGATAATGTGCCAGTACATTCTCTTATTATATGCGAGTCTCCCATAGGGAGCAATATCCACCACCAACGCACACCCTATGTTTAAATCATAGATTTTCAATCGAAAAACATACAATGTTCTAGAATTAAAGGTACTAAATCCGATTTGATGGTCCCAATATAATCAGATTCCAACAACAACAACATTTTAGAAATGCCGCTTCAGTTATCAGAATCGATTAATTGCCCAAAAAATAATGCTGACCACTGTCAATTATAGTATAAAATTGCCCGAAATGTGTTATTTATCAACATGTTGTTCCACAAAATTTAGCCTTATTATCAACACAAAGCCTCTTGATTTTAGAGTTATCCATCTTCATCCGCAATTTGGTCCGAGACCATCAGCTCGTCAACTTTTTACTGGGCCACTGATAAGTCTTGATGGTGAAAAATAATAGATTTCAAAAATCTAATAACTCTGAGGTTTGATAGGTGGGTTCCTCGACTCGAATCAAAATTTGTTTACCCCTGAATCCAAATAAATAGTAATTGAGGGGAGCTTAATCGGATTATACATCTTTAACTGCAAACTTCGGTCCCAAATTGTGAGAAAATAATTTAATGTATTTTATTTTATTTAATGTCAGAAGATCCTGCTGACTAGAATTTCAGGGAGGGAGACCTTTAAGAGACATTATTTTGTTGTTGTAAACAGGAGTAAAAAAGGACTCGTTATTGTATCAAACTGGTAATTTCTCTGACTTTGATAATCCTTTCCGGTGCATCTAAATTTAAGTATTTCACATTTTCACTCACCTACTTTGATTGCCCGAACCAGACCAAGATGTGATAAAAGCGAAGAATTATTAGATTTAATTTGAGATTCCAAACGCCCATGTTTCTTTAGCACTTTCTTCCTAAATACTCATCCATGAGTTAAGTTCCCATAATAAATGTCATTGTTGAATTATTAACTGAACATTTCCCTCCTGTAAATACGACTCCTGTATAAGTGTACTATCTGTCGTCTGCTTATCTTAACTGAATGTATACTTTTATAATTGAGTGGGGAAATCCCTTTAGTATAGGAAGGGTTAATGTGATATTGCTCTCATGTTCTTCGACAATGCGTGTCATAATAATTTAGTTGAAAATAAAAAAGAACCTCTGACAGGTTTATAATTTGCCGCTAACAATTGAACTTTTTTGAAGACAAACAACTATGAAGTAGGTGGTTTGAAGCTTGAGCGATGTATAATATAGTCTTGCATGACTTGATTACAATAGATATATATATATATAGATAATACAGATGAAGAGAAGTACATACCATATATTCATAGGTGAAACTTGAGAGTTTGATAGTGCTTGAAAATACATGCAGTCAGAATAAATAAAAATGCACCATCACGGTGGTCATCCTATAATACCTGCTGCGGGTAAATATTGAGTAAACACCGTTGCAGGCATGAGTGAAGACTACAGGGAGGTTTGTTTTGAGAGAAATTTTGTCATTAATTGTTTTTCTTCGGACACAAGTCCGGATCCACGAGGTGCTTGATGAAACCATCTTCAGCCAAATGTCAACACCTCGATGACTAAAGCTCCATAAAGTGACAAAATGCTCGATGAATTGTGAGAATAAGCTTCCATTTTTCAAATTTGTATGTTTTCAGCTCCAAGATGAATGCGTGGTGGTAAATTTCAATGTTACATTGTTGTAGATAGTTTAGGAAATCAAATCTCCATTCACATTGGAATTTGCTGCATTTAAGTAGGAAAATATTGACAATTTCATGTGATATTCCATGGTGTCGGAGTAAACACCAAAGGGGCACAATTTTGCCCGCATCGCAGTTTACTCTTGCCCACATTACGTTTTACTTGTTTGGATAGATGTCTTTATTCGAGTTACTGGAAAGGGATAAGGGTTTTTTAAAGTATCAAAACGCATCACGGGTACAGGTCCCATATATAGATTGTTCCTCGTTTTCCAAAAAAATTCTCGAGAAGTGTTTGCAGTGAAAGTTTTGCTGAATGAAACTTAAATTTACCCCGAAATTCCAAATGCGCTAGACTAAGATTGTGTTTTTCTCAAGAACTGATAACTGAATTTTATCTGAGCTCCTGTCACAGCATAAATAGGCATTGCCTATCATATATATGTCTTCCATTGGTTGGTACAACTTCTAAAGTGAATACTTTTAACTGATTAGACTGGACCTGGTATGAAAAACTCTAGCTGTTATAGCCCAATGTGCGGTTTACTGATGCCTGCACCAGGGTTTACTGATGCCTGCACCAGGGTTTACTGATGCCTGCACCAGGGTTTACTGATGCCTGCACCAGGGTTTACTGCCCGCAGCGGGGCTTATAGGATGACCAGCGTGACCATCTGAACATGAGTAAGCCTGAATTTTATATCATCATACATTTCATTTGTTAGGCCACCATTAATAAATTACTGGATTGTTTTTTTTAATATTGGGCGCGGGCAAATAAATTAAATGTTTTATTTTGCCATAAATATAAATATAATAGTTTTAGCTTGAAAATTAAAGCAGTATGTTACTTTATAACATACCATGTGGTTTGAAACTGCGCATTTGATCAAATTAGACTGAACTATTGCAAAAGTGTTTCTTAAGTTTTTCTATGGGTCTTGTACAGTAATGCCCTTATTAATCGACTTCTTAACCACAGCAGAATAATGGGTAACTTTTCAGGATTTAGTCGGAAATATGGCTTGTTGCCATTCATCGGAAAGCTCTCGGCGAGAGCTTTAAGATGAATGGCAACAAGCCATATTTCCGACTCAATCCTGAAAAGTTGCCCATAATTCTGCTGTGGTTAAGAAGTCGATTAATTAGGGAATTACTGTAGCTGTTGCGACTATTCAAAACAACAATCATGATGCATCATGGTAACATCCTGTCAATTCAGAGAAAGAATCAAAATTGCATCGTTGCAGCCCTAACAGTAACAACAGTATATCATTCGAGGCACCACCTGATAACCGAAATTCTCATTTTCAAACCAAGCCAGAGTTTAATGTGCCTCCAAATGAGGTCCCTAGTTGGTGAATTTAGTAATGATAGACTAAACTGAGGCTTGAATGGATGAAGCCCATTGCATATGGATAACCTTTACACCATGCTGGTGTGCTCATTCGATTCTGGCCTGTGATGCCTGAGATCCAAAGTTGTTACAGTCAGATGGCGAGACCCATGGATGGATGGAGAGAAACCATATATATATATCACTTCCAAACTTTTGCAGGGAGTGGGGGATTATTAAATGTATATGTAAAAATATCAGAAAAGTATGATTTTCATTATATAAACAGACAGATAACTATCCATATATATCAGATGAATTGCTTCTCAATGTATGTCAACAAATTCTCATTTCAAAACATGTATTAACCCTTCCATGACTGGAGCTTCCTAAAATTTTCCGAAAACCCTGTGCCTGCAATGCATTCTTTTATACTCGCATATATAAAAGAATACGCTGGCACAGGATATTTAATGCTGCACCAGTGCAGCTCCCGGTCATGAAAGGGTTAAGTTATATGAAACCTAATTCCAATAAGACTGAAAATGGTGAATGATACAATCTGACTACTAGTAAATCTCATGTAATTCAAACCATGTTAATCCCTTTGAAATCTTTAGCACTGTAAACCAGGAGTACAATATAGATTATTTTAACTACTGGACGAGACACATAACTGCGCTTGCCTAGGCATGCAAACAAAGATTGGTCGGTTCACCGATTCTGGGTAGATTCAAATATAGGACGAAGATAATATTGACATTTGAACATAAAGGACATCATATATGGGTAGTTTCTAGTTGTGTGAATAACATAGATCATATATAACTGTTATCATTGATGGTCAATTTACCTGTATTCACCCATATGCTTATTAATCAGAGATATGTGTTTATTAATCATGGAGAGGTTTCTCTTGGAAACTGGATAAAAGGTAAGATATAACTCATTGGTGTTATTGACTTCAGACACTTAACCAGGCTACGTCTCTTTTGGACTGGTAGTTACCATCCCTGGTGCATTGTTATTTTGCTTAAATTTTGTTTGTTGTTACAAAACATTCAAAAGAGGAACTCGCTAAACATTTGATTGGTTGGGGTCGGTTTGCAATAATTTGCACTGCTATTGCACTGGCCTATTGTCAAAATAATTCCAGATATCTCTATAGCTTAAAGCCACATGGCGGTTTGCGCTCAAAATACACCTGATAATATTCGCTTTTTAATTTTTCCTGGTATCTAAATAGGTCGATAAATACCTGGACTGCCTTTCTACGAGCATTATATGCCCCAGAACGATATATTAAAGTCATAAAAAGTTCAAATTCAAACACAATGTATGGACCCCGTACAAAAATGGTGCCATTTGTATTCATCAGGATTCTGAGATAGTAACCCGATTGTCCAGAAAAGGTATATTGCATTATTTATTTATTTATTTATTTATATTTAAATATCTTTATTAATTCCTTAGATATAGAAGCCACGTTTTTACATAGCCCATACACACCCACGTGGCAGGGATAAGGGCGTTCTCTTAACATGAAACTATTAAAAAAACTTCACACACACGGCTTTCTCTTTGTTTTAATGATCAAAATTATGTAGTACCATAATGTTTCAGACTGACTACAGCTTTAGATTTTCTTCCGACGGTCTACAGTTACAATTTCTAAGCCGCTGCTGATTAAATAAGGATTAACTGTCATGTGGACTGTTTTTATGGAGATGTAACGGTGAGGTAAGTGGACATAACTTGTGTAAAACCCGAAGGGTTTTACATACAAGTTATGTCCACTTACCTCACCGTTATATCTCCATAAAAATAGTCCACATGACAGTTAATCCTTATATTTATATACATTTAGCGAAAAAGCCGCTTTTGTAAATATATTTAAATCGAAAAGTGTATCGTGACAAGATCAGCCCAAAATACCCAATAGCACCCTTGGCAAAAGTTAATAGGAACAATTTCTCTTCATGTTGAAACCCGATGATGTATTAAGTCAATCCTGCGCGAGTCAAAATGCGCCCAAAGCATTACGCGTTCGTCTTTCCAAACCTAATGACGTATCGATGGTGTTATTAGCTTGGTGTTATGAGGCGTTACGCATTCACCGAGAAATAACTGCAACTAGCCACGTGGGCGCCGACCAATCAGAATGCTGGATTTAGTGATGACAACACTTAGTGTGTAAATATAACAATTTAACCGGCACAAAGGAAACTATGTTAAATTTCAAAAAATCAAAACACGTATTTTCAGCGCTATACCTACAAATTTATTTGGAGGAAATGTTCCATGAATGTATGCTTTGAGATACATGTTACCATTTTATGTATGCATAATTCTTGGTGTTCAGTTGAGCTATATCCGTTTACATATTCCCTGCAGGTAACGACCTTGTCTTGAACCGTTTATACTTGCCATTGATGACATGATCTAACATGAAAATTTAATAATTGTAATTTTTTTGACCCACTAACATCATAGTTATCAGTAGGAACAACCATCAGAGCATTATAGCAGGATCACTGAGACATGGGTGGTTACACACAGTATAATGCCCTGAAAAATTGACTCCTTAACCCTTTACCCAACAAACCGGCCAAATAAAGCTTCAACAGCCTAAAATATCTTCGGTCTGTCTCAATAGAACCATACAAATATGGGTATCATTGGAATCGGCTCCGTGACCACATTGTGATAGTTACAGTTATGCCCTGTGCCAATGCATTCTCTTATATATGCGAGTCGACCATAGGTCGCCTCGCATATATAAGAGAATGCATTGGCCTTTTTAAACACTTTTTACCTTTTTTTCTTACATTCTTTAACAATTTTATAATTTTTAATGTGTTAAGCCAATGCATTCTCTTATATATGCGAGGCGACCTATGGTCGACTCGCATATATAAGAGAATGCATTGGCACATGGCACTTCTGTTGGGTAAAGGGTTAACCACAGCAGAAATATGGCTTGTTGCCATTCATCGGAAAGCTCTCAGTGAGGGCATTACTGTAAGCATGTAAATAGCTCAATCAGCCTTACATGAATACTAATCATTTGATTATTTTCGGACTGTTCTACTCAGAGAATCGTCAACATGGGAGGAGAGCTTTCTCTCAGAGGAATAAAAATCATTCATTCTAGGGCCCTGTGAATAGTTGTTTTCATTTCGAATTGAATCTCGAATCGAATCAGGCAAACGATTCAAAATCGAATCGAATCTCGAATCGAACCATTGTTACTGAGCCAATCTAGTTCAAATACATAGAACTTCGAAGAAACACCTAAAATTGACTGGTGAAAACTGCCTGGTGATCGTCGATGTAGTGCAATATGCACAGATTATGTGCTTATCTACACACCTCTATGCATTTTCAGTGCCTAAGCAACATATAAGAGCATACACGCATGAGAGAACCAATGTTGATGAAAATGCAGACAAACGTACCGTGTGATGCCTGTTTCATTTTTTTGAATAGCGCATTATTTTTCGCTACACTTACGATGATTGTGTTGTCTGTCGCTTGAACTGACAGACTTACCAGACAATATTTACAAAAATACTCAGGACTAGATCTAAAATCTGGCATATATGTGTGCTATGGAATTCCCATCATTCATGAAATGACGCTAGCACACAGCCTTGTATGGCAATTTTGTTCTTCACTTATGTCATTCTTACAGATTCAGTCAATTAATTATAGATAAGTTGGCAATAACATTACATGTCCTGCCATCGGACATAACCATATGTGCATACGTTTACGTCGTTTCCTACATTATTATAGTGAATTTTATTTTCTAGTAAGAGCATTGCGGTCTGTAGAAATGCACCAAGTCACCAAAGATCTGACAAAATCCGAATCATGGTAGCCGATTTCGAATCGAATCAGACAAACAATTTTGAAATGCATCGATTCGCAGGGCCCTAATTCATCTTTAAATATTTAAAAATCACACAAATCACACAATGTGTTTGAACTTTTCAGTTTTACATGTATTGGTCATTTCATCCTTCCAAAGTCATTAATTTTGTGTCGAGATCTCCAATTTGTGTTATCTCAATTTAATAAGAATGGGTTTAGTCGCCGATTGCCACCACACTTATACAACATGGTATGAGGAGTCTAATGGTATGGATTAAATCTGTCAAAAGTGGCGTCATTCGAATCAGGGGTGAACTGAAAGGCAGAGGGGCACCAAAATTGATACGCAATAATTTGCCAATTTCCACCAAAGCGATAGGCATTCTCATCCATAATACGAGGAGTCTGATCGTGTGATTTAAAGACGCCATGTTGGTGCTGTTTTGGTGAGAGATGGGGGTGAGTGGGCACTAAATTTGATCAAAATTGATTTAGTCGCCGATTAGTACCAAACTTATCAATAATCATCTCCATGATATCAGGAGTCTAATTGTGTGGTTCAAGGATGTCACAAGATGTCAGAGGTGGGGCCATTCGAGTCAGGATGCATAGCGGGTGAGAGGAACACACAAAAAAAGAAGTACAATATGTTTAACGCCGATTTCCACCAGATTGATACATATTCTTCTCCGTGATACGAGAAATCTAATCGTGTGGTTTAGATACGCCAAATTGGTGCCGTTTGGATGAGAGATATGATACAAATTTGTATACTCGCCAATTTTCACCAATGTTATATATATATTTTAAATTAATTTCCATAATGAGTCTAAGTGTGTGGTTTAATGATGACAAAAGAGGCGCCGCCTCCGTCTGAAATAGGGACGGGAGGGTCACCAAAACTGATAAAAAATATGTTTAGTGCCAATAACCATCAAATTCATACAAGTTTAAATTTTAAATTTTGTGAACCAATGTGTTTATGATGTTCATGTTTCATGTCATAAGGCCAAAACAAAATGAATGCGTGTTTCCCGTAACGAGCCCAAAACAAATAGGGGCGGGAGGTAGGCTTTTCATTTTATTTTTTCATTTTATTTTTTTATGGTCTCGTGTGGGCCATGCCTAACCACCATCAAACACCATACAATGACCCGAGCAACCAACAAATTGTTGATAAAACTGATATACGCTAACAAGATATAATTATATATATTTTTACGAAATAAGTTTAATTATTAACCAAACAGTAAATATATCGTAGATATAAAATATCTAGTTTGATGCCAACAAAATGGGAATGACAATTATGTGTCCCCAGGGAGCAGTATTAAAAAAAATATCTCCCCAATAAGAAATTCTCCTATCAGAGTCGGGGTACAATGTTTACTTTAGTGATACAATGTAGTTGCCATTCATTTCCCTGGCCACTGTAGCTTCCTGCTGCGCATGTCTTATAAGTCACAGCCGGCTACAGCTGGCTACAGCTTTTTTGATCAAATACACTCAACAATACTCCATATAAACGCAAACACGTGCTTCCGGTCAGCGAAGAGGAACGATAACCTGTAATCTTCCGCTATTGCGTCCGGTCGTAATTTGACTTTCTGTTTGAAGAGTGACGAATGTGGCTTTGCGAAAAATATATAAATATATCAAAGATATAATTTATCTCGCGAGGTGAATCAGATAAAATGGAACCACGTGCACATAGTTTGGTTATCAGCGCGGTCGGTCAGTTTATAGATTGATTTTTTTTATATAAAACCAATAAAATTAACTTGGGTCGGGAGGTTTTGAAGACGGTCGGTCGGGTTACGGGAAACACGCATTCATTTTGTTTTGGCCTAACGTCTGACGTATACACAGAAAATAAATAAATACTTCTTTATCGGTGGAACGGATTAATCGCGATAAACAAAATGACAATTGATAAGGTGAGCCACTACTTACATTCCATGTGTACGAATCATGTTGTGTGATGCTATTTGAATATACAATTTATGAGAATACGTGTAACACTTTGAGCAAGAGAATTCTCTATTCCCACTAAATATCCACAGCATGCAGAGGGTTTCACATCACTTTAACCTGGGCAATGCTGGGTAACCCTGCTAGTACTCTTATATATGCGAGGCTCCCTATGGGAGACTTGCATATATAAGAGAATGCACTGGCACAGGGTCTTTAATGCTGCAGCTCCTGTCATAAAAGGGTTAAATAGCCGATAGAAATTTTTAAAACATGCTAAAATCACAGTATTTAAACCAGATTAGCCAAATTATGATGGATCAACCAATTACACAGACTGATACAGTAATTAATGCCCTAAATAATCGACTCCTTAACCACAGCAGAATTATGGGTAACTTTTCAGGATTTAGTCGGAAATATGGCTTGTTGCCATTCATTGGAAAGCTCTCAGTGAGAGTTTTCCGATGAATGGCAACAAGCCATATTTCCGACTAAATCCTGAAAAGTTACCCATAATTCTGCTGTGGTTAAGGAGTCGATTATTTAGGGCATTACTGTACTTGTATATCTGCAATAATATTATATACATATTGTTATGAAGTAAACTTACCTTTGTGATCACTATGCTGTGAAGTTATGAACGTAAGAAAACTTGAACAGTGAGAAATGAATGGATGCAGGCTAAACAAAGACCCATTAACTGTCACGGAGTGTAAAATTTCTCACTCAGCATGGCAACCATCAGAAATAACTTCATCCCCAGACAAAAATCAATAAATCACTAGAAATCTTGTTTAAAAATTAATTAGCGGGTTATGAGATAGCTCAGGCCGGATCCGGAGACAGTGGCTTCATTTTTGCTTCACCTCTCCAGGCCTGAGTTTAGTGTGGCTTGTCATTTGCAGAATGAGGTCCCCAGAGGGTGAATTTAGTGATGCTATCCCGCATAGCTGGCTGGCATCACCAAATTCACCCTCTTGGGACCTCATTCTGCATGGCCTCATCTGCTATGGAAGACATAGACTCAGATTGAAGTTCCAAAGTGGTGAATATTGTGATGTACACCCATTGGGAAACTCAAAGTAAAACCCTAGCCATGTTGCATATGGGACGGTAAAGTATAATAATCTATATAATTCTTTTACTTTTTTAAGTTACCTGGTAAAAAAAACTAATAGAATAGATGGGGAAAAACTTAAAAATAATAAATGTTAGTCTGGATCACAGTTGTATTAACCCTTTACCCAACAAACCGGCCAAAAACGCCCAAATAAAGCTTCAACAGCCTAAAATATCTTGGGTCTGTCTCAATAAAACCATACAAATATGGATATCATTGGAACCGGCTCATTGACCACATTGTGATGGTTACAGTTATGCACTGTGCCAATGCATTCTCTTATATATGCGAGTCGACCATAGGTCGCCTCGCATATATAAGAGAATGCATTGGCCTAAAAAAAACACTTTTTACCATTTTTTCTTACATTCTTTAACAATTTTATAATTTTTAATGTGTTAAGCCAATGCATTCTCTTATATATGCGAGGCGACCTATGGTCGACTCGCATTATAAGAGAATGCATTGGCACAGGGCCCTTCTGTTGGGTAAAGGGTTAACATAAAAAGTTTTGAAAATGATAAATTGGGTCTTTCCTTATAAAACTGAACATAAGACCAATATAAATTTTTTTATAGAATATCGTCCCCCCCCCCCCCCCCCCCCCCCCCCCCCCCCCCCCCCCCCCCCCCCTCCCGACTCTATTTCGATCCTCTCATCAAATATTTTTGTAAACTTTTTTCTCATGCCTTAACCTCCAAGGTACATTGCAAAGGTACATAAATAGTTATGTTAGGCGACACCAATTTTTAAGTCTGGTTTACGAACACCTTCTACAACTTATTTTCCATTTCATGAAAAAAAATAAAACTTTTTTCTCCCAAAATGTTTTGCACGCGTACTGATTTTCATGTGCTGTCGCATCCGGTTCTGCTTATGATCATTTACAGATCCATATTTTCATGACAAGAAATGTCTTGTTTGGTTCAGAATTTCATTCAAAAACATTTTTTCACAATTTTTGTAAAATTTATATAAAATTCCACGATTTACTTGATATAATTTGGAGGGACAATTTTTTTTATTTTTGTTTTTTTCCCTCCTGCATCTACTTTTTTTCACCCCACATGTTTGTAAACCAGACTTAAAAATTGGTGTCGCCTTAGCAGGAATAAAATATAAGAAATAAAATTTGCCCTCCCACCCCAATTTTCCAAAAAAGTTTTATGAGAATCTAGTTATTTATTTATATTGGGCTAATAATGTTTACAAGTCAACAGTCATGTAAATATGAGAAGTATTTAAAATGATAAATTCTTATGTTTATAAAATGATAAATTAAATAATATATGTCATATAAAAATAAAATAAAACTGTTTCAAATTCATAAGCCGTCTAACAGTATGTAGAGGATCTCTAATGAGTCGCAATTTTATACAATCACGATTATAAAAATAATCAATTTTATGATCAAAGAAATCGATTAAAATAGATTTGGGCCCCCCCCCCCCCCCCATGTTGCAATGACGTATGTTTACGTACATGCGCAGTATTAAGACTACGCCATCTTGAATTTGAATTACGAAAATAATTAGTTTTTTGGCAAACACATAAGTCAAAAATTTCTTTGATTACAAAGATTCAATTTGAATTTCAATCCATCCTGGTTCATGCCTGATCCGTAGCATCCCGTTTGGTGGTGTTTTTGTTGCAATTGAATAGTTAGTCGTATTTATTATTTCATTTGTTGTTGTCGTAATCAAAATTTGGCGTGATTTATAATTGAATATAATTGACTTTCACAAACTTTCCCAGGGTTTGGAATATTGTGGAGGGGTGCATTGATATATCATTACTAAAGGCATAATAATCATATATCATGGGAAGTTTACCATTTTGATGTGAAAAATCGTTATTTGTGACTACCGGGGTCGCACGGCCAAAAAGCTTCCGACATTGCGGAAGGCGCACTCACTTCAATGTTAAATATATAGATTTGCGACCTCAAAACTTCCCAATAAATGCTTCTAAATGTGCCCGGATATGGTCTGAATGTGGGGGAATATAATTTGGGTTAATATAATATTTATAGCTCATTGGAACGATATTTGTGAGATTGATCTACTTTGTATATCTGTAACAGTTATACTATAACGATTGTGGTACTATATCTAGAGTGAACGCATGTGATATAGATACATTTATAAAACATTTACGATATTGGATACTGAAATTATTAAATATCATAACATGACCATGTGTGTGTGTGACATGGCATCATCAGTGCAATGCAAGTGTCATCGCACGCCAATATGACACAAAACTTACTATATAATTATACGTGTCTTATAATGCCTAATTCAATAATGTTCTGTGCGCATAAGTTGTTTTGTGTTCACATATTGTCATGCATACTTATATATGTACATTTGTCATTTGTATATATGCTCTCCAAAATTGATGGAGGTGAGCAATAAACTTACTGGCATTGACATCGTTATCATAAAGCTGAGCTCTTATGTCACTGCATCTGCCGATAATACACATGTGTCTTAATTACTTAATACATATATGAGGCTGGATTTACCAGCTAATAATGTGATAAATGCATATTATAGAGACTTGAAATATCTAGAAATGCTAGAAATCTGAATAATAAATACCTGGACCCAGATCATTGTGTACATGAGAGAGGGCTGTCCAACTTATTTGAATATTAGTGTGACTATTGGCAACTAAAAATATAACTGGAATCAAACTTAAGAGTATAAAAAACTGATTTGCTGTTTGGCATAAGTAGGCAATTAAATAATGCCCATGAGAACTTATTATAAACCATTTCATGATGGGAGCTGTGCTGGTGCAGTATTAAAGATCATGTGCCAGGGACCAGTCTAGAGGGTGAATTGGGAGAAATCTTCTCCCTAAAATGTGGCACTTCTCCCTATTTCTGTCCCAGGGAGAAGTGACTGCTCTCTCATATAGCAGTATGTATTTGTCCCAACAGCATATATAAAGTGTATTTAATGATTAGGCCAATATAAATAAATCCCTAGATTTACATCCAATTTTCTTAGAAAAATGGGGTTGGGAGGGCGAATTTTATTTTTTATATTTTATTCTTCGTAACATAAAATGGTCATGGACAGTTCTAGATATTGAAGCAGTATCCTATCTGATATATTACAAGGTGATTTAGATTGTCCAACTTGATCAAAATAGACTGATTAATGGATCATTGAAATGTAATTTGATGATTAACCCTTCCATGACTGGAGTTTCCTGATTTTTTGCGAAAACCCTGTGCCAATGCATTCTCTTATATATGTGAGTCGTCCATGGGAGACATTGGCCTAACAATATTTGCTTTGATCTTGTAAGCTAGTGCATTCTCTTATATATGTGAGGCTCCCTATGGGAGACTTGCATATTTAAGAGAATGCACTGGCACAGGGTCTTTAATGCTGCACCAGCACAGCTCCAGTCATGAAAGAGTAACCTTAAGGCATGAGAAAAACATTTGCATAAAAGATAAGCAAATAAAAAAAATTGAGGAGGGGACTAAAAATAGGGTCGGGAGGGGATGTAAATCAAGCAATATTTTTATATTGGCCTTATAGCGGTGTTCTTACTCACAATAATGGTTTTATAAATGACCTCTGTGTTGCATAATACTTGTTGGATCATAGAAGTGTGATGTTGGGGTGTAAATTGAACATTGGTTATTAGGGGGAAGTCATAATGACAAACAGGGAGAAGTGACTTCACCCAATTTGAAACCTCCAGGCTGGTCCCTGGCCAGTGAATTCTCTTATATATGCAAATCTCCCATTGGGAGCCTCGTATGTAAAAGGGAATGCATTGGCTTACAAGGTCAAGGTATATATATTGTTAGGCCAATGTATTCTCTTATATACATTTGTGTATGCGAGGCTCCCTATGGGAGACTCTCATATATATAAGAGAATGGCACATTGGCACATGGTATTTGGAAAATTTCAGGAAGCTCAAGTCATGGAAGGGATAATGAATTACAGTAATGCTCAAAGTAATTGACCACTTAACCACAGCAGAATTATGGGTAATTTTTCAGGATTCGGCGAGAGCTTTCCACTGAATGGCAACAAGCCATATTTCCGACTAAATCCTGAAAAATTACCCATAATTCTGCTGTGGTTAAGTGGTCAATTACTTTGGGCATTACTGTAGTAACTTGTCTCTTTGATTAGCTTATAGATGTGGGACCCTATAGATGATTACATAGTTTAATAATCATTAATAACTAAAACTTATACTATAAAGCAAAGTGTGCTGTGCAGAGAAGATTGGGAATAGGCGTGGAGGGGTGCAAGAATATATTTCACACTTATATCTTATGTGTTGTTAAAGCCATATTATGGACTTGTTCGTGTGCGTGAAACTGATTAGTTAGTATTCAGGTGCTATGTCTACTGGAGGAATGTAGTATTATACTAACATCGCCGAAAATCTCAAGCAAATCGGCCATACCACTCTATAGAAAACAATCGTCAGAATTACGCTCAATTGTTAATATTTACTTCTTGATTCGAGATGCAACTATCGGCGATAAACTAACGAAAATGATTTCGCCATTGAGAGTCACTGCATTTAATGAATATATAAGAATGACGGTATGTGTTGTCAATTTGGACACAATGAAGTAATGCCCTGCTGTGGTTAAGGAGTCGATTACTTACGGCATTACTGTATTTGTAAAAATAACTACTTTGAGCATGATTATTCTCCTTTTCTGTTTGATCACCCTACTGGAGTGTTTCACATCACTTTAATTTTTGAAAGCTCCAAGATTAACATCCTGCTGCAAGTCGTGTGAACTTTAATTGGACATTAATTAATACTGTATAATTATATCTTCTGAGGAAGAGATCGAAGTATAGAATGAAGTCATATAGTTTATAGTTGGAGAATCTATTAGTATTATGCTAAGGTATACAACAGTAGTATAGAGTCTGATAGTTTCTTAACGGCTAAATAAAAAATCATACATTATGCTTTATTTTGGTGTTGTCACTGATTGGATTGTGTTGGATGCACATGCTTAGCTAGCGACCCGTCCACCTGTCATTTGGACTGGCAGTTGCGAATGATGATGGCCCAATTCTATCTCAACAATGTTGGCAGAGAATGGGCACTGCCATTTTAATGTATATATTTAACGAGGAAAACATGGTAAATATGCTCTGGGGAAAACCCTGTGACCAGAGGCCCCTGTTTCCAAAGGGAATTCCCAGACACTGGTACAATGGACATGGTGACACCAAATCGAGAACAGTTCAACGACATGTACCACGTCACCCGATGTTTTATGCTCCCATATTGGCTCCCCTGTTCCAATTCCTGGCTAACTCCCTGGTTGGATGATACCTGTATGAGGTGGATTTATGCAATTGGAATATTTTGTCGGGCGGTGATGAAGGCTGGCATACTGAAGTTATTATGGTTGTTTAGTACCCGGGGGCAACAATACAACTGGGAGGAAAGGGAGTTGAATGTTGAATTAAATATTAGACACAATATATTCATCCCTCTTTCCTGGTGGTTTATGCCCTGGGCTTATTGATTGCTCATGAAGTATTCCTTTAGATACTTGGGGAAAATTCTATCAATTTCTCTCCGGAGTTTTCAATCACTTGAGAGTTCATATATAACATTCCTTGCTTTGGATGTTCTTATGAATATGCAGTATAAATTTGAGTTGCCTTTGAATTGAGTGTTGTAATTATGAATCAGGTCTGGATGCACAGCCGTTCAGTCTATATTTTGGTCTTCCTGACACAGTACTCACTGATGTAAAGAGAGCAAACTCTAAATTTCTTGAATATTGAAATTTTGTTTGTTTGAAGAGTGTTTATACATCCGTGAGGATCCTGCACAGTAACCAAATACAGATACAGAAGATTTTGTCATGTTTATATTGAATATATTCAGCAAATTATTACTCCATATCATTCAAATACAACTAGAGGTGTGACTGTCCCAATGGGACTACGGATACCCCCCTGTTTTTAAAATACTAAGATGTTTCACATGTCAGTAAACATTTAGTTAAAATAATAAAATAACAGTTCCCATTGCAGGTGTACAACCATAACCCTAATCTTAAACCTATTGACCGAAAAATGTAGGAATAAAAGCTTGGACAAAATTATGTATGTTGCGAAAAAAATTCTAAGTTGTAAAAGGGGAATAACTCCACCAAAAAATGTCGGACAGACGTCATAATCGCAGGTGCACAGGTTCCCATGGTACTAAATATCAGTGCCAAGATTAAAAAACATTGACCGAAAAATGTAGGAATAAAAGCTCGGACAAAATTATGAATGTTGCAAAAAAAGTTTCTAAATAAAAAAAGGGGGATAACTCCACCAAAAAATGTCGGACAGACGTCATAATCGCAAGTGCACAAGTTCCCATGGTACTAAATATCTGTGCCACGTTTTAAAAAAATTGACTGAAAAATGTAGGAATAAAAGCTCGGACAAAAGTATACACGTTGTGAAAATTTTCTTAAACAAGTCGAAAAAGGGGGGATAACTCCACTAAAAAAAGACCAACAGACGTCATAATCGCAGGTGCACAGGTTCCCATGGTGGTTGATGTCTGTGCCAAGTTTCACGGAAATTGATCAAAAAACGACTGAGAAAAGCTCTGGACAAATTTGTGTCCACGGACGGACGACGCCGACGGACGGACGGACGAGCTGACTCCAGTATACCCCCCCTAACTTCGTTGCGGGGGGTATAATTAGAATGAATTTGTTTTAAGTATCATACATGACAGATAATTATAAAACAGTAAAGAGTGACTCCCCTTATCTCAGATGCATACAGCTGAAAAGGCGGAGAAAGACCAATCAGTATATTTAGACCGACCAGTCAATTATAGACTGAACGGCAGTTCCCAGACCTGATGAATTGTAATTATTTATATGGACTGCAGTGAATATTGAGGATAAGGATTTTGGAAGTCTGTTATGATCAGGTCGGGCACACATCCAAAATGACTTTCATTAGTTGTGTATGGTGTACTACTATCCCATCTACAAAGAAACAATAAACGCAATGACTCACTACGGCTTAAGCACAATTAACAATGTTTTAATTAAGGCTTACTGACCTCTGGCAGCATGTTTTTGTAAAAATATCAGATTTGACTGTTTGTGAAATGTAAATGCGATTGCTATTCAGAGAAGACAATGTACGGAAGCACAAGTGGTCACAAAATCAAGGGAAACGTGCGTTGTGTATGATATGGATAGGATGAATACAATCTATGCGCAACTTTCGCGCTGTTGATAGGTTGAATACTGAATTTATTCCACACCCATTGACAAATGTATTCAACAGAATCCCAGCCATTGAATACATATTATTGTATACCTCTAGTGGAATACAAGCCTGGATTATTTTTGTTGAAAATGTCACCAAGAAAGATGATGTACATCACATTGACCATCAGCTTCTGGCGATGCCCCGATCATTAATCGGACAATAAATAGATAAATTACCATAACTGTATCTGAAGTATCAATGAAGGTGACAGTCATGGATTGAACTTATCTGACACAACAGTGTAGAATAAATACAGAACACAACTTGCATCCTAATATCTAATCTTTTATCGAACTCGGTGCTACATTTCGCTTGAGCTATGCTCTTGCAAAAAATATCATTGCGCCATCCGCACCTCATTTGATAAAAGATTCTTGATTAAGATGTGCATTGGGTTCTGTCTATATCATAATAAACAGCAGGTTTCAACACTGGTAATCTAGGCACCTCAGTCCTCACTGAAACACTTGTGATTTATATCATGGTTGTTAATGTATGTTCCCGTACATTCCAACAGGAATGCATTAAAATTTCTTTAAAATTGTATCATTAAACCGGGCATAAATGCAGCCAATCAGATTTGAGCTTACAAACAGTGTTGTCTAGATATTTTCAAACGGTATCTTGTGATACTGCCTTTAGTTTGCATGAAGATTTCATGTTGGATAAACAGATTTTTATGATTCTCTTTTACCTTTTCTAATGGTAGATTATCCAAAACAAAATAATTTTAAATTGCTCAAAAGGTATAAAAGCTGTGGTGAGTCATTGAGTTTATTGTTTCTTTACAGACGGGATAGAGGTACACAACTAATGAAAATCTATTCTACTTGCGCTTTTTCCTGGTATGCCCAAAATCGATAGACATGTGTAAATCACATCAAAATATAGCTCATTTGGGCTCTGAGTATTGAGCACTGGCGTATTATGCAGTTAGTCCCTACATTTGCGTAGGTCCCAGCGTAGGTCCCTGAATTTCCCCTTAATAATGCAATAGTACAAGCTTTATTGACTGATAAAATGGACTGATGCTGCTAAATGAACATGTTAAACGTTACTTTGCATGTTTAAAAAAAAAATTGATTTCCCAACTCTGATAGGTTTGTTTGCTTAGAAATACAACCACTTAAGAGGATGAAGCCTGACTAAAATTACAGGATTTCTGATCCGGAAAAGAAGAGGAATATCAAATTACCAGTGATTACTGGCTTTGGGATAACATATTAATTGGATATATTTTTGCCATGTGAAGTTTGCAATATTAAAGGTACTCTTTCCGATTAAGCGCCCCTCAATTACTATTTATTTGGCTTCCGGGGTAAAAAATATTTGATTAGAGTCGAGGAATCCCAGGGGCCCCATCAAAGCTCAGAGTGATCAGATATAAATTTTTAAATCTATTATTTTTCACCACCTGGAATATTAATGACCCGGTAAAAGTCGATGAGAAGACTGTTCGGACCAAATTGAAGATGTATAACTCTAAAATCAAGTGGCTTTTTTGTGTCAGATATTTGACAAACCGGTAAAATTTCGTTGAACAAAATGTTGATAAATAACAGGTTTTGGGAAATTTTATACTATAGTTGACTGTGGTTAGCATTATTTTGGATCAATTAATTTATTCTGATAACTGAAGCAGCATTTCAAAAAATTTGTTGTTGTTGTTGGAATCTGATGATATGGGGACCATCGAATCGGATTGAGTAGGTAACCGAAAATAAAATACAATTTTATGCTATATAATATCAAGGGCTGAATAAAAAAATATTAAAACAAAAAAGAAGTTGCGCTATTAATGGCTATTTGTTGGTACGTGCAGAGGAACCTTTCCATTGATAATTTGATATACAATACTCAGCGGTAATCTCCTTGGTTGTCAACGGAACACTTACGACAGAAGAATGTCAAACTTAAATCTGATGACCAAACTTTGAGCAACTGTTTGGTCATGCCAGTTACACAAGCTGAGTATATCCAGGATTTACACCCCTTACACTCGATGCAGTCTTTGATGCATCTCAAACTACACACTCAGCATTGGTATCGTGGATCGGTAAGTCGCATATTGAATAATTTTGAATATGAAAGTCTCAGTACTCAACTTAAGTACCATGTCTTAGAATCACAAAATGTCACTCATGAGTAGGTAATATAGTACTAACACCAGTTGATAATTAGTCACAACCCTATTGCAACAGACATGCCAAAATGAACCTTCAAAGAGGACAGCTCGACGGATCCCTTTCGCAAAGAAAACAGCCAGTCTCGCAAACAATTTGATTAATTGTCACTCATGTAGTTGGACTGTGTAAACTGACCATTCAGTTAATTAAGTTATGTTTAGTATCGTACTGATCACTTATCAGTTCTAATTTAAAAAAAATTAAATCTGAAAAAAAAATAATATATTTTTATAAAAAAAAAACTAAAAAAACAACAAAATGTCAAATAGAATGTTCACTTATTTTTATAATATGAAGCATTACTTAGTCAATAAAGCATGTACTCTTGCATTACCACCAGGTCTGAAAAATGTGAGAATACAGCTACAATAGCTGAATTCACATACCTAGCTGAATCCAGCTATATATTCTACTCTCGAACATGCTGTTTTTCGATAATAATCTAAAAGCGCTAATTTGCACATTAAATGTTGGTCACCCTAATATATCGGGTCACTTTCAACCAAATCAAAAATGACACTTGTTTGGTGACAAAGTGTTGCAATTTATCGACACAGTGATTTCGATTTTGTGTGAAAACTTACTATGATGGGAGGTGAACGTAAATATCCTGGGGACTATTTTCTATGAAAACATGAACTAAATCACTTGTAAAACAAAGATATACCCCGTCAAAGACACTACTGTATTTCTTCCCCGCTGCAAAAATGGAAAGGAACATTAGAATGGTGTACATAACCTCAAGCATTTGAACTCGCACACCACTATCGGGTTGTGAGCGATACCGACAACTATTCATGCAGTAAGCTAAAGTTTTGAGTTGTGCTTGCTCAGTTAATATCGGGCAAGAGATCATGCCCCCCCTTTCAACTATTTAATCATTTTAGAGCACCAATCAAATTGCATTTGAGCAGCACTGGATTTCTATTTCTGGAACTGATGAAGACATTGCATCTTCAGCATTGAATATTGTATTAAATATAGTTTCCAAGTATTCTGCAATGCATAAGAGAGTTACTAAATCATTATGATTGACATCGTCATCGATCATCGCCGTGAGTTTTCACACATAATCAACATTGCGGTGTTGACAAAACACAACACTTTGTCACAAAACAAATGACAGTTTTTATTTGTTTGAAAGTGATTGGAGAATTACGTTACCTGGTTTAGATGCACAAATTAGCGTATCTAGTTAACTAGGCCAAAAGGAAGAATACCTGAGTTTAGGGTAACATGAGGGGAAAAAACAGGGGCGGGCGGGCGTTACTTCATTTTATTTTATTTTTTCATTTTATTTTTCACTGGGAATAGTATTTAAGTATTCGTGCCTTCTAATCGTCTGCCAGTGTCACTCGTATAAAGCTTGGGCAAGTCATTGTCACACTAATCAATGTCATGGTAGCTTTAATCAGTTTAATAGTGTTACAGAAGTTCAATGACATGTATACAGCATGATATTAAATGATATTATATATAGAATAAGTGTCTAGTGTTGGAAATTAAACGGTTTATGTTCACGCTGAAGCTCGGATATTACAGGCCAAATCCTACGAGTGGACATATTACTGTTCAATTTCCCACACAAGACTCTTATGATATTTTGTTTATCCACCGACTCGAATACTAAGAAATTTTGCGAAATATTCAACTCAGAAGGTGAATTTAACAAGAGTTCCTCCATTGGAAATGGCACATACACGCGGCAACGCCAACGTGACGTACATAACATAATCAATATGCAAAGCGGTGGTGGCATTCACACCTGTAAAACAAAGTAAGCACCAAGAACAATATATGTGCATTGATTACCCTATGACTGTTGCATTCGGATCATTGCGACACAGAAGATGTTGATTCATCGGGTCCGGCTTTCTGTAGAACTAATGAATATTTAATGAGAAATAGTTCTACTAGGAAAAAATTAAGTTCTACCAGGCACATAACACTCCTACTGGGTACATACACACTCATGTTACGTCAGGCTTATAATTTTCAGGGTGGATGTGGTGAGAGGTGGATAAACTATAATAATGGAATTTTCTTTCCATACGGTCTCGAGACCACAGGTGTTAATCCTGCCTCAGAACAGGTACAACACAATGGCAAAACAGTTCTGTAGTATTCTTTGAGAGACACTTTGGTCTCTCCACCTGGATGCCCACAATGGGCGCACGTGTCCACTGCACTGAGACCAGCACCATATCAGATCGCAAATTGAGTAACAATATCTCCAACTTTGAGTCGATTTCAAAAGTGTCAGAATTAATTTTAATCTGACATTTTATTACTATGTCCTTTTCTGTCAGTTCAGAATCCGTGTGGTTCCGGTTCACGCACGACAACATGTCTGTGCTATAGTTGACAGGCGCCATGATGCTTCTATTCTGATTCATATGAACGCATTTGTGAAGTTTAATAGCTAAAACGCAGGATCTATCCGCACACGGAAGTGTTTCCGCCATATTCAATCGCCATGTGCAATCGGCAAAATATCCGGTTACTTTCGATTTGCTAGTTAATACATATTCCGGCCCAAGTATCGCGTGTTTTCTGGTTTCTGCTTTCGATAAATCGGCGAGGTTTGCCGAACAATGACGAGGGAATACGAATATACTACAACAACAATGGCGGCACTTCCGTTTTTCGTGAATAGACGATATTCGCAAGGAAATGGTTTACTTGTTTAAGTTAATTCCGTAGTCGCGAATTCCTAATTACAACAAAATAAAATGAAGTCGGAGGAAATGTTTGAAAAACGATAAAATGGAATTTGGCGGCAGTTTTGAGTAGGGGCGGGCGTGTTACCCTAAACACAGGTATTCTTCGTGTTGGCCTTATCTAAAAACAGCCTGTTTGAGTCTGAGAGTAGAATATATAGATGAATTCAGCTAGGTTAGCTGAATACAGTGTAACAGAACGAGAGAGAGAAAAGTGCGGGGAGTCGCACCGAAAGTTGGCAGCACCCGGAATCCCAAGCCGGTCACCCATCCAAGCACTAACCGGGCTCGACGTTGCTTAACTTCGGTGATCACACAGAGCGTCTAACCACCGTGACCAAGAGATCTAGACCTCTCGATCAGAGAAGTCATCGGCCTTCTATATTTACAACGCGACCGCTACAACAGCTATTGCAGCTGTATTCTCACATTTGCCAGACCTGACCACGGGGATCTACAAGAACTAAGGGACCTATGCCAGGACCTACGCAAATGTATGGACCTAATGCATAATGTAGTAACCCTATTGAGTATGAACTATGATAGACAAAATGAGCTACATAGTACATAGCCAGTTTTGGATGTGTGCCGACCTAATGATGGAATTCATGAACAATTTTAATTAATTGCACGTTACCAATGTCCCTCAGTAGTAGAATGTTATTATCTTTGCAGATGTCATCTGCAAATCTGCGTTTTCACAAGATATTAGATAAACTAAAGGTTGCAATCAAAGGCTTTATAAATATCAATAATTTATACTAGTTTTACTACTGACAAATTTATCAGTTTATATTGTTTATTTTCAAAGTTTGTACATCCCAAAACTCATTCGACCGTGAAGAGGTATGTTATCAGTCTGCATTATAAGTATAAAGAGACAACCTTATGTGTCATTGGTCTGCTTACCGATAATGATTTGATTAAATGAGGAGGTCAACATTGAATTTTACTGTCCCAGTATTTCAACTTTCCGAGTTTCGAGGTGACCGGAAGTTGGACCGGCGTTGACCGGTGCTCTTTAAAATAAAACACAGAGCAGACAGAAACTTAAAGGTACTCAATCCGATCAGACTGTCTCATATCATCAAGATACAACAACAACATTTCTTCAATATACGCTTTAGTTATCACAATCGATTAATTACAACAAAATAATGCTAACCGCTGTCAACTATGGTATAACATTTCCCAAAACGTGTTATTTATCAACATGTTGTTCAACGAAATATGGCCGTATATAATTATCCCTCGAGTATCACGAAATTTGGCCGTATTAATTAATTACCACTTTACTTTAGAGTTATCCATCTTCATCCGCAATTGTGTCCGAGACCGTCGGTTTGGCGACTTTTTTCTGGGCCACAAATAAGTACACATTTCGAGAAATAACAAATTTAAAAACTCGATATCTGATCACTTGGCTGGCATGTATCTTTTCTTTGTTATTTGTTCTAATTTCTATCGAAATATAGAGGTCTGCAATTGACTGACAGAAGCTAATATACGGCGGCCGAACACTGATTGATTTACAAACAATCCCGAGAGTCATTATGAAATAATTTCCTCCGATAAGGTTTCATTCACCACCGATTATGGAGACTAATTATTTACAATGCCTTCAAGGTGTCATGAAAGAACCACCTCATAATTCCGTTAAAACAACTAATCCTTCAAATCATTACAACCACTGCGGTTAATCACTGAAAGTTTCTCATTGACCGCACCAGAAAACCTCTAAATGCGGACCAAAAAATTTACTTGTATCCGGATACATCGCAATAAGACCTTTAGTCTACATTCTAACGAAGACATATGTTCACAGTGTTGAGCTGTGGGGGTTATTACGGACACCACAAGAGGTAATAAAAACAAAAATCACAACATCGATAATGTTGGCTTTATGAGTAATAAAAATATACCTTCTTTAGACACAATTGCAAGGCTGGACACATTTCATTTATAGTGAAACAGAATATAGAGGCTATATTAGCCCACAAAAGGGTGTTTCCAATGTGACAAATTCAAAAGGTATAGTTTTATTATTTGTCTCATTTTAGACCACATAATTGAACATCCATGTTTATGGGTCATAATTTGATTTCAATATGCCATTCAATTAATGAAATTATCAGGGCGTCAAGTTTTGACGTACATTAAAACAACAAGAAAAACTTTTAACTGCGTTACAGACCGTTCTCGGTAATATCTGGAACGTATTCGAGCTCAAACAACATTTAAAATGAAGGTCAGGGTTGACTGACAAGTAAAACACAAGTGGATTTATAAAAGGCAATAAAAGCATGTGTCATAAAAAAGCATTAGATGTTAATCGTAAACTTAAACAAACATTAATTTGAGTATAATTCACTAACTGTTTCATACACGCACGTCGAAACTAAAACATCCATTGATTTGAGCCGCCAACATAATCCGAACAATACAATTAGGACCTAATTAACAAACAGGCGGCTGACTCGGCTTGTTCCGACTACAACTTTTAGTGGGCTGCGGAAAGAAAAATGTCGATAAAAGTTGAAATATAAGACTTATTGATTATCTTTTTCATTTCTTTTATTTGTAATTGTCATAGCTTAACATAAACAGTACTTTGAGTATAATTCACAAACTGTTTCATACACGCACGTCGAAACTAAAACATCCATTGGTTTTAGCCGCCAACATAATCCGAACAATACAATTAGGACCTAATTAACAAACAGGCGGCTGACTCGGCTTGTTCCAACTACAACTTTTAGTGGGCTGCCGAAAGAAAAATGTCGATAAAAGTTTAAATATAAGACTTATTGATTATCTTTTTCATTTCTTTTATTTGTAATTGTCATAGCTTATCACAAACCAAAATTCAACATTATTGACATAATGTAAACGATAATAAACGAAATTGAAATTCCCAACTACACCTTTTACCGGTCTCGGTCTCGGGTTCTCACTACAACTTTTAGTGTGTCCCAAAAATCCCCATTTATATAAATAAAACATCAATGCCACCACTGGATACCAAGAATCAAGGGCTGAGTAAACACCGGTCATTACATGGCGTAATCTATACTATATATTTTGAGACTTCCGTATATATATATGTGTGTACTTTATAGAATCGAAAACTGCACCCATCGAGCTCAAAATTCGTATATAAGTGTAAAATCCCACCGACACCGCCGTGGTCGCGTTTTGGAGAAGCTCAGAGCACCGTTTCTCCCTTCCCAATCATCAAAATCACCGCAATCGGCACCGCGGTGGTTAATCAAGTCATAATTTAATGAGCGTTTGTTTTTGACGCATCTCTATAAAGAGCGTTTGTTTACCATTCAACGTTATTAGCATCTGCAGAGAGATATACGGGAAATACTTTTGAGTGGTTTCCTATGCGGGGAGATTTATTGAATGCCATAGTACTCTTACAACATTTCTGCAATATAATTGCATCATTGTTATAGTATGTATGACACTTAGGTCAGGACTTAGGGGGGTAGTTAGTGTGGATATAGGCATAATGCTTCTCAGAAATCCCGGTTACAAACCAACACTCACAATTTCGTCTTTTACATCAGATACCAACACCTCGACCGATCGGGACGAAACTTGGTACGTGTGTGTAGTTTCACCAGGTGGTCGTCGTTGTCGTATTGGCGAGGCCGTGCGACGCCCGTGCAGCGCATGCGCAGACGAGATCTCGGAAACGGGTGGAGCTATCGACTTGAAATTTTGTATGTGAATGTATCTTGCCCCGGATACGAATTTTATCGGGTCGCCGAGTCCGTGCGACGCCAGCTTCGCGCATGCGCAGACCAGATCTCGTAAACGGATGGAGCTATCGACTTGAAATTTGGTTTTTGAATAGCCCGGACAACGTCGGGCTCATCGTGTCTCCTCACGTTTTCAGTTCTGTATTCTGACCATTCAGTTCAATTGACGAATCAATCATTAAAACTTTTTTAAAATGTCATGTTTCTGACGAACGCCGCCGGTGGCGGGCTAACCTGCTAGTAATAAACTATATATAACGTAGACCATAAAGAGTTATTTGAAACGATATGGGTGTGTAATATTGTGTACGCCTAAGAGTCTCTCTTATCAGATATGAGATACTACAGTACCGCAATTATCATTGTTTGCACCCCGTACCACTGTTGTAATTTGTTTGGGTAAATCACATACCATATACATATACTCCACAACACACACGCAATGCATAACATTAAATTTTGCCCATTGTACGAAAGTGTGTATTTGTCCACTTCAATATATAGAATAATGGAGAGCCATGCACCCGGACCCTATGCATCAACACGTATTCGAATCTGAGTTGCACATAAAACCGCATGATCGATCGCGAGCTAAAATTACCAAAATTAGAATTTTAACGCCGAGCCTGTTTCCGGAACATATTATTTTAATGCATATTTATAAAAGAGACTTGAAGGTACTTAATCCGATTCGATGGTCCCCATATCATCAGATTCCAACAACAACAACAATTGTTTTTTAAAATGCCGCTTCAGTTATCAGAATCGATTAACTGCCCAAAAATAATGCTAACCACAGTCAAATATAGTATAAAATTGTCCAAAACTTGTTATTTATCAACATTTTGTTCAACGAAATTTGGCCGGTTTATCAAATATCTAATACCAGAAGACACTTGATTTAGAGTTATCCATCTTCATCCGCAGTTTGGTCAGAGACCATCGGATTGACGAATTTTTGCCAGCCCGACGAAAATTACATATCTCGGGAAATGACAAGTTTCAAAAATCGATATCTGATCACTCTGAGCTTTGACGGATAGGTTCCTCGACTCGAATCAAATAATTTTTAGCCCTGAAGCCAAAGAAATAGTAATTTGCGAGCGAAAATTCGGATTATGCATCTTTAATATAATAGTGGTTATTACTAATTGAAAGCTCAAAATGTTATTTATATGAACTGGTAAAAATACAGATCTGTACATGCATAGTATAAAAATGCCATTCAGAAACGTCCTTTCGATCGATCGTATCATTTGATTTACATGTAAATCTACTAAGCTGCACGAGTAAGCTCGGGCAGACAGATTCCTTGTTTATTGCCTAATGTGGCAAATATCTTGATCAGTTAACTCAAAAATTCGATCATTTGAATCAATAAACCAAAATGTTCATAATCTCCGTCATTAGTAGAGTAAGTCGTTTTTGTCCGATTTTGGGCTCCCGTGGGGAAATCATGGACAAATATAGAGACCATGCTCATGAGCCAGTATATGGCTCTACTTCAGAAAACAATTTGTCAGACCCCCTGGGGTCGCGACTGGGTGGTCCGATGACGTCACAAAGATGGCCGCCATGCTCATTTTCTTAAGTTCGCTATTGTTGGATTTCATGATAAAAAATATAATTGTGATATAAAACACATGGCAATCCTTTTGTACAGAGAATGGTGTGACGCCATGTTATATTTTATATAGAAGTGTGTCCTCTCGATCAAAGATGGCCGCCAAAATGGCGACCGGAATTGGAAAAATTTATGATTTTCCAAATATGTCGGCTACATCATTTCCGATTGTATCGAACTGGTGACGATTTGGGAAAATACTTTTCTTCAATCTTGATAACAAATCTCTTAGGAATTATATTAGTTGATTTCTTTTATCATAACCTTGATATTCTTCTCCAAATGCGATGTTTTAAAGGAAGTGGTATGAATTTTCGCCAAAATATACTTTTTTATTTTCTAAATATTATAATTAATCAGTGATGTAAATGAGTAGGATCATTACATAAGTTATTTACATCTAACTGGATCCAGAAACGGCCAACTTAATCCAAGATGGCTTCCAAGTTGGCGGCCAAAAGAGGATAATACGCAAATTTTACCCTCTTTCACACAATTACCTTTCTGTCACGTAGAAGGTGAATGTGGTAGACTAACTTGCTTCTTTCAAATACATAATCGCCATGTTATGACGCATTCCCATTACTTGTCTTACCGCAATTACTCAAAATGCGAGTTCATATGACAATTATTTTCCAAATAATCATCGTGAAAATTCGCCAAACATTATATATTTTTTGTACGTCAAATAACATGTTAACCACAGGAGAACGATATGTCGGTGTTAGATATATGAATGAATGTAGGCCTACTCCGATTTAGATAATCTGAAGTTTTTAATATCTTATTGTAACCGAGATGGCCGCCAATATGCCAGAAATGTCTAAAATACATATATTTCTGCAATATATCCCAGCGTGTAAGAATGGCACATATGCATTTCATTATCATACATGGGCTTTCGGTGAGAACATACCATTAACTGCATATGTACTTATGTCAAACTCGATTATGATATTATTTAATATGTTTATAGAGACCAACATGGTACGTGGAGAGAATAGTGAAGTTGCCAACTTCAGGCGCTGTCAGCTGCCAGCGCTCAAATGATGCATGTGATCACCAGACGTTCTTAGATATCGATAACGATTGAGTATATCTACTCTTATATTAAAAGGTCTAGCGACGGACTCAATCATATTACTGTATATAGCTAACACTGACTGGCCTTTGAAGCCTGAAATTGAAAATATAAACCAGGAGATCACCCGGGACCTTGTTCAGATAGTATAGATATACTTCAATCTTGTCAACTTCATCATGGTACATTTATAACGCCGGTATAGGCTTGGTTGGTGATTCTTGGTGATTGGATTGGAAAATCGATACAAAGTGATCAGGCACCGCTTCTACCATTATGGCAAACATATATGTGTAGGAAGAAATGTTGATGATTGCCTCATGCTTAAACTCGTGTCACCAGTTCACACTAAGTGCGGGTACATTTCCACGTGTGCATTAATATGACGACCAATATGGGGGTCGTGACAAATTTGGACTAGAAGTCAAGCAATATATCTACTTGTATTACAGCGATATTAGAATATTTTTTATATTACTACATGTATGAACAGAATTAGTTTGTCTCACAAGCAAGTAGCGCCATTGTGTATCTATGGACCATCACGCTCTCGTTAGGTGGGGTGAATATAAAATGATTCCCGGAAATGACTCACATAAGCGGGTATGATAAGCCTGCACAGTTGATGTCGAATCCGGTCGTTGAATCGTATAGTTATTGCTGTTGTATTAATCATGGAATAAATACTGTTTAAACTAAGGTCTGTGATCTGATAACTCCCAGTCGAACAGAATTAGAATAGTTTGGGGCATTAGGGTATAGCTGGATCGGCCTATATAATATGATCTCAAAGATGCCATTATTATAGTGAACCATGGCCATCTCCATGGTTACGCGTGCTAATTCAAGTTCCTTCATTTCCGCATTTCCTTTGGTTCATGATAACATTCTAACCAGAATTAGTCCAAGTCTTCTTGTACTAAAACCAGCTAAGATATTGGGATGGCGATGCTGGCGTTTAGTCCAAGACCGCCCTATATGCTCGCTTATGACACGGCTTAAGCGTTAGTGACCCGCTCAAATAAAACCACAATTATATGAAATAAAATATCACGATTGCGACAATAAACGGATATTTTCCGCAGAAGACATGCTATTTTATCTGAAACCCACATCAGTTGTGAATTTAAAACGGTAATTTAATGCGAAAAGAGACATTTACCTCAATGTTTACAATTTTTTTAAAGTATGCGAACTCGGTTGACCTCGCGAACTGTGTTCGGCATTTTCCGTTGAAAATATTCCGTAGATTTTGGACAACAACGCAAATTACGATGAATTCTCCATTGTAATCGTAATTATGTGTGTCAATAAATAAAATAATAAATAGATTAATTAAACATTGGAGATATAAATGTAATACACTAAATAAATGAACCTTAAGTTTGAAAAGTCCCACTAAAACGGAAGAACTATATTTCGAAACTGTGTGATTCGGTTCTCCGATTATTTTATCAACACAGATGTCAAAATGCACACCACACGCATGGCAAGTCAGACACAAGAGATCTAATTTGCTCCAATTTTGACAAGTTGCTTGCGATAATTGTCAACAAAACTACCGTTCTGATCCTCCATTATGTCATTAAGTTTTTAGTGCGGGAATTGTTCTGAAAGCACATAGAAAACTGGACTTTCGGGCGATCGGTTTTCGCCATTTTTGTTCGGAAAACCCGCGCTATATATAGAAACGGAAAGTAGAATTCCCAGAACAAACAGCGGATTATGCCGAACTTATTCGGACCACTTCGGCTTTCGGTTAAAACGTAAACAAACAGAGAAACAAATCGATGTTTGTGGCAATCAACCGGAATATTCTATGTGTAATTTAACATTAAAGTTAGATTATTATACACCAGTATGACCATTAGATGTAAGCCTTTCCGATGTATATAGCATCATGTATTGATTTGCTAGGTAAATCGAGTAAAATACACCACAAATTCCCGCCACAGATCGTGGGCGTAACTCATGTGGTAGGATTGGTATGCAAGCGGGCTTGGACTAAACGCCAGCATCGCCATCCCAATATCTTAGCTGGTTTTAGTACAAGAAGACTTGGACTAACCAGAATCAACATGGTACGTCATGAGCTGTTATTAACTCCAAATATTACTTCACATTGCGTTGTAAGAAGTTAGTGGACTACGTTGCTCATTATGTCATTCAGTATTCAGAACCTGGATTCCAGAGTATATTGGACATAATAAATCAAACTGATGACGACACCAGAAGACCCATTACTACAAATGGATTCTTCACCCGTCTCCCATCGTATAGTCGTACACTTCGTCAAAACGAGGGAAAGTAATATAATAAGTATCGCCTGTCTATTTTTGGCTCGTATCTATTACGTTTACCATTCACATTATTTCGTCATCTAAACAGCAGGGTTGGATATGCAGAGCAGTTGCACAGTCCCTGTTGATTTCGATAAACTTAAAAATAGTCATTAATCAAGTGGGATTGGTAGCACAATCATAAACATTGTCAAGAACCACTTTCCCGTTGAACTGATGTACAGACGCAATGCATTGTCCCACTAAACTCTTCATATGCCTATCTCATAGCAATCAATATGGGATATCATTTTGCTGTATACTACCAATGGTCCTTACCAGCCTACCGTGTTCATACCAAGACACCATTCGTATGTTGGGCGATCACGTTGTGTGGCTACCACCAATTAACCGAACACGAGGAAAGTCAAGAACCAGACACACCACTTCGTCTGGTGTCTGGAATATAGCCTGGTGTATGCTAATGTTCATTTCAACTGAATAAACATTTCCTGGGAGGTCAATAACTTATAGTAACTTCACAAAATGAATCCACATATGCTATGGAAGTGGTTGGCCTACTTTGTTGAATATCATCATGCATCCAGATTTCAGAACCTGGTATGTACAATATATCACTTTAATTTTGATACGGGATGCTACCCCTCTTACGACCATATTATCCACCTATGTGTGTCTATTCTATTTTGACCTGACGTGGTTATCAATATGATTGGAACCTGCTAAGTTCCGCTAAACGAGGTTCAAATGGTGTTACCAAGCAAATTTAATTCAAGGTTACAGCGCAACTAACAGTGAGACAAGCGGGCCAAATGACAGCCATATAATTAATTCTATTACTGTTTGTGTTTTATAAACAAGGATGTGTTGTTTCTTTCTTGCCAAAAAGAATCATGGTATAGCTGAGTATTACAATCCCCACTTCATAGCTATCACAATAAACAGCTGTGTGCTGCTACCTTATATGCTACACTATAGGCATTTTCTACTGAGGAGATGTCATGCAAAGAACTAACACCAACGCTGCATCATCAATTGCCATTTGATATGGTAACCACCAATATTTCTCAATCAGTACTCCGACTTAGAGTATAACACACAGGCTAGACATTGGAATGGTAACGCTTGTCTATCAAGCTAAGAGGTCTACACATAATACTTTATAATTTCACATAGAGAGCTGAATTTCTGTACAACTTCCTCCTCAGTTAATATCAGGAAATTGAAGACATAATTATGTATGTCACGTATGCAGTATAGGAAATCCGTTAGTTTGTATAAGAAATTACAGCTATGCACATTTATTTAAAAGTAGCCGATTAACCTAATACCCCCCGATGGAATGCCATGGCGACATTTGGTGGTGTAACGGACACTGACTTTGTATTTTGACTGCCATTTTGGTAGCCATCTTGGATGAAATTGAACAGTTCTGTTGAAGTGTGCTAATAATACCGTATGTGGCTCGAAAAGTTCTTTCCCCTCACTAAATTCCGCTCATTTCTTTATTGCTAGAATATCGGAATTGTTTTTTTGACAAAATGCTATAATTCGGTTGTCTATAGTGGATTTTTGACAGATCGAACATGATTTGTACAATACGATTGGTGCACTACATTGCTGAAGCAACAGGTAAACAACAAATTGTCACAATTCGCATTCGCTACCAAACGGAAGGTGATTTACATGAGATTCTTGAAACTTGCAAAATTGTTGATTTTCTGGTGCCATTTTGGCAGCCATCTTTGACTTGAATAACAGATTCCCATGAATTTGGGTTCTGTACTTTGAGAAATACTATTGATGAATTGCCCTTACGAGAAAAACTGCATAACAATTAAGAAATACGGGTAGAATTGGTCAGTTCTTCTGACAACCCTACATCTGAACTGAACTGACAATGACGTCATCTTTGTGACGTCATAATTTCCTCCAGTCGCGGACCCATGAAGTCTAACAAACTTTTTTCCGCCAAAGTAAGTGATACCCTATCATAATATCATAGTCTCTAAATTTGTTTAAAAAATTTCCACGGAAGAACATAAGCGACTCTACTACATGCAACGCCGAATTGTGCGTTCATACAGGGGGGGGGGTGAATTTTTTTTCCCGGCACGTATGCCGGGGTGGGTGGGTGGTCAAAGCCACCAACAAGCAATTTTTCCGCGACTAAAAAATAAATTCCTACTTGTTTTTTAGTGTTTTGGCAATGAGTTGGGCTTCAAAACCACTTTGAATGAGAGAAATAATGTAATTCTAACTGGTAAACTGACTGCAGGCAGTTATCGTGTTGTATTTTGTTGCAAATATTGAAATCCAAGATGGCCGCTGGCAGCCATGTTTTTTTGGCCGAATGACCTCAAAATGACTCATTCCTATTTACATGTCCATGTTAACATCCATGATAAATAGTATGCACAGAAATTCATATACAGCTGTTTACTGTGAATTTCCCCCAGAAAATCTCTGTTTTAGTGTTAAAGGGGGTGGGTGTCAAAAGATGGTCGGAAAATACTGCCGAAAATGGAAAAAAAATGGCGGTGGGGGTGGGTGGGTACAAAAAATGATCGAAAGGGAAAAAATGCCATACGTGCCTGAAATTTTGTTCCGACCCCCCCCCCCCCCTTGGTTCATACTTAAAATTCCCAACTGCACCTGCTGAACAAGACCGAATATTAACTGTGCGGAAATCTCATTTACTACCCCATGGTTTAGAATTTTCGAACTAGTAACGCAAAATTTCCATCTGTTGAAAAATTCCAATATTCCAATACGAACTATATCAAGTTGGGGTGTCAAATTCCAATATTCCAATACGAACTATATCGAGTTGGGATGTCCAATCTTCAATACGAACTATATCGAGTTGGGGTGTCAAACCGTCCAATACGAACTATATCGAGTCGAGGTGTCACCAATACGTACTATATCGAGTTGGGGTGTCACCAATACGAACTATATCGAGTTGGGGTGTCAGCAATACGAACTATATCGAGTTGGGGTGTCACAAATACGAACTATATCGAGTTGGGATGTCACCAATACGAACTATATCGAGTTGGGGTGTCAAACCCTCAACACAAACTTTATCGAGTTGGGGTGTCAAACCCTCAATACGAACTATATCGAGTTGGGATGTCAAACCTTCAATACGAACTATATCGAGTTGGGGTGTCAAATCTTCCACAAGAAACATGCTTGAACCACAGCCCTTTGTGTTGTAATTTATAAATTGATACCATGGTATTATTTCGTGGAAGGGAACACCGAAATAGTCCATCGATATATAATAGCGACTAAACGATTCGAAGTCGGATAATCAAACGCATTTCAGAATAGCCACAAAAAGCAAATTAGTCACAAATCGGTTTTGGCACCTCCCACCCCAAACCCCGAACCCACTCATTTGTAAATGTAAATATGTTTAACCTATATATGATTTTGAATCTTTCCTTCGCCATTTTGTATGAATAATATTATTGTAAACAGGGAGAGGCACAAAGTAAGTTTTGTAACTTGTCCCCAATCCCTTTTGTATTATTCGATATACAAATAAAATATGTTTAAAAAAAAAAAAAAAAAATACACTGAAGGAGTTGTTTGGGACACTACCTGAGTGGTTTGGAGGACTCGTGTGATAGTCATATTGTAGCTTGGGTCACCAGATGGCTGGTTTTGGTATACCATGTGCGTGGTTTGTGACACCCGTTGTGTGGTTTTGAGTATTCATCGGATGGTATATATAGAACACTGATTTTGTGGATTAGGACGCATTGGGCGGTTTGAGACACTACATTGGGTGGTTTGGGACACCGGTGGGTGACTCGTGCATTCTTTGTATGGATTGGGGCACCCCTATGGTGGATTGGGCCACTCATTGGATCGTTTGGAACATTCGTTGTGTGGTTTTGGGCATACTTTGTATGCTTTAGGACACTAGTTGGGTGACTATGAGCAGTCATTTGGGTGGTTTGGAACACCCACCGGATGACTTTTACACTCGTTGTGTGGTTTGGGACACTCAGCGTTTGGTCTGCGATACTTGTTGGATGTTTCGGCACAATACGTGTGTGACCCAAACCACATTACCGGGGTTTATTGGGACACTCGTTGTACAGTTTGTGAAACCCACCGGATGGTATGGAACACTCATATGTCGGTATGTGACAACCGTTTGTTGGTGTGGGATATTCGTGGTTGTTTGAGACAGCCGTTGGGTGGCTAAGGACATTATCGTTTGTGACACTCAATGTGCGGTTTCGGCACTTTTATAATTATATAGAACACTCAGTGAGTTGGTTATGACACCGCCTGATGGTATGAGACACTACGTTAGTGGGGTTTTTTTTGGGATACTGGTTGTGTGGATTGTGTACTCATTGGATGGTTTCGGACATTCATTGGGGGTTTGGAACACAAGTTGGTGGTTTGCGACACCATAATTGTGGTATATGACACTAATTGTGTAGTTTGAGGAACTTATATTATATTTTTGAGCAGTCATATCGTATAAATGGGATCTATCTGATCTGAAAATTATCCAGATTTTACTTCTTCTGATCGCCACTATGTCTAACATCTTGGAAAGCGATGCCTTAATTTCAACTAAATTGGACACTAGACGTCCGTATCTGAGATCTACTTACCTTACTCGTATTTAAATTCGCGCAGTACTATTTTTCGAATACCTGTCGGTGCGCGAATTTAAACTGTGCGAAAAATAGTACGACTCTGAATTTAAAATATACTACAGGGAAAACAAGAGAGATATGTTGATGAGTTACACACATTACGAAACGTTGTACACTGAATATACAATTACGCCTATACATGTAGGCATATGTTTATATTGGGTCAACCAATATAACATACCCAATATAACAAAATCAAAGCCATTACTCAATGCCAATCGACGTACAAATCATGGTATATAACGTCGACGATGTTGAAATGCTTGTAAGAGATACACATATTCTAGGTGTCATGTTCGTGTAAGCACGCCCCCATTCACCACCCCAGAGTGAGTATGGTATGTCATCACAACCCGCAGCCAAGTGTTGCTTTTTCTGAAGTCAGTTGCCTTCGCTTTTGTTTTCGAGTTCATTGTGTTGATGTCCAGTCCATAACTATTTCAATATCAGATTCATTATTTGGAACATATATACATCCATCATCGCAACATATATTGATGATGCAGTTAAGTTTTACACGATGTAAATCCACTGTGATCGTGTTCAATATACACATGTATAAATTTTCAGAAACGACTGAGAACTGAAATTTTCAGAAACGACTGAGAACTGAAACTTTCATCAGATCCTAGACAGTTACGAAAATAGTTTTGTTAGTTTTGAATTCGCGTAGATAGGTGATCGAATTTAAAGTGCGCTAATTCAAAACTGAGCGAAAAATAGTACAGTTCGAATTTAAATACGAGAAAGGTAATATTTGTTTCACTCATGCGTTCGATTCCGGACATTCTGAACATTAAAATAAAGATTGATAATGTTTTAGCAATATAATTAGTACACCTATATATTTCGAATTTTGTCGGCCATTTTTGGATTTTTACAATAGAATATTTCACCCAATTACAGACGTACGTCATGGTAATACGAATATATAACGACGTTCGTGTTGCATGTTTCGGTGGCCAAATAGCTCTCGGACTAGAGCCCGAAGCCGCCATCGCACGCCGCCGCCGCCAGCCATATTGGCCACAAGCCGCCGCCAGCCATATTATTTCTAACGCCAGTCACATTTAAAAATCTCCGCCGCCGGAATTGTAAAATGGCTGAGCCGTGTGCATGGGCTTATATGTCAAGCACAACTGTTCTGTGAATCGCAAAGAACTAAACCGCATTGCCTAATATTGGCATACTTGCATGGACACGGCATGGTTGTTATATTATCGGAACACCTGGCCCCTTAATGTCAGCCCTCATAATTCAGATTGTTCGGCTTCGGCAATCCGCTACGACCACCCTTTACCGTGGCCGACTTTGCTTCGGCAAATGACTTCGGCATTGCTGATTGCCGTAGCCAATCATGAGGACTGTAATGTGGAATAGACTATATCCCAATGCATGCTTTCATATAACTGAATGGGCGCATCCATACGGTATTGAAAGGGTTAAAATATAAATTGTTTATATCGACAACACCCAGTCTCAGACATCACTGGCATTTGTCCATATATACACATAAGAATAGAAAATAGTTTGAAATATTATATATCATTACTATCGGGTTCATCATTCAATGATGCATGCATATATCACAAGATGGCAGTGATGATAGCAGTCTGAAGTCGACAGAAGTCCCAATGTAACTACTTATACCAATTAGATGGGAAACTACATATATAGTATATCCATGCCAGTCCTTCGTGAATTTTCGCCATAATGGAAAAGCCCAACATCAAACGATTACGTGTGATCTGGAATTCTACGGGTTCACCACAAACGCTAAAAAAAACGGCGTCTATAACCGGTAACAGGGGATTAGGAACATTTCGGAAACGAAAATACGCTGAATGATAACATCTCAGCCGGCTGAGCCGCCATATTTCTTCAGCCACGAACGTCGTGATTGAGCCGGCTTAGCTAGCTAACCAGCCACGAAAATCGGATGAGCCAGCCATGAAAACTATTTGTCGTGGCTTCGGGGTCTATCTCGGACAGTAATCGTGACTGCAGTGGTGGGACCGGAATAGATGGGAACATGTATGGGGTGGGTTGTCTTTAGTAATGTATTCATGAAATGCTCTGTTTTAAAACAAGATATAAAAACAATGATTTAAATATAAACTACGTGCTGCCGCGCATCATGCCAATCACCCATTGTATATTTCTCTTCTGTTTTTTAAATGCTTATTACCCAAAGATATACATATATAAGCGGTCATTTTACATACAGGTGTGCATTAAAACATTTATCAGTGGGTCGTGTGGGGGAGGGGTAACTAAACCAACTTACATTTATGCATACATTTGACTGGCGCGCGCGTTCCAGACGACCACATGCATTGTGCGTGTGGGTGTCTGGTCTACTTTCGTACCACTAGCGGCAAGATGTATATATATGATGTTGTCTATAAGAATAGTTGCTGTAATCGATCAGTTGCTGGTAACGTTGTCTTGATCTCGACGTTGACATAATTTTCCTAAATTTATTTGCGCATATTTCTCAACTAATTGTACTTTATTGACTACATGCATTGGTAAGATTTATAAAGAAAGAATAGTGTGGGTCGCACCGAAAGTTGGCATCGTCCGGGATTCTAAGCCGGTGACCCATCCAAGACAAGGACTATATAACCAAGCTCGACGTTGCTGAAATTCCGTGATTACACAAATCGTATGACGAATGTGACCAAGAGATCTAGACCTCTCGTGCAGAGAAGTAATCGGCCTTCTATATTTACACGCGGCGACCGATACACAAGTAGGAAATTCTGACTTATTTGATGTCAAAGCGGATAGTGGATATTTAATAATTGTATTATATTTCTTCTCTTACAGGCAGTTGTCAGGTATATCTAGAATTGTGTGGTACACGAAGGCTAATCGATAGAAACTACATGAACTTTCTTCACAAAGAAATTATCATCATTTAAACGTCTTTCAGTCGGCGTTATTGAAGGACGTGGTTATATATAGGACAACTGAATGCTGTCGCGTTACATTTTGAGAAATACCCGCTCCTTGGAGAGTCCAACTGTACAGATATGGGACTGTTTAGAAGCCCTAATCGTTGTTTATATACGAATCGGCGGAAATTGTTACTGATCACCGCGTGCCTGATAGTGGTCTCGTTCATATACACTCTGAAATATACAGAATATTCCGGAGGTTCTGAGAACCCAAAGACAATCAGGGAATACATATATGGAGCTTCTGGGGACGACTCAACTGAATTTCCGAAAGTTATTCACGCAGTTAAAGACATATACCGGCTCGGATTTACTACCCCGGTCTTGGTAACCTTCATCAATGATGCTTATCTACCTTTCGCAGATAGTTGGTTGTGCAACACGATTCCAATGGATATTCACAACCATGTGCTATTCATCACCACGGATAGAAACTCTAGCGCGAAACTAGAAAGAAATTGGCCAGAAGTCAAAGCCGTTGCTGTGGAAACAGGGAGCCATCATACGTCCGGTGACCAGGAATACAGCCACGTTGGATATGTGAATCTCATGATAACGAGGACACGTATAATCAGATCAATTCTTAGGGCCATGGTTCCGATTCTCTTATTCGAAGTTGACTGTTTATGGTTAAAAAATCCACTAATAGAAATAAACAAATTAGTCGGGGACAACAACGATTTGGTTGTTACACTAATTTCGGACAGGCCAGATCAATATGGCGGTGGTTTCATTCTGCTGCATCCTACGAGTAGAACCATTGAGCTGTGGGAGGAGCTTACAAATAGAACCGAAGCTTTAGGAGTGGAGATTCGCGGGTTAGCCGAGAATAAATTCATCCCGGAACATAAAAATGACCAAATGTTTCTCAGTGCCTTATTGACCAATCATTTTGGCGGTGTCAAATTTGCTGCGCTCCCGGCTGCGCTGTTTCCAGACGGGAAGTGGTACAAACAGAAGGAGGGTGACCGAAATAAAACAAACCCTGTTATAATCAACAATAACTGGGTCAGAGGGAACTCGGAGAAGTTATCGAGAGCTAAACAATTTAAACATTGGTTTCTGACGGAGAAAGGGGAGTGCGACATCGATCTCGTTCGAAAGGTCCTAAAAGTTCTTGTTCCGATCGCATAATACATGTACTAATTCACTTTTTATTCCTTTTACAAACCTATCATTACATTCGCTCTCTTTACTTCAAGCTTTCGAGCCGATCTGGACCTTTAAATCAAATTTCGGAACACAACTATATCTTGTCAGATTATAGCATATAAATATCGGGTATAATTTTGGAGTTTTTAGATATCTTGGTTGACGGACTTTGGCTTCTAGAGTTGTCAACTTGGAGCCATGGTATGGAGATAGTATATGGAGCTATGAGCTACATAGAGAATAATTACTTGATTGAACTGGTGACGTTAAATAATTCATAAGAGGCAGTGACGTTGAACAAACACGAGAGCGCATTTATGCTATCGAAATTTACGCGCCATGGGCATATGGCGGTATTTTCCCCGCGGATTTCTGGTATACCATGTGAATTTATGCTAATCTGACAAGATGTAGTTGTGTTCCGAAATTTTATTTGAAAGCTTGAAGTAAAGAGTACGAAAGTAATGATACTACTGTCACTTATTTGGACGATGGATTATGCTGATAATATTCATTTTACTGTTATTACATTCCTATATGTGTGATTTTCCTTAATCTCTCATGTGAATATAAACGATAAATTCACTCACTGGCTATCGAAATGTATGCGTCATGCATGGTCATTCGCGGATTTCTGATAAATCAGATGTATATCATTCGCGGATTTCTGGTAAATCAGATTCTTAATATAGTGAAATATAATAAACAGAATAATCACTTGAATCAACTGGTGACGTGAAATAATTCATTCGAGGCAGGGACTATTTTGTAAAACACTTAATATATATACATACTATTTATTAGTTACTTCAATATATCCGCGTGCAAATAAGTTCATATTGGTCCTAAATAATTTGATTCTGGAATAAGCCCATTGTGGAATTATACCCGTTATTCCGTTCGATGGCGCGGGCCACAGTGTAAGCACATATATAAAGAGCGTACATCTCCCTGAAATAGGCCCATTGTGAGCTTATTTGTTTGTTTGTTTTTCTATTTACACGTAATTAAATTTTTTGAAATATATACATTTAAAAAAAAACTAACGCCGTTATGACTTCCGCCAGGGTACTCCGAGTCAAATTTGGTTGAAATCGGTTGATTGCTGCTTTAATAATTGCAAATGAATATTGAGAAATACAGAATGGTATTTACAAAAGGATATGAAGATATATGCACGTATCATATTCATGTCTCCGGTGCAATAGGGAAATCTTACACTAAACATTTTGTTTTTATTTTTATCTGGTTCGACCCGGCGGTACGAAGTTGTTTTTTTGAGTACGTTTTTTTTCCCCGAATTCCAAAAGTGATTTTGGGAAAGCATGAGTCCTGTTGGACTTCGAAATACAACGGTAATTATTTATTTAATTACGTTTATCGTTATTTAATGTCTATAAACACGTGTGAATGCTATGTCGTATCTATCCATATTAAGGCTTGATCCGCTGATCATGCGTATAGTAATATTTCCAGTAGTAGTACCCGTATGTGTTTGCAGCAACCCATGTCACACACACATAGTGCAGACAGGGATGTTGCTAGGGGGTCCCAACTGGGGGTGAGACCATAAAATTACCAACTATATAGGTTTTGATCTAATACAATTCCCAGTATATAGGATTTGGTTTTGAGTAATGCAAAAATCCAATATTGGTTTCGATATATTTTCTTTCTAAGAGTATGGACTGTGTAAATAAAGACACAAGTAACAAGAATGACATAGCATTGATCCATGTTCTATGTATTGAGTACACTGTGCATGCAGTACATTATACATGATATTAATCAGAATATGGTTGAGGAACAGATATTACAACAGATCCTTTATTGAAATGCAGGAACTTTGGATTATTCGGTAAATTTGACGTAGATTCGTACGAGTAAAGGATCTCCCCTGCATCTTAGTCATGATTTAGGGCGCGTACACATGAAGCTGCAAGAAAATATCTGCAAGAAAATATCAGGTACAATAGTACTCTGATATTTTCTTGCTGCAAAGATTACGCCCGTGAGAAAGCGGCGGGTTATATGGCGTTGATTGAGCTCAATGTGAATAGTGTTAGTCTTGTTTGTTGAAGTGATTTACTGCGGACAAACAACCTATAGTCCATATCGAATATTCATAGAGTTATAAAGTGTTATGGACAATTTAAAATGCCACCTATTTTAACGAGAAAGGAACGCGCCCTCGTCGTTGGAGTAGGGATGTGTGTTCTTCACGAACACACGAAACGACATCTAAACAGACGTTGGTGGGTTCGGCCCTGGGCCACATCCCACATGCGAGAAGAGCGAGGAGCCGCCAACAATTTCTTATTCGAAACGTACATACAGTCCAAATTAAAGTAAAACAACTAAATCAAGGCATGTGAGGTACCAAATATAAAGCATCCCCATACACACAGGAACGTGGCTATAGGGTTTCCGTTGGGGGGGGGTGTCCACATTGGGAAATTCCAACTGCATCCCCTTGAATCAGAATCAGACCAAACACAAGTTGTCCATAATTCCATTTGCACCCCCTTGCACCTCAATACTCTTAGGCCTAATATTAGACCATGGTTCGGCCCGGTGTGCGAAAAATTTGTAATCTTAAGAAGAAAATCGCTAAATCCTACCATCTAGACTATCCTCAAACATTCCTAGAGTTGGAAATTTCAAACCTGACACCCCACTTAGGTTGGAAAATTTACAACTGATGACAATTCCAATGACAATGTTGACCAAATGTATGACAATATTGTTTTCTTAAATTAACTAGCAGTTTTTTACTTTTGACTGGCCACGGGGAGGACACAAGCTTTCCAAGTGTTGGAAATTTCCAACCTGTCACCCCATGAGGTTGGAAAGTTTCCAACTGATAACCATTTCAGACCATAATGTTTTACCAAAAATAGGAAAATATGCAAATATTGGTCCAAAAACAATTAATTCCCCCCAAGAAATATTTTGAAAATCAAACTACAAGAACATTTTCAACCTATTGTTGGTGTGAAATTTCCAACTAATGTTTTGGCAGGTATGAAATTTCCAAATGCTGAAAATTTTGACCAAAGTTGGGGGGGGGGGGGGGTTGAGACACCCCCAAACCCCCCTGTTACCACGACTCTGCACACACGTATATATATAAGCGGTTCTGACAACCAATATAACATGGAAATACGTTATGTTGAAACAGACGATACTATTGATGGATCATAACTCGAGCGCTTGAATTGTTACGATCATATCCCCGCGAGATTAGTTAACGGATACCGATGACCACCTATCAAGGTGAACACATTTCACCAATTGGCGATAAAATATCAGCGCGCTGCCTTCGTCGGATATTTTCCGGCATTATTTATTTCATTGGCCAAGTAAGTCAAATGGGGCATACCTATGGAAGCGTATTGGTGCCATTTTGGAAAAAAATTTGGCCCAGTAAGTGCTAATTAGCACATACGTATCAGCTAATTAGCTGATAATAACAGCTAATTAGCACATAGTAAGTGCTAATTAGCACATACATATCAGCTAATTAACTGATAATAACAGCTAATTAGCTGATAATATCAGCTAATTAGCACATACGTATCAGCTAATTAGCTGATAATAATTTTCGAGAACTAGAAAAACCCCGACCCATACTCCATTTTCACCCCCTCGGGGTGGCACCCCCGGGGGTGATGGGTGGGGGTCGGGGTGTTTCTAGGTGGTATTTGGGGCCGGCCACCCACCCATGCATGCCGTCAAATCGGTCGAAATCCTTACCGTTCTCGAAAATGGTCCATGCCCCATTTTCACCCCCTCGGGGTGGCACCCCCCCCGGGGGTGATGGGTTGGGGGTCGGGGTGTTTCTAGGTGGTATTTGGGGCCGGCCACCCACCCATGCCGTCAAATCGGTCGAAATCCTTACCGTTCTCGAAAATGGTCCATACCCCATTTTCACCCCCTCGGGGTGGCACCCCCCGGTGTGATGGGTGGGGGTCGTGGTGTTTCTAGGTGGTATTTGGGGCCGGCCACCCACCCATGCCGTCAAATCGGTCGAAATCCTTACCGTTCTCGAAAATGGTCCATACCCCATTTTCACCCCTCGGGGTGGCACCCCCCCCCGGGGGTGATGGTGGGGGGTCGGGGTGTTTCTAGGTGGTATTTGGGGCCGGCCACCCACCCATGTCGTCAAATCGGTCGAAATCCTTACCGTTCTCGAAAATTATTATCAGCTAATTAGCTGATACGTATGTGCTAATTAGCTGATATTATCAGCTAATTAGCTGTTATTATCAGCTTATTAGCTAATATGTATGTGCTAATTAGCACTTACTATGTGCTAATTAGCTGTTATTATCAGCTAATTATCAGCTAATTAGCTGATACGTATGTGCTAATTAGCACTTACTGGGCCAATTTTTTTCTTCTTCAAAATGGCACCAATACGCTTCCATACATACCTGATATTTTCTTGCTGGCCATGTGTACGCGCCCTTATTCGATTCTATTGAAGTGTTTTAGCTTATATTCTTTTGAATCGTAACTGTCACTTTATTCGGCTCCGGAGTTACATACCCGCTCAGCAGCAAATCAAAATGACGGAATGAGGAGTCGGAAAAAACAATTTGTACAAATCCGGAATTGGAAAATCCGTGACGTGTATTTAGAATTGGATTTCCGAGTCGGAGTCGGAGTTGGAAAATCGCGAACTCTGATTAAAACACTTAGATCATTCAATTTACTTGTTACTTTTCATTTCCAACTATTGGAATTTGAGTCATGAAATTTCCATCTATTGAAAATTATGGTCCTCGTTGGGGGGGGGGGGGGGTGAGACACCCACACCCCGTCGGTATGTCCCTGTGCAGTATGTTGATTATAATCCGCATATGCACATGTGTGATATAGCATGATGCATCTCAATGCCATCTCAATGCATCTCAACAAGAACATATTTGAAATATGGAGAGTAATTCAGGATGGTGGTACATTAGAGAGATCTTTGTGAACCTTCCTAATAAATGTGTATACTTGGTTTGAAATTGATGGGACTTGTGAGTTCAAAATTTCGTTCATCATCATAAAGGATTTGGTCATACAAAGAGTAAAATGCAAGATGGCCGCTGGCAGCCATGTTTTTTTTTTTTTTTACAAAATTCGGGAAAAAATGGTAGGCACCCATCGAGAGGTCACACCGAAGATTAACATGAAGGTTAGTGATGATCGGATGAGGGATAAGCTCTGTAGGGTGTGTTAAAGGATTTAGTGATGCAAAGAGTAAAATCCAAGATGGCTGCCAGTGGCCATATTTTTCTATTTCATCTAGAGGTGATCGTTGAAATCGGTCAAAGTTTGTTTTAACACCTTTGTTTTATTTATTATGGTTTTTTGAATAGTTCAGTGAACAGTTTACATTTATTTGAAGAATCTATTATTGTGTTATGTTTTCATTTATATCAGGTTGAATAAATGATTTTTAACAGAACTATTTAAAAAAATCTGAGCCTTTCCATGTCAATGTGCATTGATAGATCCTTGATGAAAACATTTAGCAAGCTGACCTTTTTATTACCCATTGGTGTCATCCCTCACTATTAACTGATGGTGAACTCAAACCCCCATACCAAGAGTTAAGAGCATACCTATTACATAATAGAATCATTCTTAAAACCCTTTGTCCCATTATTTTGAAGAAAAATGACTCCAGGAAAATATGTATAGGTCCAGGAAAAAATGTGTAATCCGGACTGCTGACTCACCCACCCACCCCTACATTTTTACCCAAATCAACATTTCAAAGTTAATATCTAGTTATCTTAATCAACGTTTCGGTCATCCTGGATTTTTCTGCATGATCAACATTTCGAAGATCCTTCATAGGAATTCGAATAAACGTTTCAGAGATAACATGCACCTTGTATATTCAACGCTTCGGAGATCCTGCATGCATGGGTACCGACCATTGTTTCAGAATGGGATCCTTCATAACTATATATTTAGTTATATCCACGTGGTATCATGGCTAAAGAAGTTATATGAACACAACATTATTTATTACATTTTGCAGTATAGTAAGTTTACACCTCTCAAATGTGACAACGCTAATCTCAGCTGGGTACCCAACTGAACGAAAGGGGGTGACAGTGACCATTTCAGCATTACCCAATGCCAATCGACGTACACCTCATGGTAACGTCGACGATGTTGAAATTCTTGTAAGAGAAAGAGATACACATATTCTAGGTGTCATGTTCGTGGAAGCACGCCCCCATTCACCACTCCAGAGTGAACACGGTATGCCATCACAACCCGCAGCCATGTGTTGCTTTTTCGGAAGTCAGTTGCCTTCGCTGTTGTTTTCGAGTTCATTGCGTTGATGTCCAGCCCATAACTATTTCAATATCAGAATCATTATTTGGAACATATATACATATCCATCATCGCAACATATATTGATGATGCAGTTAAGTTTTACACGATGTAAATCCACTGTGATCGTGTTCAATATACACATGTATAAATTTTCAGAAACGACTGAGAACTGAAACTTTCATCAGATCCTAGACAGTTACGAAAATAGTTTTGTTAGTTTTGAATTCGCGTCGATAGGTGATCGAATTTAAAGTGCGCTAATTCAAAACTGAGCGAAATATAGTACAGCGCGAATTTAAATACGAGAAAGGTAATATTTGTTTCACTCATGCGTTCGATTCCGGACATTCTGAACATTAAAATAAAGATTGATAATGTTTTAGCAATACAATTAGTACACCTATATATTTAGAATTTTGTCGGCCATTTTTGGATTTTTACAATAGAATATTGCACCAAATTACAGACGTATACGTCATGGTAATAAGAATATATAACGACGTTCGTGTTGCATGTTTCGGTGGCCGATATAGCTCTCGGACAGTAATCGTGACTGCAATGATTGGACCGGAATAGATGGGAACATGCATGGGGTGGGTTGTCTTTAGTAATGTATTCATGAAATGCTCTGTTTTAAACCAAGATATAAAAACAATGATTTAAATATAAACTACGTGCTGACACGCATCATGCCAATCACCCATTGTATATTTCTCCTTTTTTTTAAATGTTTATTACCCAAAGATATACATATATAAGCGGTCATTTTACATACAGGTGTGCATTAAAACATTTATCAGTGGGTCGTGTGGGGGAGGGGTAACTAAACCAACTTACATTTATATATGCATACATTTGACTGGCGCGCGGGTTCCAGACGACCACATGCATTGTGCGTGTGGGTGTCTGGCCTACTTTCGTACCACTAGCGTCAATATGTATGATGTTGTCTAAGAATAGGTGCTGTAATCGATCAGTTGCTGGTAACGTTGTCTTGATCTCGACGTTGACATAATTTTGCTAAATTTATTTGCGCATATTTCTCAACTAATTGTACTTTATTGACTACATGCATTGGTAATATTTATAAAGAGAGAATAGTGTGGGTCGCACCGAAAGTTGGCATCGTCCGGGACCCCAAGCCGGTGACCCACCCAAGACAAGGACTAACCAAGCTCGACGTTGCTGAAATTCCGTGATTACACAAATCGTATGACGAATGTGACCAAGAGATATACTAGACCTCGTGCAGAGAAGTAATCGGCCTTCTATATTTACACGGCGACCGATATATACACAAGTAAGAAATTCTGACTTATTTGATGTCAAAGCGGATAGTGGATCTTTAATAATTGTATTATTTTGTCTTCTCTTACAGGCAGTTGTCATGTATATATAGAATGGGATTGTACACGAAGGCTAATCGATAGAAACTACATGAACTTTCTTCACAAAGAAATTATCATCATTTAAACGTCTATCAGTCGGCGTTGTTGAAGGACGTGGTTATAGGACAACTGCTATCGCGTTACAGTTTGAGAAAGACCCGCGCTCCTTGGAAGAGTCCAACTGAACAGATATGGGACTGTTTAGAAGCCCTGATCGTTGTTTATATACGAATTCACGGCGGAAATTGTTACTGATCACCGCGTGCCTGATAGTGGTCTCGTTCATATACACTCTGAAATATACAGAATATTCCGGAGGTTCTGAGAACCCAAAGACAATCAGGGAATACATATTTGGAGCTTCTGGGGACGACTCAACTGAATTTCCGAAAGTTATTCACGCAGTTAAAGACATATACCGGCTCGGATTTACTACCCCGGTCTTGGTAACCTTCATCAATGATGCTTACCTACCTTTCGCAGATAGTTGGTTGTGCAACACGATTCCAATGGATATTCACAACCATGTGCTATTCATCACCACGGATAGAAACTCTAGCGCGAAACTAGAAAGAAATTGGCCAGACGTCAAAGCCGTTGCTGTGGAAACAGGGAGCCATCATACGTCCGGTGACCAGGAATACAGCCACGTTGGATATGTGAATCTCATGATAACGAGGACACGTATAATCAGATCAATTCTTAGGGCCATGGTTCCGATTCTCTTATTCGAAGTTGACTGTTTATGGTTAAAAAATCCACTAATAGAAATAAACAAATTAGTCGGGGACAGCAACGATTTGGTTGTTACACTAATTTCTGACAGGCCAGATCAATATGGCGGTGGTTTCATTCTGCTGCATCCTACGAGTAGAACCATTGAGCTGTGGGAGGAGCTTACAAATAGAACCGAAGCTTTAGGAGTGGAGATTCGCGGGTTAGCCGAGAATAAATTCATCCCGGAACATAAAAATGACCAAATGTTTCTCAGTGCCTTATTGACCAATCATTTTGGCGGTGTCAAATTTGCTGCGCTCCCGGCTGCGCTGTTTCCAGACGGGAAGTGGTACCAACAGAAGGAGGGTGACAGAAATAAAACAAACCCTGTTATAATCAACAATAACTGGGTCAGAGGGAACTCGGAGAAGTTATCGAGAGCTAAACAATTTAAACATTGGTTTCTGACGGAGAAAGGGGAGTGCGACATAGATCTCGTTCGAAAGGTCCTAAAAGTTCTTGTTCCGATCGCATAATACATGTATACTAATTCACTCTTTATTCCTTTTACAAACCTATCATTACATTCGCTCTCTTTACTTCAAACTTTCGAGCCGATCTGGACCTTTAAATCAAATTTCGGAACACAACTATATCTTGTCAGATTAGCATATAAATATCGGGTATAATTTTGGAGTTTTTAGATATCTTGGTTGACGGACTTTGGCTTATGGAGTTGTCAACTTGGAGCCATGGAGATAGTATATGGAGCTATGAGCTACATAGAGAATAATTACTTGATTGAACTGGTGACATTAAAAAATAATTCATAAGAGGCAGTGGCGTTGAACAAACACGAGAGCGCATTTATGCTATCGAAATTTATGCCATGGCGGTATTTTTCCCGCGGATTTCTGGTATACCATGTGAATTTATGGTAATCTGACAAGATGTAGTTGAGTTGCGAAATTTTATTTGAAAGCTTGAAGTAAAGAGTACGAAAGTAATGATACTACTGTCACTTATTTGGACGATGGATTATGCTGATAATATTCATTTTACTGTTATTACATTCCTATATGTGTGATTTTCCTTGATCTCTCATGTGAATATAAACGATAAATTCACTCACTGGCTATCGAAATGTATGTCATGGTTATATGGCGCTGTCATTCGCGGATTTCTGATAAATCAGATGTATATCATTCGCGGATTTCTGGTACATCAGATTCTTAATATAGTGAAATATAATAAACAGAATAATCACTTGAATCAACTGGTGACGTGAAATAATTCATTCGCGGCAGGGACTATTTTGTAAAACACGTAATATATATACATACTATTTATTAGTTACTTCAATATATCCGCGTGCAAATAAGTTCATATTGGTCCTAAATAATTTGATTCTGGAATAAGCCAATTGTGGAATTATACCCGTTATTCCGTTCGATGGCGCGGGCCACAGTGTAAGCACATATATAAAGAGCGTACATCTCCCTGAAATAGGCCCATTGTGAGCTTATTTGTTTGTTTGTTTTTCTATTTACACGTAATTAAATTTTTTGAAATATATACATTTAAAAAAAAACTAACGCCGTTATGACTTCCGCCAGGGTACTCGGAGTCAAATTTGGTTGAAATCCGTTGATTGCTGCTTTAATAATTGCAAATGAATATTGAGAAATACAGAATGATATTTACAAAAGGATATGAAGATATATACACATATTATATACATGTCTCCGGTGCAATAGGGAAATCTTACACTAAACATTTAGTTTTTATTTTTGTCTGGTTCGACCCGGCGGTACGAAGTTGTTTTGAGTACGTTTTTTTTTGCCCGAATTCCTAAATTGATTTTGGGAAAGCATGAGTCATGTTGGACTTCGAAATACAACGATAATTAGTTATTGAATTACGTTTATCGTTATTTAATGTCTATAAACACGTGTGAATGCTATGTCGTATCTATCCATATTAAGGCTTGATCCGCTGATCATGCGTATAGTAATATTTCCAGTAGTAGTACCCATATGTGTTTGCAGCAACCCATGTCACACAGAGTGCAGACAGGGACGTTGCTAGGGGGTCCCAACTGGGGGTGAGACCATAAAATTACCAACTATATAGGTTTTGATCTAATAAAATTCCCAGTATATAGGATTTGGTTTTGAGTAATGCAAAAATCCAATATTGGCTTAATAATTTGGGTTTCTATATATTTTCTTTTTAAGAGTATGGACTGTGTAAATAAAGACACAAGTAACAAGAATGACATAGCATTGATCCATGTTCTATGTATTGAGTACACTGTGCATGCAGTACATTATACATGATATTAATCAGAATATGGTTGAGGAACAGATATTACAACAGATCCTGTATTGAAATGCAGGAACTTTGGATTATTCGGTAAATTTGACATAGATTCGTACGAGTAAAGGATCTCCTCTGTTATTCGTGGTAGTACAAGACACATTTCGCAATTTGTTCAAACCTGTAAAATAAATTTTATTCCTCCGAATGGCATGGCAAGTTATCAACATATAATCATTACTTACCTATCGATGATAATCAAGCGTACAACGTAACTTGACATTTTTTACACTTAGTCAGGGGGGGGGGGGGGGGGGTCGGAAAAAATTTTCAGGCACGTATGGCATTTTTTCCCTTTCGATCATTTTTTGTACCCACCCACCCACCGCCAAATTTATTTCCTTTTTCGGCAGTTTTTTCCGACCATTTTTTGACACCCACCCCCCTTTTAACACTAAAACAGAGATTTGCAGGGGGAAATTCACTGTAAACAGCTGTATATGAATTTCTGTGCATACTATTTATCATGGATGTTAACATGGACATGTAAATAGGAATGAGTCATTTTGAGGTCATTCGGCCAAAAAAACATGGCTGCCAGCGGCCATCTTGGATTTCAAAATTTGCAACAAAATACAACACGATAACTGCCTGCAGTCAGTTTACCAGTTAGAATTACATTATTTCTCTCATTCAAAGTGGTTTTGAAGCCCAACTCATTGCCAAAAAAGCAGGATTTTTTTTTTTTAGTTGCGGAAAAAAATTGCTTGTTTGTGGCTTTGACCACCCACCCCCTGTCTTAGTCATGATTTATTCGATTCTATTGAAGTGTTTTAGCTTATATTCTTTTGAATCGTAACTGTCACTTTATTCGGCTCCGGAGTTACCTACCCGCTCAGCGGCAAATCAAAATGATGGAATGAGGAGTCGGAAAAAAACAATTTGTACAAATCCGGAATTGGAAAATCCGTGACGTGTATTTAGAATTGGAATTCCGAGTCGGAATCGGAGTTGGAAAATCGCGAACTCTGATTAAAACACTTAGATCATTCAATTTACTTTTCATTTTAAACTATTGGAATTTGAGTCATGAAATTTCCATCTATTGAAAATCATGGTCCTCGTTGGGGGGGGGGGGTGTGACACCACACACCCCCGTCGGTATGTCCCTGCGCAGTAACGGATTGTTATACAAATTGCACACATGCGGATTCAGAGGAAACTTATTTCGATTGATGCGCGAACTTCTGATCAATGTAACCTGTTCCATTCGTCACAACAACGTTTTTTCTAGGTGGTTTGATGTGCGACAGGGAGCCAGGCAGGGAGGAATCCTCTCGCCTTTGTACTATATATGATATACGTTGACGAGTTGATACATACCCTTGCAAACTCGCCGTTTGGCTTAAACATGATGGGTGTAAATTGTACGTCTCCGACACATGCAGACGATATGGTTCTGTTGTCTCTCAGCAAATCTGGGTTATCAGCACTATGTGGTATTTGCTACGATTACAGTAACAAATGGCGGTATCGATATAACCCAAATAAATGCGCTGTAGTGGTATTTAATGAAACTAAATCCGAATTTTCGCATCAGGATCGACTTTGGAACCTTAGTACCTCAGATGTCAAAGAAACCACTAACATAACTCATTTGGGCATTTATTTTGATAAGTATGACTTTAATGGAATATTCACTGAGCATATATGCGAGAAGACTCGTAGCACGTTTATGATGCTCAACAACGCCGGCCTTTACCCGGGTGGTATGACCCCAACAAGTTGCTCGTTGATATATTCGTCGGTGGTCATACCTAAAGGGCTGTACGGGTCTGAACTTCTCTGGAATTTGAACCAAAAACACGTTGATCGCCTGGAACGAACACACAGATTCTGTTTAAAGTATTACCAGGGCCTTCACCGTCGTACAAAAACGGTTATTGCGCAAGGATTAGTCGGAACCTCGTCTATGGTGTCACTTATCGAAAAACGTAAAATGTCATTCTTCGGTTCTTTGTGCAACTTAAAATCTTCTAAAACTGTGAAACAAGTATTTCTCACGCGCTTATATAAATACATCGTTGATACTACATGCTCATCATCAAGTTACATGTCTGACATCATTGACACTCTTAACAAATATGACCTGACCGAAGCTCTTGAGAACTACATCGAAAATTCAATATTCCCTAAGAAATAAACATGGAAATGTGCCATAAACGAATCATGGTCAAAAGTTAATAGAGAATATTGGGACATGAGCGTAAATGAGGATACTCGACTTGCTATAGGTTCTCTGCCGTCCATCCAACGTTATGCATGTCCCGGCTATGGGAAAATTGTCGCATATATCCAGCCCATAAAAAATCATATCTTCTTATTGCACGCCTTATTGGTATCCTGGAAACAAATGAGGAAACCTGCGTATTATGTGACAACAAACATACAGATCTTGTAAAACATGCCTTAATTGAATGTTCTTCCATTTGCGACGATCGAAATACCTTTGAATTCGAGCTACTGAACTTGTTTGATGTAGATATTTATATGCAGTATGACAAACTGGATGTAGAATCCAAAACGCGCGTTCTACTTACAGGTCTACATGAAAATATATATTGTTCGCCCGAAGAAGAAAATGAACTAATAGACTTCTTCGTGAACAAAGCTGCATTCCTCTGGAGAGTATATGTTGATCGACTGACGCCAAGTCCTGACTAGGTCTCCCAAACCTTCATATAAAATCTATCATAACATGCAGTTATATGCGTGTTCGTAATATCTGTGTATTGTTTTACCAGTAGGTACATTTGTCTGTATGTACGTCTGCCGTTTGTTTGTTTGTCTCGTATGCCTGCTTGTCTGACTGTCGTCTGTATGTCTGTAAGTACGATATGGCTATATACATGAGCGGTGCTGGGGGGAATGGTCGGCTCCGAGTCGGTAAGACTGCACAAAGGCATTGGCGTTTGTGGGTCTTCCAGAGAGAGATCCCTGATTTGGGTCCAACTCCGGCTTGGTCGTCTCGGAGTATGCTATTCCTCTGTCTGTAAGTACGATATGGCTGTAGAATGGAATGTCTACTTTATATAGTGCATGAGTGTGTATATGTGCATGTGTAGTTAGTTCATCATACATATTGAGACATGTGTTGTTGATATGTTTGTAATCTTAAATTTCTTATACACTGTATTATGTACCAAATTGTGTTTGTTCTCATAATATTAACATTTATATATGAATCTCCATACATGGAGGATAATAAAGATATATATATATATAAAGGATTTGGTCATACAAAGAGTAAAATCCAAGATGGCCGCTGGCAGCCATGTTTTTTTAAATTTTTTTTTTTTTACAAAATTCGGGAAAAAATGGTAGGCACCCATCGAGAGGTCACACCGAAGATTAACATGAAGGTTAGTGATGATCGGATGAGGGATGTGGTGTGTTAAAGGATTTAGTGATGCAAAGAGTAAAATCCAAGATGGCTGCCAGCTGCCATACTTTTCTATTTCATCTAGAGGTGATCGTTGAAATCGGTCAAAGTTTGTTTTAACACCTTTGTTTTATTTATTATGGTTTTTTGAATAGTTCAGTGAAGAGTTTACATTTATTTGAAGAATCTATTATTGTGTTATGTTTTCATTTATATCAGGTTGAATAAATGATTTTTAACAGAACTGTTAAAAAAAATCTGAGCCTTTCCATGTCAATGTGCATTGATAGATCCTTGATGAAAACATTTAGCAAGCTGACCTTTTTATTACCCATTGGTGTCATCCCTCACTATTAACTGATGGTGAACTCAAACCCCCATACCAAGAGTTAAGAGCATACCTATTACATAATAGAATCATTCTTAAAACCCTTTGTCCCATTATTTTGAAGAAAAATGACTCCAGGAAAAAATGTATAGGTCCAGGAAAAAATGTGTAATCCGGACTGCTGACCCACCCACCCACCCCTACATTTTTACCCAAATCAACATTTCAAAGTTAATATATAGTTATCTTAATCAACGTTTCGGTCATCCTGGATTTTTCTGCATGATCAACATTTCGGAGATCCTTCATAGGAATTCGAATAAACGTTTCAGAGATAACATGCACCTTGTATGTTCAACGCTTCGGAGATCCTGCATGCATGGGTACCGACCAATGTTTCAGAATGGGACCCTTCATAACTATATTTAGTTATATCCACGTGGTATCATGGCTAAAGAAGTTATATGAACACAACATTATTTATTACATTTTGCAGTATAGTCAGTTTACACCTCTCAAATGTGACAACGCTAATCTAAATTTCGCTCACAAATACCTTTAGCCCTTTACCCAACAGAATGGCCCTGTGCCAATGCATTCTCTTATATATGCGAGTCGACCATAGGTCGCCTCGCATATATAAGAGAATGCATTGGCTTAACATATTAAAAATGATAAAATTGTCAAAGAATGTAGAAAAATATTATAAAAATATTTTTTAGGCCAATGCATTCTCTTATATATGCGAGGGACCTATGGTCGACTCGCATATATAAGAGAATGCATTGGCACAGGGCATAACTGTAACCATCACAATGTGGTCAATGAACCGGTTCCAATGATATCCATATTTGTATGGTGTTATTGAGACAGACCGAAGATATTTTAGGCTGTTGAAGCTTTATTTGGGCGTTTTTGGCCGTTTTGTTGGGTAAAGGGTTAACAAATTTCAATAAAACTTACTGCAAAACCTTATCAATCTCAGGAGAATTTTCTGAGTTAACTACATTTAAATATAAACAGGAAGCAGAAACCCTCAATTCACTTAATCCTTATAATATTTAATACACATTATTAATTAATAATACTATTCTAGGTTACTCCGATCGCAATAGACCTTTAGCTTTGAACCTAAGTGGAAGTTATATAGAAGGACCTTTTAAATTACATGTCTTTTACTATTCTTTTCTTTTTGCACTTTCAAACACGCCGGTACTGACATATATTTGATCTGAACATTTTGGTTGGGAAACATGATTTTTGTGGGGAAACATGGTTTGGTGCATTTAACGTGTACATGATCTTGTTAATTAAGAGGTGATTATTTTAAATCATATGTGTGGGCTTGGAAGTCATCCATCCAATCCCAATTTATGACAATTCCATTCATATCAATCTCAATAAATCTTAACCACTGGGTATTTACTTTAATTAGTTCAATAGATAGATATTAAAAGTTCCAGTTCTATAGCAAAACTTAAATTGTCAGTATTAATAAAGGTCTAGTTATAATACTGGCTCAAAGAAAATGTATTTGATTATCCTTTACTCCACTTTATATAAAGTTTGATTGGATGTGCAGTGACATCCTGAATTTCATAAAATTAATTTCTGACAATAATTGCGTCGTTAATAATCAACATTAAGCTTTTAATACTTTAATATTATCATCAGACAATTTACCAAAACAAAATGCACCTTTACATGTTTCGTCATCAAAGACATCTATTTACCACTTCAGCACAAACATATATTTTTAATTTTTAATTATGTTGGTCAATTTTGTTCACACATTAAATGTTACTATATGTTTGTTACAATTGGTGATAATTCGCATGTTGGATTGATACCATTAAAGGTACTAAATCCGAATTAACGCTCGCAAATTACAATTTCCTTGGCATCGGGGGTAAACAATATTTGATTCGAGGAACCCACCCATCAAAGCTAGGATTGATCAGATATCGATGTTTGAAATCTATTAATTTAATTTTAACTGGCCCAGTAAACTGTCGACGAGAAGAACTTATCTGACCAGGTAGCGGATGAAGATCGATAACTCTAAAATCCAGTAGCTTTTTTTGTGTCAGATATTTGACAACTGGCAAAATTTCGTTGAACAAAACGTTGATAAATAAAAGATTTTGGGCAATTTTATACTATAGTTGACTGTGGTTAGCATTATTTTTGGGCAATTAATCGATTCTGATAACTGAAACGGCATTTCAAAATTTGTTGTTGTTGTTGGAATCTGATGATATGGGGACCCTCTGATCGGATTGAGAGTACCTTTAAATGTTTGATTTGAGATCATACACCTTAATCAGCGTATCGGAGATTATACATGGGTACCCGAATCAACATTTCATAGATTATAGGTGCATTAATCAACGTTTCAGAGATGATATACCTTAATCAGCGTATCGGAGATCATACATGGGTACCCGAATCAACATTTCATAGATCATAGGTGTGCATTATTCAACGTTTCAGAGAGCATATACCGTAATCAACGTTATGGATATCCTGGCACCTTTATCAACATACATGTACGAACTATGCCAATTCATCGTCACCAAATCATGGATACTCCAGTCATGGAAGGGTTAATTAATTTTGGATATGTTGGCAATATGTGACAAGCACATGAATCAACAGAGGAATTTTCTTCTAGCTCATCGCGGTGACGTATTTTACGCGCGCTGTCAATGACACCGTGCTCCATTCAAAATTTGTGCTCGCTTCAGCGACTGATGCTATAGTGAATCTAAAACTAAAGTTACTCTCGACCAATCAGAATGCCTGTTTCATTGACAATTATTCGATTTGAATGACAATTCTCGATAACCTAAATTTCTTTATTGCTTTCCGCTACATAATAAACAGCAGCACCGAGTTGTGTGACAGCGCCTATATACACACACCACGTGCCTTCGAATGTACATGAGAAATTTAAGATATACGTCCTGCGATTTAACAGGGAATTTCGATGTTTCATCAGAATTCCTTCAGTAGGTCTGCCCTGTCAATAACCTTACTGCTAACCATCAGTGGCACGTACCCAGGGTCCGCGCTGGACTGAAATTTACTTTTGCCAAAATATTTGCCAGATGAAAATATTTTTTGCCAAGCTCACAATTCAGTGTTACGTCCGCGTTACAATAGCGCACTTGCCAAGTGCGTGACCAGTGGTCACTAGCCAATTGACCCTACCGCAATTAGCTGTGTGAGCCAATGAGATAATTGCATTATACAGCCTGTAGCAATGGTCGCTTCTGCGAACCGGCGGTTAGACACAAAGACTCATTTTACCGGCTTACTCTATGTCGCTTTGATTTTGTTTTGTATAAAAGATTGGTTTCATGTAAGTTGACACAATATAATAATATAACAGTAACAGAATGCGAAAGCTTCGCCCTATGGGCTTGTTGGATTAGTAAATTATGAAGGTTGGAAATGTCACGCTGAGCTAGAGAAGTGACAACTGGAGATATGATGAGGGGATTAGGAAATGCTAGATAAGCTTATTAGTTAAAACTATTAAATCAAACTATGTACACATTTGAGATAATGGACCACATAGTGTCGTAATCTCCAAGGGATGATTTGTTGGGGAAAGAGGGACACTAAAATGGCCAAAGTATATGACAGCTCCTGTTAAATTCACCTGTTGTCGATTAATACAGGCTGATTATGGCGCCTCTTCCTGATAGCTTTCGTATTTGTGATGGTTAGATTTGATACATTATACAGCATTTATTGGTATATTTTGTGAATAAATGGTATTCATGGCATTTATACGTGGACTTACATACACAAACATAATGACAGACCAATGGAATATTAGGGAACTGTGATATGAAAAATAATTTCTCAATATACTGAAACATGTTTGTTCTATACGCGTAATGTGCCAATTATGAAGATTATTAATTGTTATTATAACATTTTTTTTTTTAATTTAAATGTCTTTATTAATTCCTTAGATATATAAGTCACGTTTTTACATGGCCCATACACACCACGTGGCGGGGATAAGGGCGTTCTTTTTGTCTGAAATAAAAGGATTATTATATATTGTACAGATGTTGTTCCATAACGCCCTTCTTGGTAATAGGGTGGTCTGCTCTACGTCATTTGAAAATTGAAAATTATTACAAGTTACAACACACAGAGGCTCCATACACACGACAAACAGTCCCTATATTAGTCTAGGACATATATAAACACTATATAGCAATATATGCCGTATGTATTGGAACCTATGTCAATGGAATTGCCCCCACTTTCTGTATAGGCGTGGTATTTTCAAATTCTAAATTAGTGACTAAGGAGGTAATAAAGAAAAAAACAAATATCAGATGCTTTGGTGTATCGGGAAGGATTGTGGGCTGCTACGTACGTATAGATAAATAGTTTAGTCAAAAAGGTTGAAGGCGGTCGATGACAAAACCATCTCCATATATGATCAATACGTTCACGTTCATAAGTCCAGTATAGGATCCAATATTGCCCATCTATTAGAATATGTATCATTATCCAGAAAAAAACAATCAGTTATCCAGAAAAAAACAATCAATTATGACATGGAACACTTTTTGATACCAGTATGGTGCATCTTCGAAAAAGTACAAAAAACTGACTACAACGGATGAAAACATACAAGTCCTCTAATTTTTATCGAAATAGGGAAATTGTATGGTACACCATCGATAAATTGATAGATCGTGTGTCTATTGTGAAGAGATATATTACAATAACATTAAATATTTATTATGTGTTACATATCCAGCTTGACAAGAACAGTGCATATCCGAAATTATCGAACAATTTATCCAAAATCGACGCCATGTGCAGGTTCATTTTTCATCATGCTTCGGTGGTAATTTGCCCCAATAAAGAGCTTGTCGTCGCAAATAAACATTGAAACTGAATGTATGTAGCCTTCACTAAAGTACTTGTATTCTTGTTGTCGCGATTTCAATGAAGTACAAGTCGAATTGAAGAACAATCCAGCGAATTATGGTGGTAAGTCCACCAAATTTGAAACACGTCGTTCCGTGTTGTCAGACATATCGGCGTGTGATGTCTAACCTGCTATAATTCAGTCTGGCAATTTATGGCAGGCGTGGTTATCGCCGCTTGGCAGTAGCGTGAATTATAACGACGAATTTATGACGCCACTTGATAAATCGATAATTAGATGTCAGAGTGACAGCGTGATTGTTTCAACTTTATGTGAAAAGTTTCTTCGGAAATAATCTCAGAGTTTTCTTCCCGCTCGTTTTACTTCTGCCTTTTAATTATGGTGGTTCTCCTGTGGCAACTCTTGTCTCGATTAAGGTTATATGTTATAACGGAATAGTTTGAAGAAAAATTTACAATAACGTGCTAAGCGGGTTATAGAAATTGTCTTCAAACTCTTCGGTTATAACTGCATAACCTTAATCGAAACAAGATTTATTTCTGAATGGATCTTTAGTCGACGCTTCAAGGCGGACGTCGTTGTATAACTGGACATATAACTCAATCGGCGATTTTCCCACCACACCCATGCAGGTGCAGAATGTGGCTATATTCGAATGAAATGTATGAACTGTATGGTAGTTAAAGAAAGTCAGTGAGTGTGGTATCAGTTTTATTGTAACATATATATCATTGTTTGTATTATTTGTAATGAGAGGTACAATGTTTTTAACCCTTTCAGTGCCAAGTCCGATTTTTGTATCAAACCATATTTCCTTGATCATTTTTCAAATTTATTGATTATAATAATGTGATACATTGACGGAAAGAGCTCTTAGAGCTCATTCCATCAATGTATCACATTATTATAATTAAAAAATGTGAAAAATGATCAAGGAAATATGGGTTGATACAAAAAAAGGACTTGACACTAAAATGGGTTAACATCGGACGAGTAAACTATACATAACAGCAAAGTAAATCAGCATCATTTGTTAAAACAATATGGGTTATATGAGCCATACACACGAGACTAGCCATGTTCAGAGTTACGACTAACAATATGGAGATAATGTATATACTTATTTCGAGATTCAGTGGTTTTACTATATTTTGTATTTGATTAAATATGAACTATACATGTATCGACAGAAAAACAGTCAAAATTAGATACCGACGACATACTGTTTACCATTGGAGGACTTTCCAGCTGTTGTACTTGAATAATACTAGGGCACGGACGCTCACGTCACGTAAAGTCGCTTGCAAATGTAACTGTACCAGGCTAAAATTAGAATATAGTGCTATACCATGGCAAATACCACACATTATTTGAAATATTTAGACGAACTTTATGTCAAAACATAGTTCCAGAATTCCATGTAGGTTCGATGGGTAGAAGTCAAGTAACATCTTGTGACATCAAATATGTAATGGAAGAGTCAAGGACACTGTAGCTTAACTTGCGGGGCGTGTTATACTGAGAAGCCAATAGAATAATAAATAATAAGGAGAGTCATAAAATTTTAGTAAAGGGATTATAGTGTGCTGATGAAATTGTTTCAAACATTTCTCCAATAAATGTAGGTATGCCGATGGATTCGAATGTGAAATCCAAGAAGGCTGCTGGCGTCCATGTTTTTTAAACGAATTTTGAAAATATTTCATGGCTTCCATCTATAGAGGTCATCCCGAAGATACATAATAAGAAGGTTGTTGACGATCGGATGATGGATGTGACCTGTCGGTTGTGCCAAAGGATTTAGTCATGTAAAAAATAAAATCCAAGATGGCGGTCATGTTTTAAAACAAAATTCTGAAAAATGTGATTGCTCTCATCTTGTGGTCACCCACAAATTTATATGAAGTTTGGTGATGCTTATATACGTGATGTGGCCTGTATGGTACGCTAAAGGAAAATAGTTACGCAGACGCATGTACCCCCGCACTCATGGGCGGACGAACGACCGACGCCAACCCATGGCAGTAGCTCAAACTTGATTTCGTCAAGCTAAGCTAATGTATCTTCTATTCGTTTAGGTCATGGCACGAAGTATGCTGTCCATGTGGTCGATCATCAAGCATAAAATCCCCAGAAAAAGGAGGTCCCCACCATAAGCATAATAGCTGCAATATTAAGGATTCGTCGTTTGTCGCTGGACTCGTATATAGAGCGACTCTTTTTCTCCAAAGCTTCCTTCTCTGCTGGACTCAACTCTGGCCCTTTTCCTACTTTCTCGATACCACAAATCCAGTGACAGGCCACGGTATAACATGGTAAATCTTCGTCGTCATCTAGAAATATGAACGATATACATGTATAATTTTTAATGAAAAAAAAAATACTATCGGAGAAACATAATCTACTTTTGAACTTGTTTGTTGCGAGTAATGGAAAAATCTAAAATACTATATACGCATTCTTCGAGCGAACAGGTACCGTATATATATATAAAAATAAAAATATATATATATATGCATATCTTATTAACAGTATCTTTGATTTTTGAAAGAAAACAACAATAGCAACAATAACAAACAACAACATCAACAACAACGCATGTATATAGTGCAAGTGTGTCTGCTGATTCCAGATTTTGGAAGCTAGATATAGTGTTAAAGGGGTACTGCACACTAAATCCGGCCATTTATGGGACCGTCTCCTTTTATACTCAACAGAATATATTAGGCAATACATGAATGAATTTGATCCATGGATTAATGCAGAATACGCTCATGTAATTTAATGGTCACATACATGACCGGATTTAGTGTGCAATACATCTTTAATGCCTTTACTCGGGACTAATTCACTGAAATGGAGATGGAAGTTGTAGACATAACACATAATTATGTACATTTGCGGTACATATTATCCGAAATTTGCACCAGTAATTTCTAAGAGGTAAATATACGATGTACTGTTTTTGTGAACGCTGTGTCTGTCATTTCGTTTGTTAATGTCGTTAAAGGCGTAGCAACTCTATTTACTACTACCGCAAGGAGAATAGACACAGAGCGGGAGCGGTTGACTAATCCATTTCCGGCAGCAGCAACCTGGCAACAGGGATTTGTCAGTCATTTTTGGTCATCCTGACAGATTTTGGTTCATATTATAAAATTGTCTTTCTACATCGTAACTGGACTATGTTGTGCTTTTTGCTTTTTATGCTGCAATTCGATACCGCGGAATCGACTCGAACGATGCCCAGTAGAATTCGAGGCAAAGATTTTGGGTTGGCGATTATCGCAATACGATAGTGGAACACTCCGACATTCGTACTCAGATATCACCAATTTTTGTACCTAGCTTGCCTGTCCTAGGTTTCACGGGGAAATGGCTAATTTGATTCTATTTGTCGTTATATATATATACTAGAAGGTGACCCGACTTCGTCCGGGCTTTGACCTTGAATTGACCATTTTGAAGGTCAAGTTCAGGTGGGGTAACGATTCGACCCGTCCAAAACACTGCCTGAACAAAAGTACCCAACAAACGTACCCGTCGAAATACATCCGGTTTTACCCGATTTGACATTGATCATTTAGAAGGTCAATGTCAGGTCGGGGTCACGATTTGACCCGTCCAAAATACTCAGTGGACAAAGGTAACCCTATGTATCAAATTTCGTGGAAATCCCATCAAAATTCGCGATTTGACCTTGAATTGACCCGATTTCAAGGTCAAGGTCTCGTCGCACTGGCAAATGAATAGGCTTATGAGACTCCCCATACGAAAGTATCCCTAGGCACTAATTTTCATCGAAATCCCGCGATATTCGGGCGTTTGACCTTGAAATGACCCGATTTCAAGGTCAAGGTTACGTCGCACGGGAAAATTAATAGGCCTATGCCACTCCCCGACCGAAAATACCCCCACATACCAAGTTTCATCGAAATCCCGTGATATTCAGGCGTTTGACCTTGAAATTACCCGATTTCAAGGTCAAGGTCACGTCGCACGGGCAAATTAATAGGCCTATGTCACTCCCCGGCCGAAAATACCCCCACATACCAAGTTTCATCTAAATCGGCTCGGCCGTTTTCGAGTCCATCGATTACAGACACACAGACAGACACACAGATCTTCCAAAATATATAATAGACCAGCCGATGAGCCCGACGTTGTCCGGGCTATTCAAAAACCAAATTTCAAGTCGATAGCTCTACCCAGCCCGACGTTGTCCGGGCTATTCAAAAACCAAATTTCCAGTCGATAGCTCTACCCGTTTCCGAGATCTGGTCTGCGCATGCGCGAAGCTGGCGTCGCACGGGCTCGGCGACCCGATAAAATTCGTATCCGGGGCAAGATACATTCACATAGCAAATTTCAAGTCGATAGCTCCACCCGTTTCCGAGATCTCGTCTGCGCATGCGCTGCACGGGCGTCGCACGGGCTCGCCAATACGAAAACGACCACCGCCTGGTCAAACTACACACACGTACCAAGTTTCGTCCCGATCGGTCGAGAATCGTAGATTTGTATAAATGACAGACAAACAGACAAACAGACAGAGGTCTTCAAAATATATATGAGATTCAAAATATATATGAGATTTATCACCCCATTTATTATTCCTTTTCATAAGAATAAAATAAAACAAGCCGAAGCTAGATGATATGTTTAAAATTTCTTAAGCATGAAATTGGCGATAAGTTTGTTGTTGTTCGAGTACGTTATACTTGTGATAGTTACGTTGCGCACACGGTGTTCCCCTATCGTATTGCGATAATCGCCAACCAAGATTTTGTGGGTGTTTAGACCGAAAATCCCGAGGCCGGAAATTGACTAATTTAGTCAACCGCTGCCGTTGTACGTCTACTCCCCATTATTATAACATGATTATGGGTATATTCCAAGTTTCCTCAAACGTAAACCAGCTAGTGAATTCGGTTGAGCGATATGGTAGTTTACCTCCGAGACCATTCATATAGAGTTATATGTCAGACTTTATATAAGCGTTGTTGGCACTCTCGCCTAAAACCACCAATACATGTAATGAGTTATCACAATCTTGACAAAAACTGGCTTATTCCGTAGAAAATTTGATAAATAAAAAGTATAGAAATGCTTCTATAATCATGAAAAGGAGCATATATAGATCGGATAAGATCTGGAAAACTGAGTAAAATAGTTATTTGAAGCAGTTTGAAGAGGGTGGGCCCCTATCCCAGAATCGAAAACAAAATTAGGGGGTGATGCTGGGTACCCAGAAGCCGGGGAAAAATTGCGCCTATAAATTATTTCCTGACCACCCACTGAATGAGAAGGATTATCGGCGTAACCTAGCATCTCGCTCTACCGATATGAGCTGGTAACTTGGGCTAGAGTATGGATATCTTACCCCGGCGGTCCGATCTAACTTCCTCCTCTGCTGTGATATCTATCCTCTCTTCTGTGCTGTATCGGGACCAGAATGTAAGCCGATGTAACTGTTGCAAATAAAAGAAGATTCTCTTAACGCCAGAAATAGTGTCACAGCTTTAGATGTCCACGTTACAAGCATTAAAATCGTCTAATACAGCTTGTATCACGAAATTACACATTTCGTCATGCACATTTGGGGGGGGGGGGGGTCTGGTGCCTTTGCCGAAACGAACCTTGATAAAGCGCCTTTAAAATGCCTTCCCGTCCATCCGAAAGTAAAAAGCCGTTTATTTGCTAACAAAAAATAATACTACTACACCAGACGCACGTTGTACCAAAATTTCCTGATATTTTAAAATGGATTTTCTCAAAATCTGTCTAGAATTTCTTTTTGAGATTTTGTGCTTGTTAGCAATTATTGTTACACACTATTTAAGAACCACCAACCTGTTGGAAAGTAAAATGCAATTTACTATAGTTTTATGGTATGATGATATTTATTCTTTCACTGTTTCAGGTACCAATAACTTCCGTAAAATAGAACGTTTTCAAAACTGCAGTTTATGTATCCATGATATTATATTTGAAGATCATAAGACCAGATATTGTCTACAAGAAACCAGGATGAACACGAGAAGAGCGGAAGCGATGTCCACACGAAACTTAATTTAATCAACATTTACTCTTGTGTTCGTCAGGCTTCTTGTGGACACGATCCGGGTTTCTTGTAGACACGATCCGGGTTTATTGTAGACACGATCCGGGTTTCTTGCGGACACGATCCGTGTTTATTGAAGACACGATCCGGGTTTCTTGTTGATACGATCCGGGTTTCTTGTGGACACGATCACACACACTGTTTGGTTGTTTTTCGCCCAATGCGGAAATTGAACCAAGAGAAAAGTGACGTCACATTTCAGGGTCGATGTCCTCACTCTCTATTTCGAAGAGGACAGATCACGGGAACCTACGTCATAATTTGCTTGAAAATGGCGGCAAGATGTCTCACAAGATGACTCCCGTTTTCATATAAATAAGACCGTTGGGAAGATATAGGAGTCTAAATTACTCCAGTCAACATTTTTCGAGGTTGTGATTGTGAAATAGGAACGCCAAAATACCCTTAAAACAATTTGATTGATAACAAGTTTTTTTTACAGTATCTAAGACGAGTTAGTTGTTACATGGGATAGCTCAGTAGTCCAATAGTTTGCAATTGCAAATATCTTTGGAAAATAGAGAAAAAAAACGAATATTGCAATTGCCAGACGTGATATCGTGCAAACATTTTCGAGCAAATGATAACGTAGGTTAATTTCCCGGGCCTCGAGGACTGCACGGACACGAAAGGAAACCGAAGCAATACTTAGTGACTGTCCATGAATCACCGTGGCATAACTCGACAAGTTGAGAATAAGTTCATGAACGTTATACGAATACACCCTTAAATGTTTTGCATACTCACGTGACAATCGGCAATTGGTTCTGTCAATAAACTGATTACTATGGTAACGATGCAGACGATACCGAAAAGGAGAATTCCAAAATGGAGGTAATGCACGTCTTTAATGATTGCAGGCCTCTCATCCTTGTCTCCTTCGCCGCATGGCGGCACGGTGTATGTGTATTCCCAGATAAATCTCGTCAAACCAACAGCCAAACCAGCCATCAAGCCCCAGAACGCTCCCTGATAAAAAAAAAGAAAACATGAGATGCAGAACAATCTTATCTCATGCAGAAAATTGCGGTCCTCTCTCTCTCTCTCTCTCTCTCTCTCTCTCTCTCTCTCTCTCTCTCTCTCTCTCTCTCTCTCTCTCTCTCTCAGTTAAGATGATGCTCTCTACGAGATGTCTCCATTCATTGATCTTTTTAAACCACCGCCATCGTCAAAGTGTCTTGCCATTGTCAAATTAACATTACAGTTTCCATTGTGCTGCGTGTATAGTTGATATAAGTAACAATTATATTACAGGTTACAAGCAACTAATTAAGTCGAGTTACGCTTCTTGGATTTGTGTAGATATTTTGAAACCACCGCCATCGTCAAGGTGTCTTGCCATTGTCAAATTAACAGACAGTTTCCATTGTGCCGCTTGTATAGTTGACATTAGTAACGTCGTATATATTGTATGTTACAAGCAACTAATTAAGTAGAGTTACGCTTCTTTGATTTGTGTATGGAAACTGGAATCCGCATTAAAACAAACTCTGGTTGCTGATTGGTGGATTACCTCTGAGGGAAAAGTCCCTGGGCGGGAACAGAAAATAATATACTACGAAACTATGGCGATTAGTTTTGTATAAATGGTCATAAATTGCCAGGAAGAGTTTGGCAGTTGTGGACCTGTGTATTGTATGTTGCTGGTTGTTTTGCAGAAAGTGGAGTAGTTGTGGAAATGCAAGAGTTTAGTTCAGTAAACATACTGAAAAGTATCATTTTGTTTTTACTAAATGATGTGGTTCTAAGAGAAAATATATCATCTATATTTCAACTAGGCTTAACCCATCGCCAGCGGGACTTATAATGAAATTATTAACACCTATGGAAAATAATTAGTTGTTTGTAACCTACAAGGCAATAGTTAGTAAGTTGATATAACCCGCCCAGAGAAACATTTGAACAGAACAATCTGGGATAATTAACAAACATGTTACAAACAACTAAGTATTTTCCATAGGCGACAGTGTTAACTATTAGTCCCGCCGGCCATGGGTTAAGCCTATTTGAACTTCAAGTGGTCAATTTTCTCTTAGAACGTCAACCGATACACTAGTCTGTGACAACAAACACGTCCTTTTCGGTATTTCTTTCAAACGATAATCTTGCATTTACACAACTACCCCATTTACTGCACAAAAATCAGCAGGATAAAAATACCCAGACCACGTCCGTAACTTAGGAACCCCACAAGACTCTTCATGGCCACCTAAACAAAAATGATCGCCATATTTACCTATGATTTTCTGTTCCTGCTTAGGGAACTTTCCTTCAATGATAACCAATCAGCAGCCAGATTTTTTTTTTATGCTGACTCGAGATTACACAAATTCAAGAAGGGTAACTCTATATAATAAGATGCTTAGATGTAACCAACAGCGAACAGGGACCCACCTTTTCATTTATGCGCTTCCATAAGACGGCAAGTAAGTAGACTGCACAGACGGGTGGTGCCAGGAAGCTTGTTATAGCCTGTATGTAGTGGAATAATTCACTGACGTTCTGGACAATAGGAATCCACGCTACGCCAATGCCAACTAAAACCAGGACGCATATCCTGCAAGAGTGAATGTCAGACATGAGTAAACGCGTTAAAGTGACATATAACATATACCAAGTTGCACCCTAGGCGCTGGTATACTCACATGGTGCCAAACCATGCAAACTGAAACACGAGCAGGACGGAAACCAAATTTAAAACAAAACAAAAACAAAGAAGGACAACGAAAAATGCAAACAATGTAATATTGGACACTCTTTTGAATGTAGACTTGACGGCGAACCTCAATACCAATTTTAATTCAGATCCGACAACCAATGGCTGACATATCTGCGCAGACGGATAAAAAAAAAGATTTTCAGATAAATAAAGAAGGATAACTCTACAGTTGAAAGCATTCATGGTGATATGGACCCCGGTGGTGAACATCAATACCAAATTTCATTAAGATCTGACAATCCATGACTGAGATATCTACGCAGACGGACAAAAAAAAACCCTCTGGGGACCTCATTCTGCATTGTCCCATCTGCTATGGGAGACATAGACTCAGATTGAAGTTCCCAAATGGTGAATATTGTGGTGTACACCCATTAGGAACTTCGACTATGCAATGTGTCGTCTGCCAATTTGGGGATATAGAGAAACTAAACTAAAAAAGAAATAAAATCTATGAAAAGAAGTTTCTATAGACATTTGATAATAAAGAAACTTTCCCGGAAAGTTGAGGCCTAAGCAGAATGAGGTCCTCAGAGAGTGAATTTAGTGATGCTAGCCCGCTATGCGTGATAGTGTCACTAAATTCACCCTCTGGGAACCTCATTCTGCAAATGACAGGCACACTAAACTCAGGCCTGGTCCTGACTACTGTGTACACATTCATGATTTGATCAGAATTTGTTCTACTGATTGTTGATAAATTGACTGGCGCTGCAACAGTAATGTTTACATTACCAATGTTTTAACACGCGATGTGTCGTCATTAAAAAGTTATCAATAATACAAATAAGAATACAATCTATCTATTTTCCATGTTCTTCTTCAAGTCTGATTATAGTGTATCTGTCATTTGCCACCAGAGGGCGAATTTGGTCACGCTATCATCTACTAGCATCATCAAATTCACCCTCTGGGGTTCACCTTATTACCTTATTTCACTGAATAAGGTAATATGACGACAAACATTCTCGTGTTCAAATATTCCACGTTGATGTCCAGTGAATATTTTATTTGGAAGTTTTATTTCGCTCGGTCACACGCATGTGATATTGCTATTCAGGTTTTTAAAAGGGCAACTGGTATTCAGGCACTTCTATGCATGCCTTCCCATTCCTAAATTCTATATTAGATTATCACTGACCTCACTAACACTTGAAATTTGAAAATGTCACAACCCGATCGCATGCGTGTGACATGGCGTAAACACTGTAAAATAATATTGTGATTAACATTGTGATCATTTGCATGCATACTTACATAACATGTATATACTTGTCATTTATAGATATGCTCTCCTAAATTGAGGAGGTTAACAATAAACTTATTCCCCATTTGGGAACTTCAATCTCAGTCTATGTCTCCCATTGCAGATGAGGCCATTCAGAATGAGGTCCCCAGAGAGTTAATTTAGTGATGCTAGCCCGCTATGCGGGATATAGTGCATCTACATTCACCATCTGGGGACCTCATGCTGCAAATGACTTTTATTAATTTTCATTTTACCCACAGTGAACGATTTATTTGCGTTTTTTTTTATTTATTTATTTATTTTTTTAGAAAATGTTCAGATAATAAGTTCAACAAATGACGTGTTGACCTTATTACCTGAACATTTCCCATCAATGAATGTGAATCATTCTGCTCTTGTATTTTTCTCTCTATCGTCTGTTTTTGTTTCATGAAATGAATACTAGACCGTTCCAATGTATACTTTTATTACTGAATGGGAGAATCCATTCAGTTTAGAAGGGGATAATACCTGCCGACTATCATGAGTTCGACCTCCCCTGCTGATTTATGGATACGCCGCCATATGTCCATTGTGAATATGGTGCTGCTGCTGTTGAATATGGAAGTTAGTGACGAGACGAGTGCGGACATCATCACGGCCATCATCAGACCACGGAGACCTTCAGGCATCAACTCCAGCACGAGTGTCGGGAATGCGATATTAGTGCACCCACCTCTGCTGCCACATACTTCTTCACAAACGTCCGGATCAGCGCACGCTACTTTATCTGCGAACGCAAAATTAATGGAACAATAAATATTATCAAAAGATGTATTCATTCATGGACTCCTGGCTGATCTATATACATGTATATAAATGAGTAGGATCAGTCTGTCTGTCTGTCTGTCTGTCTGTATGTTGGGATTTTTCTCCCAGACTGTTGGTCCGATTTCAACCAAATTTGGTGTGGTAACTCGGGATACCCTGACGGAAGTTATAACGGCGTTAGTTTTTTCCAATATTTTATTTAAAACAATTTAATTCAATAAATAAAAACAAAACAAAACAAAACATATTAAAATAAGCTCACAATGGGCCTATTTCAGAATCAAATAAATGTGATTATTATATGATCATTAATTTTCTCCCGCAAACCCAATAGTAATTGATTGGCGTGGCCGGGTTGATAAACCACGATATTAACCCGGCGCGGGGTTAATAACAAAATATGTGTTACGTCACGCGTAAGAGGTGGCCGTCTAATCACATTACGCGTCGCTTTGCAATCAGCAAATCAAAATTGTTTATACATAAGTCATTTGTCGTTGATTTTCGGAAGCGAGTTTCAGTATATCTGTTGTTTGTTGAACATATTTGTCTCTTCAACTCCTACAGTAGTACTCTAATTGGCTACCAGGTAGAGAATGCCGTTAGTTCATATATAATAAAACACTTGTTGCATGGTTTCGAGGTTGATAAGGATATATCAACCCTTGGAAGTTAATATTCACCTCGGCCTGTGGCCTCGGTGAATATTAACATCCTCGGGTTGATAAATCCTCATGTCAACCTCGAAACCATGCAACACATGTATAATATTTAGGTCTCAATATATGAACCTATTTGCAGACCAGATGTACGCTCTTTATATATGTGTTTTCACGATGGCCCGCGCCATACAACAGAATAACGGGTATAAGTCAACTATGGGCGTGGCTTATTCATTTCAGAATAAAATACTGTGTGAATATATATCTAGGTCAAAATGTGCGCAATACCCTCCGACGCTGAATAAAAGGCTCCCGACGGGAGCCTGTTTCAGCTGTTTTCCTTTTTAATTTAATTGCAGAGCATAAAATAACATGTTTGGAACGAGAAGTGCTTATAAATTAAAGATGCTAATTTGCTTGATATTGAATTTTCTATGCATTTGTTTCATTACGTGTCGATGTTTTAGAGGTACACCCACATTATTTTGTTAATATTTCAATAACAAAATTATATTATTAGGTATTTAGCGGCCTAGTTTATATGTCATATTTGGCTTTCAACATGCATTGTTTCATAACAGAGCGAAGCAGAAAACGGTGCTAAAGTAGATTTTAAAGTTGTTTTAACTGAAGGTTTGGAACCCTGTAGGCTGAATGTGCCATTAAAGAAGTATTCAGGGTACAAGACATTATGTAAGAACAAAATAGATGAACTGATTATACACATTAATGCCGTTATTCCAGAGGGAAAATACTTAAACAAAATGTGACATGGCATCAAGACCTATATATTGAAAATATTACTATCGAAAGTATGGAACCGCCACCTCCTTTTCAGTTAGTATCCTGATATATCAGGTTACGTATCCTGATATATCAGGTTACGTATCCTGATATATCGGGTTATTATCCTGATATATCAGGTTACGTATCCTGATATATCAGGTTATTATCCTGATATATCAGGTTTCATATCCTGATATATCAGGTTATTATCCTGATATATCAGGTTACGTATCCTGATATATCAGGTTATTATCTTGATATATCAGGTTATTATCCTGATATATCAGGTTACGTATCCTGATATATCAGGTTATTATCCTGATATATTTACATACTAAGTGTTGTCATCACTAAATCCAGCATTCTGATTTGTCGGCGCCCACGTGGCTAGTTGCAGTTATTTCTCGGTGAATGCGCAACGGCTCATAACACCAAGCTCATAACACCATCGATACGTCATTGGGTTTGGAAACACGAACGCGTAATGTTTTGGGCGCATTTGGACTCGCGCAGGATTGACTTAATACATCATCGGGTTTCATTATGAAGAGAAATTGTTCCTATTAACTTTTGCCAAGGGTGCTATTTGGTATTTTGGGCTGTTTTTGTCACGATACACTTTTCGATTCAAATACATTTACAAAAGTGGCTTTTTCGCTAAATGTATATAAATATAAGGATTAACTGTCATGTGGACTATTTTTATGGAGATGTAACCGTGAGGTAAGTGGTCATAACTTGTATGTAAAACCCTTTCGGGTTTTACACAAGTTATTTCCACTTACCTCACGGTTACATCTCCATAAAAACAGTCTACATGACAGTTAATCCTTATATATCAGGTTACGTATCCTGATATATCAGGTTACGTATCATGATATATCAGGCTATTATCCTGATATATCATGTTACGTATCCTGGTATATCAGGTTATTATCCTGATATATCAGGTTACGTATCCTGATATATCAGGTTATTATCCTGATATATTTACATACTAAGTGTTGTCATCACTAAATCCAGCATTCTGATTTGTCGGCGCCCACGTGGCTAGTTGCAGTTATTTCTCGGTGAATGCGCAACGGCTCATAACACCAAGCTCATAACACCATCGATACGTCATTGGGTTTGGAAACACGAACGCGTAATGTTTTGGGCGCATTTGGACTCGCGCAGGATTGACTTAATACATCATCGGGTTTCATTATGAAGAGAAATTGTTCCTATTAACTTTTGCCAAGGGTGCTATTTGGTATTTTGGGCTGTTTTTGTCACGATACACTTTTCGATTCAAATACATTTACAAAAGTGGCTTTTTCGCTAAATGTATATAAATATAAGGATTAACTGTCATGTGGACTATTTTTATGGAGATGTAACCGTGAGGTAAGTGGTCATAACTTGTATGTAAAACCCTTTCGGGTTTTACACAAGTTATTTCCACTTACCTCACGGTTACATCTCCATAAAAACAGTCTACATGACAGTTAATCCTTATATATCAGGTTACGTATCCTGATATATCAGGTTACGTATCATGATATATCAGGCTATTATCCTGATATATCATGTTACGTATCCTGGTATATCAGGTTATTATCCTGATATATCAGGTTACGTATCCTGATATATCAGGGTATTATCCTGATATATCAGGTTATTATCCTGATATATCGGGTAACGTATCCTGATATATCAGGTTATTATCTGATATATCAGGTTACGTATCCTGATATATCAGGTTACGATTCATGATATATCAGGTTATTATCCTGATATATCAGGTTACGTAACCTGATATATCATATCAGGTTATTATCCTGATATATCAGGTTATTATCCTGATATATCGGGTTACGTATCCTGATATATCAGGTTATTATCCTGATATATCTGATATATCAGGTTACGTATCATGATATATCAGGTTATGTATCCTGCTATATCAGGTTGTCTCGACCAATCCAGAATGTCGTCTCATTGGCGGAGGCTTGTGGTTGGTTCCATATGAAGTTTGGTGACGATGAGGATGAGTGATGTGGCATGTAGGCGATTAACCACACACCCTCCCCAAACTTCATATGGATCTGCAGGGTGACTCTAGATGGGAGCCATCTATTTCCCCCGAAATTCGTTAGAAAACATGGCCGCCATCAGCCATCTTGGATTTCATATTTGGATCCATTGGCACACACAGCAGCCCACATTTATCGGAAAAAAAAAGATTTTAAAACTTTATACAGGCGTGTTTTGGGTCACCTCTGGGGATATCAAATATTTCCGAATTTCATTGAAAGCATTTCCGCCATTTTGTATTTTAAACTTTGTATGACTAAATGCTTTGGCACACAATTCAGACCACATCCTTTATATAGTCCTTACTGAACTTCATATGGATCTTCTGGGAGATGGGAGCCAACAAAAAATGTCATTGAAAAACATGGCCAATTATTAGAATTTCATGAAAAGAAAACATGGCCGCCAGCAGGATTTTATTCGGACACAATGCATCCCTCATTTATTGGTGAAATGTTTGAAATGAAAATAATTTCATCTACAGAATACAAGCCCATTGCGTACATTACTGTAACTTTTTGACTTTCCTTCTTCTATACGATATATCAGGATAATAACCTGATATATAGAGGATATCCACACTTTTTCAGTGGATATGGGTTATATCTCATGAGTGATGACAAAACATTGAATTTCCACGAGTGGCTTTAGCCACGAGTGGAAATTCAAATGTTTTGTCATCACGAATGAGATTTAACCCATATCCACTGAAAAAGTGTGGATATTCTGTTTATTATATACTTTAGTTACTTGCCTATGACCCCCAATGCATGTCAATACATCAGAAATTTCACCAGTGGGATATCACTTATATCTCACTAGTGGGATATCACTTATATCTCACTGCTAAAACCTTATAATTCATGGGCAAGTATATAATAAATCAGGATACGTAACCTGATATAACAGGATACTAACTGAAGAGGAGGTGGCGGTTCCAGGCCGCCGTAGATCATCGTGTGTATGTATCTCTTCGAAGCAACAGTGAAATACGACTTCAATATTTCACTGTAGCTTTCGGTATTTCACTGTGGCTTTCTTTATTTTACTGTAGCTTGTCTAATGACGTCACGACGTCATACTTTTGTCACTGAAAGCGGTTTGCTACATATCAGCTGATCGGTGTCAGAAAGTTTGGTCAACCAGATGCATGTTGCTTTCCGAGTGCTGTTCAATTTGTTGTACTATTAAAAGTGAAAATGCCGCATAATTTAGCAGCTTTGAGCATTAATAGGCGCTGCATATAATAAAACGAACACCTGAAACATCTCATTCATGCCTGGAAGCCGCTCGTGAAAATTCGATATTTCTTTTCAAACATTCATGAGATATTTCGGTATTCAAACAAAAACTGTATAGCTATTCTCTATGCATGTTTGTGACCATATATGTAGTGTCTGCGTAACTAGACCCCAGTGCTTCTGAATTTAATCGAGCAACCGAATTTAAACGAAAATCATATAATCTTTCTAAACGCATATTTCCATTCCGGAAGTTGCAAAAAACAAAAAACAAAACAAAAACACCCCAACAACTGACCTCGAGGGAATTACTTGTCAAATCCATGTCAACATAAAATAGAGTTATTCCTCCTTAATTACAATATTGTCTTAATGATTCCGATTCCGAAATATTTTTAATTATAGCGTATAATATTTTCAAGCAGGATCGTAGAATATTAGATTATTTTGTTATATTTTGGTGATTCAGATCTTTACACATTAACAATTTGGCAACTTTAGGGTGATCGTTCAAATGAATCTTTAATAATTATGTGCCTGTCGTCTGTTTATATATTATCTGGACACCCCTACAGATATACCAACGAAAATTAGCCCATTCCAAGCTTTACTTTAGAAGATTCGTGCACTGAGCAATTGGTAAACAATCATTGGATATATAAGCTCACCTGGAAATAGAATGCGAGAGATCATACCAGGGATCACAATCAACCACAGCGGCAGAAATTTCAAACATCCCGCCAAAACACAACCGGCCTTGGCATTCGTGATATTCTTTGCAGCTAACGCTCGCTGAACTATAACCTGAAAGCAAATGGAAACAGCGTTTCCGACAATAGACTGCAGGTTTCCTTCGTTTTTGTCACGAGGTTACCGTCGCTGCCAAAGACGAAGTTAATGACGCCCCTCTCATTTTGCATACCATACTTTATCGATCATATTGATTATTGGATCACAAATTAAAGATGCATAATCGGAATTAATGCTGCCAAATGACTATTTCTTTGGCTTCGGGGGTGAACAATTATTTTATTCGAGTCGAGGAACACACCCATCAAAGCTCAGAGTGATCAGATATCGATTTTTGAAATTTGTTATTTCTCGAAATGTTTAATTATTTGTGGCCCAGAAACGAGTCGTCAACCCGATTGTCTCGGACAAAATTGCGGATGAAGAAGGATAACTCTAAAATCAAATGGTCATACGGCCAGATGTCGTGATACGAAAGTGATAATACGGCCATGGGAAATTTTATACCATAGTTGACAACTGTTACCATTATTTTGTTGTAATTAATCGATTCTGATAACAAAAGCTATTTTGAAGAAATTTTGTTGTTGTTGTAACTTGATGATATGGGGACCGTCTGACCGGATTGAGTACCTTTAAGTTAAGTTTCTTAAACTAATAGCTCAGATCTAACCCCACCTCTTGAGTTAAACCCTGATAACTCGCCCTCATCGGACCCTGCTGACAGTCACTATCTTAATCAAATTTAACATAAACTATAATAGAGCAAAGTTCATCCTGATGCAAAACTGAAATTGCCATTACTTGCTGTGCACATGCGCCCATGTAAACACTATATATACAAGAAGCTATTTTGTTAAATATTAAAATACTATATATAAAAGATTTCCATTATGCCATTGATGAATGCTCTGTGAAACTTATAAGGTGGTGAGAGGAAGACAGTCTAACCTGGCTATGCCACTCCCACACAATAAATATGGCTAACCTTTGAATTGTTTTGTTTGTATTATTATATTGTATATATTTATTGTGCAAGTAAAACATCTACATCTACATCTATTCTTGTTCAGGTTTTTAAACTAAGTTTATGTGACAACAAAAGCAACTATTGCATGCATAACATTATATTCTCCGGTTGTGATCGTCGATATGCGACTGTGATCTACATTTAAATTAAAAATCACTTTTTAATCACTTTAAAGTCGAATATGTGCACCACTCAATTATGCTTAATAGCTCGCGAGTTTTGTAGAATACTAATTGAAAGGCTGTCATCAAAACAAGTTTCACAATCCTAATCTGACGTATTAATGAATTTTATAGCACCATATGAGATTAAAAACGGACATTTATATTGATACGCGTGAAATTCTTTGCAGCCTATATAAGCGAACCCAGATTATTGATAATTAAGCTCCGCGTTCGTTATTATGACACACTCCAATGTCCTTGATATTACACCGCTATAGACGGCTTTCCCAACAGCATGATGTGATCGCCCACGTTCCGCATAGAAACTCCACTCGACTATCGTCTGATTGGCTTCGGCTGCGTGACTGCGTCCTTCCGCGATTGTGATTGGCTGACACTGACGTAGATATGTTTTGAATGTAATGGGATTCCCTGCTATTTGTTTCAACGAACACGTACATTATGTATGAACTCAGGTTTCTTATTCATCATATATTAGTGCGGAAATTTGAATGGATCTCATATGTCTTGGTGGTCGGCCACATGATTGACCCGAACTTTTTCTGGTCCCTGCTGCTCCACTACATGTATAATAGCTGTTCAATATTCTGAGTTCACCATTTTAACCTTCAGAAAGCAGCTACAGAAAATATCCAACTCAAAGGGACACCTCATGCACCCCCCCACACCCCGTATTAAAGCTCATGGTATCTTCCCCATTCAACATTCATTTCAACTGTTGCCGTATTCAGACATGGTGATTTGCTATGTTCAGATACTATCAAAACAAACCGTGGGGTGAAGGAGAAGATCACTCGATCTTTTCGACCATACCGGGCGCTTCGCACCCAACCACTCTCCTCTCGGTTCGCTTAGACGTAATTTGTTGTTGAATGCAGCGAGATGCGGATTACACGCGATGGTGCTAGGCGAGGTTGTGGGAGGAAGCCACTTTCTTCATGCGGGTACATGTAGCAATGGCTCGGATTCTAAAACCATATGCATGCTATCCTAACATCCGCTATATGCCATGAACTCAGATTATAAAAACCCATAACTATGACACGAGACAATCAAGATGTCTGGAAACAGTGAAGTTTATACCTGATCAGAACACCAGTACCATATTGATGATATCGTCAGTCCGAACATCATTCCGGTCCATGGATAGCTACCGTCCTTCACCGGTCGGAAGAAGTTCATGGAGTCCGCAGGAGGGATGCCACAGCTTGTGTAGGAGTAGTTACTGTCGCCATAGTGCTGACGCGTCGTGTTCGGCCACGCCTCAAAATATTTCGTCACCATCGCCTCATATCCGCCCACTTCCATAAAACCTAGGAAAATTCACACGTATGTTGGGTGGAAGTTTAATATCTATACAGCGTTGGGATGATATGATTATCACAATCTAGGACGTGGCGAGATTGAGGGTTTGTGTCAAACTCCACGCAGCGCCATTTACGTTAGCACTGCGATATAGCACTGACACAAGGATGGTACTTTGCGGACCGATACATCTATTTTTACATATCGTCGGAACTATATTTTATCACCTATTATCTTATTTTGACCACCAAAAGTGTGCAATAATGGTAATTCTTTCGGTACCGACAAGAACAATATAGACTGACCCAGACATAGACAATTGTAATCCTAAAACATAAGAACTAAGAACACGTAAGAAATCCTTACCAAATGTCCTTATGGCAGTGGTATATCAGCGGAGCGATGGGAGATAACTCTGCCTGGAGTTTGGGTTGGTGTGTCTCATCCGCACCCCCCCCCAAACTTGTCCAAAAATGGTCAGCATTTGGAATCTCCATGCCTGGTTGGACATTTCAAAACACAAATATATATGTGTTCAAATGGTTGTGTTAATCTGCTTCTCCAACTCGAATTGAGAGTGAATCTTACAATCTCTACAAGAGCGCACCAGTCATACCTGCTTTCTGTCACCGGATACCAGTCTGTTTTTTTTATATTGAGCGCGGGTTTTTACAGCAAAAATGGCGAACTCGATCCCCGAAATCCAAATGTATATATACTATGTGATTTGACAACAAAAATATTCACTCGCACATATTCACAGAACAGAGATTTAGAGCGGTAGGTCTTGTTGATGATTTTTGCGTGTCTCACCCCCCCCCCCCCAAACTTGTACAAAAATGGTTGTGTTAACCTGCTTCTCCAACTCGAATTTAGAGTGAATCTTACAACCTCCACAGGAGCGCACCAGTCATACCTGCTTTCTGACTCTGTCGCCGGGTACCAGTCTGTTTTTTTTATATTTCGCGCGGTAATATTTTTTACAGTAAATCCCCCAAATTCAAATGTCCTATATATGTGCGTTGACAACAATTCCCTCAATAAAAACTTCTGCACAGAACAGATATTTAGAGCGGTGGGTCTTGTTGATGATTTTTGCCTACTTGTACAGGGGGGGGGGTCGGAAAAAAGTGACATGACATTAGGCTGAACAAACTTTTTTCCGGCTCTTGTGTACCCACCACCCCCCTATTTGAAGGAAAAAATATTTTTTCCAATTTCATGCGGGGTACCCACCCCCCTTTTACCTCCAAATCTGTAATATCACACCATTTAAGCTTGATAGTCAGTATTACAGTTACCCTATTTCCATTTCTGGTTCTTCTAAGTCATTCCAACTTTTGTAACAACACGAAACAGGTTCTAAAAAAATAACACACAGAACACACAGAATACATGTGCTGATCAGTAAATTATTGATTGATTCTTCCCCAAATATTGTCTAAGGTAGCTCATAATGCTCATTATACATGTAAACAAATATAAAAGCATTAGTGTACCCTCTTTTCATCACAGAAAGTGTAACTTTAGATGTGTCCCATAGTATCACATGAATTTATGTCAATTATGATTTTTGAAAAAATTATTAGGGCAACACCACCTGGCAATTAACTCTCCAACCATACAGGTATTCAGCTGAAATCCACTATGTATCACAAAACTAATTTTCATTTCCATGAGCTGAGTTCTTGGGCTAGGTACTGTGCTAAGGCCAGACCCAGGTCAAGCATTCATACAAATACATGTACTGCGTGTAAATAGAAACTTGAAAATAAGACGGTCATATGCAGTCTGCAGAATAAGCTCCAAGGAGGGTGAGTTTTGTGATGCTACCCAGCAGAGTGGGCTATAGCATTACCAAATTCACCATATGTGACCCTCATATGTAGCTAGTTCTCCATGGTTGGTCGAGACCAAAATAGAATGAGGTCGTTAGAGGTTGAATTTGTTGATGCTATGCCGGGTAGTATCGCCAAATTCGCCCTCTGCAGACTTCGATCATTTTGCTGATGACCAGCACATTATTTTTAGACTTGCATATTATATTAAGTTATATTATATTTTCTTTCCCTTCTTTTCACTCATCTGTTCTGATTTTGTTTATTCCACTTAGCACCCTTCTCCATATCTACACATTCAAGGTCTATGTATGCTCGCCCAATATTTTATCTGGGTCCCACCATCTCAAGATTATTATCTCAGTGATATGCGTTGTTGCAGTCTACAGTCCCATGCCAAGTTCCGATACAATTTTGACTGAGTCATCTGGTCTGATCAGGTATAATGAGTAAATATTAATGAGATAAATGAATAGCTTTTTTCATTTTATTTATATTAAAGTTTATTCGTGTGCTACATAACTGTCCATTTTCATCTGGAACCAGTAGCATTGGTACATGGCAATGTGATCGGATGTAAAAGGCGAATTCCTGAGAGTTGGTTCGTAATCTGGATTTCTGAGAAGCATCATGCCCATATCCACACTAACTACCCCCTAAGCACTGCCCTAAGTGTCATACACACCTTAACAATGATGCTGAACACTTTGAGGCTTTTATATTGAAGAAATGTTGTAAGAGGAAAAAATTGCGACCACTCAGGAAAAAAGGGACTTTTTCGCAGCTGAACCACCCACCCACCCCGGCCTAGTGTATGGAAAAAAGTGGATGACCCCCCCCCCTGACTTGTACTCAGAAAAATGGGGAAAAAAGCAGCCAAATATAGAACTCGTTGTTTGATTCGACTGATGTTTGCCATGCGTGTTGTGGTCCATCATGTTCGTTTAGACATTTTGGGATGATAAAATAACACAAGAACAAGTTTCTGTGATCAAATATAGCTGTTGTTGTGGCAGTAGGGGATTGGTGGTCCATTTTTGAGTATTTTCGGAAGAATCAAAGTATGCCAACAATTAAAGGGGTACTGTATGCCATTTTCAATAAATTCCCGGTGATAACAACGATCTAATATCGATAATATATATATAGAAAACTAAGTAATTTGAGTCGAAGATGTATTCTGTAAACGTTCAGGTTAATAGGTTATCTTAAAATCAAAGTTCATTATTTGATATAAATTTAAATTTTTGACTGGAGCCATAAATTAAATTACGAATTTCCGTGTACAAGACGTAATCAAAATAATTCACAGATAGTGGATTGGGCAACGCGTGGCACACACGATCGTGTCCAAAATTATGTTGATAAGGGGCGTAAATTCAAGCCACTCACTGACTAGAAGTGACTATACAATAACTTAAATGAGTATATGGGACCAGTATGCATATAATATAACATTTATTTGATACATTTGCTTGAAAATTGTCAAAAAATTATTCGATAACGACAATTGGTAATTTCGCATTCCGGCTAATCTGCCATCCGTAACATTACTTCGTACTCAACAGACTTTCAAATAATGGAAATCTGGTTACCTTGCATGTTCTACGACTCAGAAACTATAGAAAACAACAACAACAACAACAACAACAACATTTGAGAACAGTACCCCTTTAAGGCAATATATATAGCGAAGAACTCAGGTCTGCATGGTTGTTGGTTCTTCGCGAGACTAAGTCTGCGTATTAACGGACATGGCTCATTCGAACATTCAAATTTTGTCTGCGTAATTCGGAATGGCGGATACGATAGGTCAATAAATACACGAAATATTGATATACCGGCTTCATATGCTCTGTAACACACTTGCCAAAGTCACAGCCAATTTCCAGCCGTGTTCAATTTTACGCCAGATGTCAGACAAACGCGCTTTATTTCTACATTGTCGGGAAAAGACTACCACGGAACGCTCTTTTCTGTTCCACGTCGTGCAAATATAGTTTTTTTGTTTGGGACCCAAACACCGTGTTCATAGTTGTATTTTGCATTACTTCAATGCGTCTTTTTGTGTTACAGAATGCTCGTAGAATGGTAGTTCAGATATTTATCGGCCAATTAGGTTTAGGGTGGATACACACATGCATGTAATCTCTGTAATTATTGTGTATTTGGCGTTTTACGTGGATCATACAGACAATGTAATATGTGTCCACTGACAACCCAATCATTGCCGACGTGATGACCACACTGAGTTCGAGTTCCAATTAAGTCGGAATGCAGAGAAGCCGCTGTCTCGGACCGAGTCGCCAGGCCACTTAAAATAATTGTTCGTGGGATAACCCATATGGTGGACGTTCTATTTAAATAATTACCAGTCATCTCTTGATATTTATAGCAGTGGTGGATCAGGATTTCCCCGACGCAGGGGGTATATATGATCCCCAACTTGGGGCAATATGATCCCGAAAGCTACCAGGCGGGGGTGGCTAACTCTGAGCTATTTAAGGAAAACATATTATATTGTACCTTCTTGTCCAGATTATTCCTACCGATACTTTCAACTAAGTCCCAATTGGCGATTTAAATCTTTCGAGACCCCACGTCAAACAAGCATCATGGTCGAAAATGTTCTATATCAAGCCTGCATATGCCAGACTAATTTCCGCATCCGTAAGAGAAGATATGTTGATGAGTTACATACACTATGAAACGTTGGGTACCGAATAGGTCATTATGCCTATATATGTGCCTATATTTACATTCGGTCAACCAATAGTAAAACTATTACTCGATGCCAAGCGACGTACAAATGTTCTATATCAAGCCTGCATATGCCAGACTATAATTTCCGCATCCGTCAGGGGGGGGGGGGGGGTCGGAAAAAAATTCCAGGCACGTATGATCATTTTAATTTTTTCCGGCCTCGGCCCACCCACCCACCCAATTTCTTCCATTTTCAGGAATTTTTTTCCGGTCAGTTTTGGACACCCACCCCCTAAATAGTTTATTGCGCGAGATTTTAATAGAACAGTGCATAATGAAGATAATGATGCTATTGGAATTTATCATATAAGTGTCATTAATCAAGAAATGTGTCAACATAATCACATTTCTAGGGATAGGCAGAGTGCCAAAGGTTTATCAAAACATGTGGAAATACAACTGTTCATCCCAGTTCATCCCAGTTTGAAGAATAATGCTAATACCAAACATAACTATGATATACCCGCATGACTCATCTTGGGGCATCTCAGAAACCAGAACTGAGGAAACATGTTATAGCGTGTAATGGCAGGCTGGTAGCCACTGCCTGAAGTAATAGGCTTCGTAATAATTGGGAATAACATATGGATGGATAGCCTAATCTCACTTCTTTTTTGCTCACGATATCAGTGACGATAAAATATTTGTTACTGTGATTAACATTACAAATGATCCACATTGACTTGGAAAACAATTTGAAATTGTTCAAGCTGGCCCGGGCTGGCCTTCAATTTATATGTTAAGATTTTATGTTTTACGTTGTCAAAAGTCTATTTTATTCCATTATTTATTATATCTTTATTTCCATGTCACATATGGTCAAGTGTGCTTTCATTTTATTGCTTATTTTCAGCTGAGTTCTGCATAGTTATTCTTATTTTGTTGTATATCAGTAGATGGAATCCTGATTAAATTTTATTTTTCCAATAGCGCAGTTTCTTGTTCTATCAAGTTGAATTTGGGTTATTGTTGGCCATTGTGCAACTGATCCAACTTCTGATAACCAATATATATAGTATAGCATTGCTATTAACTATATATGACCTGTTTCTGTTCAAAACACATCAAAATAAGATTAATAGCAGAAATGGAAAAACAATTTGGCTCATGGAAAAAACTGCTTTTCGGACACGAGAGACACCCACCCACCCCATCATACGTGCCTGAATTTTTTTTCCGACCCCCCCCCCCCCGACTAAATCCTGAAAAATTACCCATAATTCTGCTGTGGTTAAGGGGACGATTACTTAGAGCATTACTGTACTTCATTGAAGGATGCGGGTCGAGTTGACAAATGTACTCAGTATATGCCAAAGGGTTATTTACGTGGTACACGGCGGCATCGCAAACACCAATTCACCAATTCACACAACGATCTGATTGTAAGTTGGCCCACGAGCGTAAAATCAAACTTCCGCATTCAACAGTGTGAATGCATTTGTTCACAGGGAATGCGGATCCATGAAATCAAGATGTTTTTAGTGGCAATATCCAAACAAATGTATAATTATGAATTGCCGTAATCTGAGTTTACATTCTGGGATTCAATTCACTTTATCATTGCGTGCATGGGAGTGGTTATATGAACTCCGTTCGGAGAAACATACTTTTCCTACGCGTATAATTGCGTGCTATATGGTGCAATCCCGCTCTTGTGTTCAATTCGCCCTATATTTTCGTTGTCACCACATATATACGGTGTCTACGGGATAGTTGTCTATGACGACCCCTATTGATAAATTGTAAATACGAAGCTGGGGATTATATGTGTGGTCAAATGCTATGTGCAATAACGAAACGCTATACATAATAATACACTTATGGCAACTTTGACTTACCCACACCTTTCAACGAGTCCCTATACTACGCACTCTGGCGTTAGTCATAGTGACTAAGTTACACCAAGAATAACTCCAATTGCAACACTGACTTGTATTATGCTGCTGACTATACAATTGTAGTCTAATTGCCTAATTATTCATTTTGACTAACCATTCCTTATTCGTTATGACTAACGTCACCCTAATCATTGTGACTAATTGTCTGACTTAGTCATTATGACTAAGCTGTTAGTCATCATGTGGACACAGTTGACTAACCTAAGTTAGTCATATTTAACTTTTTTTCTTCAGTGCGCATGGCCCGTCAGTATTTTAACCCGCGATGACCAACTTCTGTCAACACAATGTGTATATATAGGTATATCTATTAATGCCGCAGTGAGACAAAACGTGTCATAAATGTGTTTTGGAATCCAATTTTCTTATTTTTTTTTTGGACAAATTAATTATGTCGGTGCCACGTGATACGTATAGGTGAGGATTTTGATCAAATGATAAGTTTATTAATTGTAAGCGAGTATTACATGACCGATATCAACTTTATAATAGGGAATGTAACTGGCAGAAGAGAGTTCAATATTTAATTATACACTCCCAACCCCCTCGAACATTGAGTGAGCTTCATGTGCTAAAATATGTAATTGCGTGCAATAAATATATGCAAGACTTACTCATGACCATGAGAATGCATGCTCCGACCACCATAATGACTGTCTGTATGAAGTCAGTCCAGATCACGGCTGTGAGTCCACCTGTAGCAAGAGTGGTGTAATTTAAGTTACACTATATATAGATTACACATATTTCCCTAAACGTGATTAAAAATTCCAATAGAAGATTGGACAGATCACATAAGAACGACGTGATATTCTGAAATAGTAACGGTTATGTCCCACAGTTTTATATGTCAGAATGCGCTAACACGTTATATATATGATATTTATGGAGTCACTGACTCAGTATTCGTTCATTGCTTCAAATGTGATAGTTTCAGTGAGCGTGAACACATCTTCGTTTCTTATCGATATTGCCATGTATTGATCAAGCTTGAAAATTGAAAATTGTCATCTCCGTCTAGACGTGTATAGCACAGACTGTCATACCATACCTAGCCACATCGCCTATGACACACAGCAACTGATCTAGGTATGTTCGAGGTTCTTCGAATCGTCGGTGCTGAGAAGTCTTGGTAATATCCACCTTTTGCGAGCGCCCCTGAACACGGATTCAATACATATAGGTTATCGCCGCCATGTTGGCTTTCCGATGAATGGCAACAAGCCATATTTCCGACTAAATCCTTAAAAATTACCCATAATTCTGCTGTGGTTAAGAAGTCGATTATTTAGGGCATTACTGTAGCACGCAACACAGCTGGTGTCGTTTTGGGTCAAGGTGAAGTATTGCGCGTCTTCAACATCACATTCATTGTGTCAAAATAGGTCCGTTTGTGAATACGCGCTGAATCAGAACATTGCTGATTTCGTAGAATGCACCGATTTTCAAATGTTTTCGTTATTGACACAGGAAATAAATCAGCTAACAATTGATATATTCCTAGCGGCGATGACCAAAACACTTTAGCATTTTGGGTCACTTTGACTAACCCACAGCTTCCATCTAGTCACTATGTCTGACACTGGTGGTAGTCATAGTGATTAAGTTACTTCACGAATAACTCTAATCGCAACACTGCCTTGCGATGAATTATGATTAATATTCATTGCTAAATAATAAAGTTCCATTTTATCGCAGTTCTATTATATCTATGAGACTATAATTGGACGAATGCATGTGATGGCACACACATCATAACTTCCCTCCAATATCAAAGGCTACCCTATTATGATAAAAGGTTCTTATTCCATGACATCACAGACATCTCGGAAAAATTTACTAGTTAAACAGACATATACCACAAACTATTGCTATACCTCTCAATAGACCAGTATTGAAATCTGTGTTTAGAGAATGGATTGAAAGTTTGTCCTGCTTTCACTTTTATCTCTGATTCTGGATAGTATATCTTCTGTTTGAGTTTTGAAATCATTTTCACACAATTTGCACCAAATTGCATGTCATTTTGACTAACACAATCGTAGTCTAATGGCATAATTAGTCGTTTTGACTAACCATTCTTTAGTCGTTAACATCACCCTAGTCATTGTGACTAATGTTCTGCCTTAGTCATTACGACTAAGCTAAGTTAGTCATAATGTGGACAAACAGTTGACTAGCCTAAGTTAGTCATATTGACTTAGTTTCTTTTTTCTTTCTTCAGTCTGTGAAGTATAGATAAGTGTTAACAAAGATATATATATCCTGCCTTGTTTGTTCAATGTTAAACAGTGCCCTGCTATAACGGGTCAGCCCATCAACACGTTCCCAGGTATTGTACTGGTGGAATATGATCTGTACGGGCGTTTATCTAGAGTAGAGATTCGTGACATGATCTAACTGCATACCCACCTGCCACTGTGAAGAGCGCTGCGATTGCCAGGATGATGCAGATGGCTAAATACAGGTTGATGTCGATTGACAATTTGATGAATAAAGCTCCAGAATATAGATCAGCCTGAAATGTATAATAAGCAAAACTATGTACATTGTATCAAACAGTTCGTTGCTTTCTTTTTCATGTATTGGTGTTGGGAATAGTCATAAAGAGTAAAGAGATGTGTGTGCCTATCTCGGTGATTTCAACTGAGAGCTCGATACTAATGCTTTAGTCTGAGATAACCTTATTTCACATGCCTTTTCGTTTAAGATCTATCTAGAAATCTAGAAATATTGACATTTTAACGAATGTACGCATCAAGAGGAATTATCTATACTCGTTATTATTTCACTCACCCCTAGTCTTGCCCTGCTAATTTGCTGATGATGCTGGGCATAGCTGGCGGGGCAAAAACGATGCTGTTAACTAAACTACCGTTATTTTTACTTAAATTGATATGAAATACTCCGGTAGGGTGATCAAATATAAATGGAGAATAATCTTGTTTAAAGTAGTCATTTTTACAAATATTATATCCAAATTGACAACACACACCGTCATTCTTATATATTAATCAAATGCAGTGACTTTCGATGGCGAAATCGTTTTCGTTAGTTTAATGCCGATAGATGCGTCCCGAATCAAGTAGTAAATATTTACATTTGAGTATAGTTCAGACGATGTTGTCTACTGAGTGGTACGGTCGATTTGCTTCAGATTTTCGGCGATGTTAGTAGAATGGTACATTCCTCCAGTTGGCATAGCGCCTTGATACTAACTTATCGGTTTCACGCACCCGAACAAGCACATAATATGTCTTTAAATTGTCATTTTCGCGGTGTTTGGCTAATCCGAGCGGCTAGAGAGAAACCGATGTCTATATAGCTGTATGAAACATTCAAGTACATACACATTAAAAAAATATTTTAATAATGGCTGATGGGTAGCAACATTCGCCATCTTTGTATTAACTATTAATGGTGGCATTAGTTTCTACTTACTGAAATTTTAGTGAATATATACAGTAACAATGCTAGACATGATAGGTATATTCTGATTCGCTGGCCTCCAAACCGTTTCAAAAGATATTCTGGCATGGTGAAAACCTGTAAAGAGAAACAGAACAACACTAAACGAACCGACTGAATGGTAGATATAGCATGCGCAGCTGCATGATGAAAAACTGTACAACGATTAATAACAAACAAAATCGTTAGGCTATGTTCACAGAGCTGACAAAGTTTCCTGGTAAATTGTCATGAATTTGTTAATATATAGATAGATGGCTATCTATTGCACAGTTTTTAATAACATTTATTTTTGCAATATATACAAATACCTGCATTTGCTGACCAGGCAAATCCATTGAATTTAATTATTATTATTAATGCTTTATTTCAGACAATTATGTCCATATTAATACACAAATACACAGTACAGTACACCATACATGCACATTAAGCAAAATACATTCACAAAATATGGGAGGTTCCAATCCAACTAAATCAGTACATGTAATTAATCCTGAATCAATATCACTAGTACAGTAAAGCAATCCAATTCTTATACAATCTGGATAAGTATTGAACATCCGATGTGCACACTGCACGTATACTAGTATTTTGGTGACAAGACACTGTCTCTCGAAATCCATACACACACTTACGCCAGCACATACTAAATGAGGACATTCGATCATTCACAACCATACCACTCGCACTACATTTCCTTTCATATCCCAGCATTATTATAACAAACAGTATAATTTATAAAAGTTTATTAATAGACTTTTTAACATAATTTGACCACAAATGAGCACAATATAATGAAGAAATATAGCACTAAAATAAATATTGTTTCACATCCTTAGAACAATAGAAATTACATTTGCTCTAACACATATGCTTCGATATTGTCTTTGAATGTCCGCATTGTCGATGAGGTCGTCAGTTACAAAATGGTGAATAGAGATGTATCAACATATAACTCACCCTGGCTGCCGTGTACACGGGAATGAACACCCATCCCAGCAACATCAACACAAATATCGCCTGAAATAGGAAGGCACTTATATCGCCTGAAATAGGAAGGCACTTATGTTTGAACCATTCATTATAAGACTAATGGTATGCAAGGGGGTCTGTTAAAATGCAAGAAGGTGTGACGTTTTGTTTTTTGCATCTCTTAGAATCGGGGAAACGTCACACTGAAGGATTATGAATTTGATCATTGATTGCATAATTATGCCAATTGTATATATAAGAAAATTAGTGATTGATAAACAGATATTCACATTAACATTTGAGCCAGTCGAGCTCCCTTTCTTCGTGTGAACAGTGGTCTGAGCTAAGTCTTGTAGGTTGTTCGATTTCTAGCATATCTAGTCCATTTATTATTGTATGCATATTTTAGAAATTAGTCAAATTAAGATGTTTTAATTTTAATTTTATTTCAGTTTTAATAGAAACCACAAATTTATATGTATACATTTACATGTGGCCCCATATGTAACATAGGTGGTGACATTATGGTGCCATATAAACATAGGTGGTGACATTATGTTGCCATATAAACATAGGTGGTGACATTATGGTGCATATAAACATAGGTGGTGACATTATGGTCCCATATAAACATAGGTGGTGACATTATGGTCCCATATACACATAGGTGGTGACATTATGGTGCCATATGAAACATAGGTGGTGACATTATGGCCACATATGAAACATAGGTGGTGACGTTATGGTCCCAAATGAAACATAGTCACATATGAAACATAGGTGGTGACGTTATGGTCCTATATGAAACATAGTCACATGTGAAACATAGATGGTGACATTATGGTCCCATATGAAACATAGATGGTGACATCATGGTCCCATATGAACCATAGATGGTGACGTTATGGTCCCACGCGAAACATAGATGGTGACATTATTGTCCCTTATGAAACATAGGTGCTGACCATATGGTCCTATGTGAAACATGACTTGGGTGAATAACGACTTCACTAATTGTTTATAGATGATTCTAATTTCTAATGACACAAATTTGACGCTTTGCAACTGAGAATATATTAAACTGTCATTGTGTTATAGCTGGTTACACTGAGATGTTATATCTTGCTTTTAAATTCTTGAATAAATCATTAACATGCATGAGGGTGTAAAAATGTTTTTTTTCTCCAAATGCGAATTTTTTTGCAGCGCCAACCCTTGTTAGGAAGACCGTATGGTGCGCTCGTCTCATGCGTGTTGAGGTTTTCTTATTTTATCATTCTACCAATACATTGAGCCCAGTAGATAATTCTTCTGAAAGTCAGTACTTACATTGAGTTCAAACACAGCGACTCCGATACCGCTGGCAGCCCCTGATCCAGCTAGTCCGACGAAATGGCCGCTCCCAATATTACTGGCAAAAAGTGAGGCACCCACCTGGAAACATAGACATGTTCATACAATCAGTATCATGAACCCACCGAGACCAAAGCTCCATACTCCCATTGATTTCGGCGCTGTTAAAGATGGTCCATCTCTTCCTGAATATGTTTTATATAGTTTCCGGGGTATAAAATATTAGATATGAATTGAAGACACTTGTCCGGAAACGATTCTATACATTTATATTGACATTTTCGTTACTATTTTTAGATAGAGTTATCCCGCATGCTACGCTCCCAACGAACGCGATGTCCCAAATTGATTGTATGTATATTTTGCCAGAAAATTCTAAATAAAATCAATATTAATTGATAGAAGCGTTTCCAGACAGGTATCATCGATTCTCATTTATTATTTTATACACAGGAAACTATATCAAACTTGTTATAGGAAGATATCTACCATCTTTAAAGTTCCAGGTTTTACTAGATTCTTGTAAATTCAGGAAATCGCTCGCCAACTACGACTTTTGCCATCATCAAAATTAAATGATCAGTGATATAATCGTGTGACAGTCCGTAAGACAGTTTAGTGATAAGTTTCTCAAATAAATGCTGGATGTGCGTTATACTATTGGTATTACTCAAACTCATGGTGATTGGTCAACTGCCAATTGGGTCACGCTAGCTCTTTACATTAAAATTACATCCCAATAATGCGAAGAGTGTATCACGAACAGGAAGTTACAAATTGTTGACCTAATCTGATCTAATCATTAAACGCGGTCAGCAGAGTTATTGGGCGTGCTTTTAAAGTTTAGCCGAATTGCATCTGAAGCCAGTTATTTATATTGATCACGTTATCGTGGCTAATAGTTTGGAAATATTGGGCTGCGTGCGCTAGTCTCAAATTATCGGCAAATTTCGTGAAAATACTTAAGAATACACTCAATGTTTTAAGGGAATACAGCATCAAAAAGCTATATAAATATAAAAAAAAATGAATGTAGTGGGTGGGTGCATGTGTGCGTTATTGGCGGATACGGTGCTGTGGTCATCGGGGCACATGTTTTGCGGTATATACACTGTGCCCCAACGACCACAGCGCGTATCCCCCTATCATTTCTTAAATATAAATGACTCATCGGCAATCGGTGCAGCGGCATTAACTGTTTTCAATTATTTTACTCTGGGTCGCAAGTCACGCGCATTAAAGGGGGACTGTACACTAAAGTCAGCCATTTATGTGTACAACAGTCTTGTTGATGCATGTTATGTTCAGTGTTCAGCATGTTTTTAGTCTAAATGACAAACGAATCTTATTGTTATTCATGCACATGCATGCCACTGCATACTCCCCAGGCGAGTGGGACTTACCAGTATCAAGTACATACCCCCCCCCCCCCCCGGCGAGTGGGACTTATACCGGTATCCATGCAGTGCATACTCTCCCGATCGAGGGGGACTTACCGGTATCCAATGCATACTCCTCCCGGCAAGAAAGTAACCTCCGATACTGCCACGGTTTCTGCATGATGACTGAAAGATACACAAGTTACAATGATACGATATACAAGAAAACTAAGATGCATGCATCAGGTCGGCCGTGAACTATCTACCATAGAATTGTTGTAGCTATCGATTATACATTTTGGAACACCTGTCTGTATGTATGTGTGTATGCATGAATGCATATGTGTATGTGTTATAGACTCTAACACTGCTCGACTGATCCGACTCGGATTTGGTATTTAACGTGTCAACTTGACCTCGCTCATAGGCATGTTTCTGGACCTTGACCGATCCGACTAAAAATTGGTGTGTAGGACTACTTCGATCCCGGGAGCAATATGGACGGGTCCAATTTCACGTGGAACCATGTTCTCGAACGTGCTGATGTAGGCATGTTTCTGGACTATTTGGACGGATCAAATCTTGATCCCGACCTGACTTTGACATTCAAAACAATCAATTCAAGGTCAAATCTGGTAAAACGGAAGTATTTCAACGAAATATAATACCTACTGTTACTTTTGTCCCAGGAGTGTTTCGGGTGGGTCAAATTATGACCCTGACCTGATCTTGACATTCAAAATTGTCAATTCAAGGTCAAATCGGGTAAAGCCGGGCGGATTTCGACGGGTACTTTTGTCGTGACTTTTGTCCGGGGAGTGTTTTGGACGGGTCAAATCGTGACCCGACATGACGTTCACCTTTAAAATGGTCAATTCAAGGTTAAATCGCGCAATTCTCCGAAAATCAGAGGGGAACATCCCGGACGAAGTAGGGTCCACCAGCTACTATTATATATTTCTAGATTTAGTTACAAACTAAATACCTGTATATTGTACAAAGAAATGTTTGACAAATATATCTGTATCAATATTACCATACGGGTCATTAAAATAGATACGACGAAACAAATTTTGAAGGGTGCATGGTATCAGGTAAATTTTTATATTTCAAATGATGACAGGAATGCGGAAAGTTGAAGTACCTACGTAATACTGGCTATCCGAATGAAGAGATATACATGTATATAAAAACCAAAATAGAAGATGACTGCTGGCGACAATGTTTTCTAAAAAAATTCAAAGCATTCGATAGCTCCCATCTAGTTGTCAGCCCGAAGATCAATATAAAGTTTGGTGACTATCAGATGAGGGATATGACTGTACAGTTGCTAAACAATTCAGTCACGCAAAAGAGGATCAAACAGTAAGATACCAAATTGCTGCCTGTGGTAATGTTTTTTAACGAAATTCAGGAAAATTAGATTACTCTCACCCTGGTTATCCAGAAGATCATTGTGGAATCTGGTGACGATCGGACAAGGGGTGTCGTCTGTAGGATCAACCAAATTATTTAGCCATAAAAATAGTAAAATTAAAGATCACCGCTGGCAGTGATGTCTTCACAAGGACAGCTTGAGAACAAAACATGGCTCACATCTAGCGGTGACCCAAACTATCCACATGAGAAAAAGTTCTCCAATAAAAGCTGGCTGCAGGGTGCGCCAATTGATTCAAATTCGAAATTTAACAGGGTGTACTGCTTGTGGCCATGTTTTCCCCGCAAATTTGATAGACTGATGGACAAAACCACTGAATCCGTTGAATCAATATACATGTATACATGGATTAATTTATATGCTTTGTTATACACAGTACTGGTATATAAAGGTACTGAAAATAAGAATTTTACTAGTATACACAAAATAAACCATATATCATGGCTATGGGTTCTAATATCCGAATATGACAGGTGATAACTTGGTGTGAATTGAAGAGTGGTGGTGTCTCAAGCATATCTAACCCTCCACGTTAGGAACATGCCATTAAATGTCATAAGTATAATCTAGCTTGAGGACAGAAGTTATCCATAAAAACCCCCTTAATTCAACCAGGTCCTCGCGCGATGTATGGTCGATCACATGATGATCTAGGGGGGATTAGAATTGTTGTATAAAAACAGCACTGCATGTAAATATAAAATAAAATAGTGCTACATCTTATTACAGATTATTGCCATATATAATCAGTGACTATACAGACAGTCTGACAAAATAAAGTTTCAGTGACACTCTATTCGAAGAGGGGAATAATTCCATCTGTTACAGTCAATGGAGCAATTATGAATCTGGAAAGGTGAAATTTCTAATTAATACCAGATATCGACATGACGCGATAACATATAACGTAAATGCAATATGGCCGCTGGCGACCATTTTTTCCTATAAAATTAAAAAAATATTTGATAGCTCTCATCTAATAGATCAATATCAAGATAAATATCAAGTTTAGTGATGATCGGATGAGTGAAGTGGACTGTGCTAAACGGTTTAGTAATGCTTAAAAAGATTTTTACCTTAATATTTTTATGTTCACTTTATAAACTTCACTGAGTCATCTTTGTCATGTATTGAGTTTGATATCTTTTGTTAACAGTTTATAAATCATGTATGTCTCATGTTTGTTATTTTAATTTATGTGTTTATTATCATTAAATAAAGTTGCATTCCTTAAAAAGATTCTTACCTCAATGTTTTTATGTTCACTTTATAAACTCCACTGAGTCATCTTTGTCATGTATTGAATTTGATATCTTTTGTTAACAGTTTATAAATTATGTATGTCTCGTGTTCGTTATTATATTATATACACTTTATAGTGTGTTTCAGAACGAAAACAAAATGAATAAAATCAACAAATTTGTAAATTTAAAAACAATTCAAACGTGGTTGTATTCCATGTCCCAGCCCGGACATATACACCAAATTTCAATAATATTCATTGAGAAACAACGGACCAAACGCCATATAACACCCCGTATGCATCTTTTATTCCGAGTTGGCCTTTTATTCCGAGTTGGCACGCGCCGATTGGGGCGAGTTAGCCCTGGGGCGAGTACGCCGATTCCGACACCTTTTCTATTTGCAGCAGGTTAAGTTTACGCGTAATTTAATTTACAAAGTTCCCCAATTGGTATCGTAAATAGAGCGACCTTATTTGACAGAGAATGCCTCTGTTATTGATTATAAAGTTGATATACATTAAAAACGACAATTCACATGCTCGTTCAAGCGCAGTAGTCTATTTTCCCCATGTTAAAGGACATCCACAAATACTAAATAACGCTAACTTACTGCCGAATGTCTTACACGACAACTGTTAACATATTTGGGCTGAATTCATCTGACGCGGTATTATTCCTCAAAATAAACAACAAAACCATCGTTACTTGGAAATGTAGTTTGGGCTAACATTTACATAAATCCTCCACATCATTATTCCGACACACACGTCAGATGAAAAACACACATGAAGTAACCGGCCAAATTGGCCGAAATGACACACTGCATGTGACTGCGTTGTCCAACACATTTTGATTTTGTTTTTTAATTTTCGATACGATATATGTGACCCGCCATATCAAATCCAGTCGGAAGTCGGGATTTTTTTTACCCTGTGCCAATGCATTCTCTTATATATGCGAGTCGACCATAGGTCGCCTCGCATATATAAGAGAATGCATTGGCCTAACAATTTTTTACAATTTTAATAATTTTTTCTTGTATTCTTTAACAATTTTGTAATTTCACCCATACAGAGCCCCAGACAAACATGAGCAGACGTACACTCTTCTATATGCTTCTATATATGTGTGGGGCTCCCTGCAGGGTAATGGATGTTTTTTATTTTATGTCCAAAAATTGTAAGAAACATTTATTTAAAAAAAATTATAAAAAATTGTTAGGCCAATGCATTCTCTTATATATGCGAGGCGACCTATGGTCGACTCGCATATATAAGAGAATGCATTGGCACAGGGTAAAAAAATCCCGACTTCCGACTGGATTTGATATGGCGGGTCACATATACGAATTATAGCATTTATTTGTAAAAACACAAATAAGCTTAGTCTGTATGCTAACAAAACAATACAATTCACGCATTTAGGTCAAACATAGGGCGTTGTCGGGTGTCCCCCAAGACATTCTAAATATTCACCACACACACCCCATCCCGACCCAAAATGACCGCCATCCAGAGATGTTCAAATATGGCACCCATTCTATTTCTCGGCCCCTTTGCTGATTTAGGTCAAACAAGGAATGTTATTGGGTGGCCCCAAAACATTCTAAATATTCTCCCCACACATCTCACCCGATCCAAAATCGCCGCCATCCAGAGGGGTTCAAATAGGCACCCAAGCCATTTCTCGTCCCCTTGACCAATTTACGCAAACAAATGGTGTTGTAGGGTGGCCCCCAAGACATTTGTAGGGTGGCCCCCAAGACATTCTCAATATTTACCCCGCACACCCTACCCCGACCCAAAAAAAGGGCGCCATCTATGCAGAAAGGTTCAAATTGGGCACCCATGCATGCAATTTCTCGGTCCCTTGATCAATTTAGGTAAAACAAAAGGTGTTGTAACTTGTACAGTGGCCCCTAAGACGTTCTAAATATTCACCTCGCACACCTCACCACGATCCAAATTGGCCGCCGCCCAGATGGGCTCAAATAGGGCACCCATGCCATTTCTCGGCCTTTGACCGATTTAGGCCAAACAAAGGTTGTTGTATAGGGTGGCCCCAAGATAGTCTAAATATTCATCCCACACAACCCTCCCGATCAAATATGGCCGTCGTCCAGATGGGTTCAAATAGGCACCCATGCAATTTCACGGCCCCTTGACAGATTTAGGTCAAAGGGTGTTGTACATTCTAAATATTCACCCACACCCGATCCAAAATGGCCGTCGTCCAGATGGGTTCAAATAGGTACCGATGTCATTTCTCGGCCATTGACCGACTTAGGTCAAACAAAGGGTAATGTATAGGGTGCCCCCCGATACATTCTAAATATTCACCCAAAACACCCACCCCGATCCAAAATAACCGCCGTCCAGAGGAGGCCATTTTGGGTCGGAGTGGGTTGAGTGGGGGTGATCGAATAATTGGAAGCAATTGGGGGCACCCGTAAACACACTTTGTGTAAAGGGGCAGAGAAATGGCATGGGTGCACTATTTGAACCCCTCTGAACGGTGGCCATTTTGGATCGGATGGGGTGTGTAATGTACGTGGGGGCCACAATACAACACCCATTATTCGAATAAGGAATAAGGAATAAGGAAGTTACTTTCGTATTTTCATTGTATGATGGCATGCATAATATTTATTCAGAACGCGTATCAAAGAAGCGCCGGAAAACATTGCAGATTGTGAGATCAACTGACGTCATAAAAGCGTTTTTTACTCTGATGTTGTCTATATGGGACATGGTGTTTGAGTTTGCGTGTGCCTCACGCATGCACGAAAGAACGGCAGTTGGAAATGGATGGCTGAAAATATGTTGAGTTTCCTATTTTAATTTTTCGTCCAACAAATTTAATGTAAAGTATGTGTAAAATATATTCCAATTATATCCAATCCAGTTGTATTTATATATTGTGTCAAATTGTAGACTCAAATGACCCAAATTTGTAGAGAAAAAAACTGCTAACCATGTGGGTTGCTCTCTGTCAATAAACTCGACAGAATATTCGTATCATGTTGCTGGCAACAATAACAACAACAACAACAAAGCATTTACCTTAAATTTTCAACCACCATATATGGGCATAAATGAAAGTTTTATTGGCCAAATGAAAACAACTTTGGACAAATGTTTTTTGGCCAAATTAAAAAAAAACATTGGCCAAATTACATCCTCACTTTCTGGGCGGTTCACAACTGATGACTACAATATTTGTTATAAACTTTATTTGTTACCCAGAATAAAAACATAATTAAAACAACACATAAACAACTTTAAAAACCAAATATTATTGGAATATAGGTATGCGTTATATCACACAGACAGATCAATTCATGTAAAGCATTAATACAAAATACGACGGGATTTCATATCCGACCATATGCAAAAAGCCAGGTGAAAATCACGGTCAGAAATGGCTGGGCCACCAATGCAAATTTTCATAAGCTGATTGAATTATTCAACAGATAGCCTATTACTTAACGCGGTTTTTATGATGTTCTGAGTGGAGAATTCTCTCTCACAATCCACGGTAGAAACCGGCATACAAACGAAGCGTTCAGCTAACTATACCACTGGAAACAGCTCTTTGTATTTAAATGCACATTGGCAGCCATCGTCTACATCAATAATGTTTTTCTTCGTTTTGAAAAACGCACGGAAGGAAATGATTTCGTCGGTGACCACATCCGCAGATAACGTATCGTCTGTCAACTTTGCATATTCTACCAGGGTCGTCAACTCCTTGGTCAACTGCTTAGGTAACAATACACGATTTCCAGCAATTTTGCCAATCTGGGAGGGGGTAATGTACTTCAAATCAATGCTGAGCTATTATCTTTCGCATATATAGGTCCCATCAAGCATGTTTTAATTTCGACAGAAATTTTAGGTGTAATCATTTGTCTGTACTTTAGCTTCTTCGTACAATTTGTCATTGAGTTATGCCCCTTGGTTTGCACACACGAAACGCTCAATTTTACTCATTTGTTTTTACTCAAATTGGCCATTTTCAACCCAAAAACAGACCATGATAGAGCGAATGTCAGTAAATAAGATTCTTCCACCTGATAGAGCTATGTTAGAGCTGAGAAATATTTGAAATAGAAAAAAGTTATCGTATCAATTTGAAAAAAATGTCTTGCGAGCCCAGATGACAGAATTCAGGGGAGAGAAATCGGGCTATTTTCCTGTAACCAATAACACAGAGTGGGCCTTCAATGAATACGAAAACCCTATTGCGTATCCAAATATTTCACTTTTTTGAGAACTTTCCCAGTTTTGTAAATTAAGAAACCTTCAAACCAGTAATGACACAGTTAACACAGGCTACACTGGCTGTTATGCCCCCCCAGATACTTATTTTTCTATTTTTCAGACCCCCTACAACCCGTGAAATCGTGTACTGCTACCTTATCTGTTGTCCGAATGTCAAACATCTTTGTCAAACTAACAAGCACAGAAGAATCGTTGTCATCTGCGAATCGACTTCTCAGGTTGTTAACCCTTTACCCAACAAACCGGCAAAAAACGGCCAAATAAAGCTGCAACAGCCTAAATTATCTTGGGTCTGTCTCAATAAAACCATACAAATATGGATATCATTGGAACCGGCTCATTGACCACATTGTGATGGTTACAGTTATGCCCTGTGCCAATGCATTCTCTTATATATGCGAGTCGACCATAGGTCGCCTCGCATATATAAGAGAATGCATTGGCCTAAAAAAAAAAAAAATTAACACTTTTTACCATTTTTTCTTACATTCTTTAACAATTTTATAATTTTTAATGTGTTAAGCCAATGCATTCTCTTATATATGCGAGGCGACCTATGGTCGACTCGCATATATAAGAGAATGAATTGGCACAGGGCCCTTCTGTTGGGTAAAGGGTTAACTATATGTTTGTTGCAAACTTAACTCCTATTGGCGAACTCTCCTTTCGAAGTTTGGCATAATCTTTTATGTCGTGGACAGAAATGGAGAAGCTAAACTCAAACTCGGAACCGTCTTCTTGTTGGGAACAATAAAACAAGGTACTCAATATTTTGAATGTCCCATATAGACAGCATCAAAGTAAAGAAATGACGTCAGTTGATCTTACAATCTGCAATGTTGTCCGGCGCTTCTGTGATAAGCATTATGAATAAAAAGTATGCATGCCACCATACAACAAGAAAACCATATAATAGTCAGAAATGGTAACGCCACCAAGATCGTATTATTAGTCATAAATATAACTCATAATATAAAATATATTGGTTACATGAATGGACCGCCTCAGAATTCCGTTAAGACAAGTAATTCTTCAAATTATTACAATGAACTACGGCTTATAAATTACTGCAGGTTTCTCGTTCGCCACACCAGAATGCTTCTAAATGCGGATCAAAGCTAAGAGTGCATGGCACATGCAGCCATTGTTCATAGACATTTTACAGATAGCGAGAATGATGCATGCTGGGAACGAAAGTATCCACAGCAAAGCCATGTGCTTACGGAGGCATGCGTTTATTATAGGGGATTTATGGTGGGCCTATAAAACTAATTATAACTTTGTTATCTGTCATAGTTTATGCGTGAAATTTTAAACATATATACCATGGACATATACCCCTTCCAGAATGTTGAAAAACATTTTCAGTTGCTCATCGTATTTTTATAGACGAAATAGTCCGAAATTTCAGAAAATTGCGCTAACTGCTCAATGTTTTAATGTGTTACAAAACGTCTGATAAAAATAGTTCTATCGGGAATATTCACACCATTTTTTTTCCAGAGAACATAGAGTAAACATAGTCCTATCGGGATATCGTAAAGGAGATTAATTAAAACCCTCAGACTGCCGAAACTGACGACATTAAATTCGCTTTTTCGTGTCCCACGGAAATGAAACGTGTCTGTCCATTGATCACGTTATTTATTTGACATAGTATTTTTTTTTCTGTTGTATTTGAACACTTGTTGCACGTGCAGGCTGCACGATCATAATAACTTCAACCGATAAGCGCCGACTGATACCCGCGCAACAGTTTGTCTCAAATAAATTGTTATCAAAACGCAGGTTTATGGCCGCGGACATAAGCCGATTAAGTGTAATGTAATTTATCCATGAACTTGACTGAAAAATTGTGATTCTATCACCATTAGCCACGAAAATGGGACCTCTAAACAGGCAAGTTTGATTTTCGGGGGACACAAACAAGCCAATTTATTGTCGGCAGTTTCGGCAGTCTGAGGGTTAATTAATCCCGAATTAAATGGAACTACTTTACGATAGTCCGATAGGACTATGTTTACTCTATGCATGTTCTCTGAAAAAATTGTGTGAATATTCCAGATAGAACTCTTTTTATCAGACGTTGTGTAACACCTTAAAACATTGAGCGGTTATAGCGCAAACCGAAATGTGTTGTCTTGCAAGATATCCCACCGCTTTAGCTAAATTTACCTTCCTACAATATCCATAAAGAGGATCATATATTATATACCCACGGTTTTAATTATAGAATATAAAATATATTGGTTTCGCGAATGACCAACTCAGAATTCCGTTAAAATAACAATAACAACCAGCACCTATAACGAACCGTTTTACTGGACTTGGCCTACTGGTCGCGTAGTTCCGACTTTTAAATAAAAGGAATTTCCAACTCTATAAATAAATAAAAGTCCCACAATGCATTCGCCCTGTCCACCACGCAATATCAAAATCTCTGCAGCTAGATACACCACAGGTGGCGTAATGAAAATACGAAGGCGACTTCCATTCCTTATTCGAATGTGTTTATATTTCGCAATTTCTCGACCCCTTTACCGATTCAATATTTTGTACATTCGACCTTGCTTAAATGAGTTTTTTTTCGACTAAGCGAATTAATTTGTTAGTTTATACGAATATAACACAACAGATATATTGATTCCACGCCAGCCTGACCGGGTTTTTGTTTGATACCCAATGTGATAGGCAACGTATAAGTCGGTCGTTTCGGAAATAATCACGGTTTCCTTCTAATATTATATTTATCCATGGCCACCTGCGATATATCCGCAACGTGATACGATGCTGGCTGGGCGTACACAGAGCATAATATTATCCATCATGACCCGGGATGTGAACTCTTAGAACATAATGTGTATAACTTCCACACAACTTGTTTTAATTTTGATCTTAAGCTAAATTGTGTAGAAATGACACATGACATATTCCGGTATAATTTTGTCGGTGGAATTTACTCAACATTGAATATGAGTGAATATGTGAGTGTATGATAGTTATTAGATGAGATGTGTTCTAATGGAGACACAAAACTCGCAAAGGCTACCACATAACAAAACATTGGCAGCAGTTTTAAAATTTGTAAGAGACTTTGTTTGTGTCAACACCGAATAGCACATAATTGTGTAGCTCACAGTTTAATGCAGTTGTGAGATTTTTAATATGGTAGCTTTTACGAGGTGTGTGTCTATAATAGAACATATCTCATCTACTAACTATAATATTCTCACATATTCACTCATGTTCAATGTTGAGAAAACTCCACCGACGCATACCGGTATGCCATGTGTCATTTCTACACAATTTTGTTTAAGATCAAAGTTTTAAAATCTCACCCTCGGGGCCAGATATTTGGACCGGACACGAGGCTTGCCACGCCATGCCCACATCTCAGGTCAGGAGGAAACCTTTTCTCCCAACCCAAGAGCCTCACATGATTATTTTAAGATCCAAATTTGGCACATTCCTGTAGGTTAATAACTACTGTACATCTGGGGAGAAATCTGATGTGATATTCGTGATTATCGGGGATGATTTCGGTATATACCATATACTGTAAAAAGGTAGATACTGCAAAAACAAAGCACGATACCCGCTCGCGCAGGGAATATGTTTGAGTGAAATTGACATGGCTTGTGAAAGCGACATGGCTGTACGTCACATCATGGCACGAGATTCCAAGAATCAGGCGTATTGATATGAAGTCCGAGTTAACAACTAGATTAACTGTGTTTGCCATGGGAAATGTCCCCATCGGTTCCATTAGAACAGGGAACATGTTTATATGACAGAACAATGATAGTTTGACGAGTTCGCCGAATTATTGCAACGATGACAATTTTTGAATGTGGAACTATTTAGTTCGTCATTTGTGAAGCGGCTATTGTTATGTGTTGCGAAATGTACACGTGATGACCGTTTCGCGCTGGTGCTTCCGTTTCATCGATGTGTTCATGCTGAAGGTTCTCCGTATTTAACCAGTTGGAGTAATAACTCCAGTTTATTACATGTAGCGTCCACCTATTCGTCCGTATTATTGACTTAAAACGCGAAGCTTAACTGGTTGGTCGCCATTGATTAGTTTACACAAGACATACCGATGGCTCCTTAAAATAGTTCCGGTTGGTGAGACAGCAACCACGTAGGATACGTAACTCATGCAGCGATCTTCGACTGGACATGCACGAAAACTATATTGCCGACAGTCCAAATTGTCGGTGTGGATACGCATACGAAAGTAACATGCACTTCTTTGTTTTCTGTCCATTATATGACGAACAGAGACATGTACTTTACTGTAAACTGGAGAAACATAATTTCCGAATATCAAATTGGAACCAACTGCTATGGGGAATTCCCGATGAAACATTTCAAAGAAACACAAAATTATTTCGCATTGTTCAGTCATACATAGCTGCAACAACACGCTTTAATCAGGATTAATCGCCCGAAAATATAGCTTCAGATATATACAGCAACATAAGTATAACGAGTAGACGTCTTGGCCCGTCCTCATTTCATATGTGCAGAGAGACGGATGACAATTAACACACTCCGTCCACACTCTTACCATTACAACTGTTATCTTCTTTATGTTCAGTTATGTATTACACCACAATTGTAAATACTCTGTCATCTTGTAAACAAATACTGTAATTTCAACTTTGTATCGGGAGAGGGGTCTCCTGTAAGTTTCTGTAACTTGTACCCCAATCCCTTTGTAAATTGAATAATTCACAATAAAATATGTTTAAAGTAAAGACAGCAACCACGTATGGTGTGAGATAGGAAAATATCACATAGCTATCTCACACAGACTGCCTGTGCTAAAATGGGAAGGGTGGGGGAAAGCATATCTTGGCTGCCACCCGTTTGGGGCGCTTTATAGATTGGATAATTATTCTTTATACATGGAACCCATACGAATATCGGCTGCATTCCTCTCTATATACTTATGAATTGATCACATGTATACGTTGTCGAGACCATTCAACGACGCACCAATATGATACACGTCAGCGCTTTGTCGTATATATAATGGAGCTTTCCACAGATGTCAATCAAATAAATATTATTATATATAAAACTACAGACAAATACAGCGAGAGTGTAAACGAGAACTAAGAAAAGCCGAAAGAGAATTTGCCAACACCATAATCGACGAAGGACTCAAGAACAACACCACCAGACCTAGTGCCCTGCGAATCTGGCATTTTCATTTCTAATCGAATCAGCCAAATGATTCCGAATCGCATCGAATCTCGAATCGAATCATTGCATCAGGCATAATAATATTGAAGATGAATATTATACATGACTCAGAAGCCATACCAATGTTCTCACTTCGTAATGACGATAAATGATCATCAGTATACAATGTAATTAGTATCTATAAATGGGTCAAATGCATGTCCAACCAATTAAGTGCACATTCTTTGCGGCCATATCTGTTATACAATAATGAAACAATATCAGAAACAATATTGAAGCCAAAAAGCAATCGCATTCACAAGTTTGACATATATATATGACATTTTGCTAGATCAGTTGCGAAAGCCTTACAATGCTTCTGTGGTCTATAGTATAGCTCGGTCGACGGCAATGTTATTTATATGCATTGGTATCATAATATATCTTCGCGAAAAAGCAATGTAGTCCGTTGAAGTAAGGAGAATGCAGATGGTGCCAATGATTCAATACAATTCGAATCAGGACAGCCGATTTCGAATCGAATCGAATCAGATTAAAGATTCCGAATCGCATCGAATCGATCGATTCGCAGTGCCCTAATCATGCCATTTTGGCAGTACACAGAGGCCCGACGACACGATAACATCGGAGTGTCACATATAGACGACGCTAAAGGCAAAGCCGACGTACTCATTGGACAATTCCATATTCACAAAGGGAGAACCCCTGAAACAGACAGATATAACACCACCGAAGATTGAAATATATCAAACCGTACTACTACAGTCGACCTAACGTAATCAAACTTCATGAACTATTTAACTCTAGCGGTACGAAAGCTATGAAAAAACTATCAATATTTATCAAAAAGACCCAGCGTGAGATAAACCACTCCTGATGCTTAACAACGTGTTACCCCCCATCCACCCATCCCCTGACGAAATATATGCACATGGCCGCCAAATTACGCCAAACTTTCTTATGAATACACAAATACCCCGTTTAATTCCCAATATATTCATATATTCATACATAGCATTGTGGATTGCATGCACTAACATATTTCTTCTCAATATGTATTGTTATACGATGAGAGTATCTAATAAATTGAATTGAATTGAATTGAATTGAAAAAGAAATATAACAGCATCAGCAGCATCGAGCTGGAGATAAAGCTCTTCTACACAGTCTCAAGACCAACAAAGCCTCAGGTCCCGATGGCATACCTAACCGAGTACTAAAAGCATGCGCAAAGGAACTAGTGTCATTTTTGGACAAGTTTGGGGGGGGGCGGATGAGACACACCAGCTCAAACTCCAGGCAGAGTTATCTCCCATCACTACGCTGAGATATCACTGCCATAAGGACATTTGGTAAGGATTTCTTACGTGTTCTTAGTTCTTATGATTTAGGATTAAAATTGTCTATGTCTGGCTCATGCAGTCTATATTGTTCTTATCAATACTGAAAGAATTACCATTATTGCAAACTGTTGGTGGTCAAAATAAGATAATAGGTGACTAAATATAGTTCCGACGATAAGTAAAAATAGATGTATCGGTCCGCAAAGTACCATCCTTGTGGCAGTGCTAACGTACGGGCCGCTGCGTGGAGTTTGGCGTCAGCTCTCAGAATTATCTTCAAGCTCTCCATAGACACTGACAAAATCCCCCAGGATTGGCTGAAGCCAAACGTGTCAAGCATCTACAAACAAAGGAGACAGACACCTGACATAAATCTACAGACCGGTATCCCTAACATCAGCCCAAATATTCGTCGATGCTGGAAAAGGTGCAAAGAATATCAGCGCGGTTCATCACCAGAGATTAGACGTCAAGAGACAAGGGCATGCCACCAGAATGCTAAAAAAAACCCTAGAAATTCCACCTCTTTAGAAGAGTGTCAACGAAACATGCGGGGTGTGATTCAACTTCGTTCATATATGGGGTGTCTTAACGATCCGCATGGAAGATTTACCTGGAGTGTTGTGAACTCTTAAATGGTATAGGTAATATTGCAATATCCACTGAAACAATTGAAAGTGCTGAACATTTTGTATGCAAGTTGTATGGAGTTTCCGATGGAAAACTCAACAATGCAAGAGTAAGGATGTTCCCTCGGACTGAATATCCTGAAAAGCTTCCACCAACAAGTGACTCATTTCATTACCACCCTTTGAGAACAAACTACCAGGTTTTAGTTTGGAAACAAGCAAACATTCATGTGCAAACATTACCGGATCCTTCGATAATGGGATGGAAAGAAGAAAATGGTCAATTAGATCCAACCATGATGTAACTAGAACCCATTCAAAAATCATCTCTCGAAATAATCAAATGTGGGTGCAAGAAGGTGTACATGCAGAAAATCAGAGTTACCCTGCACACCACTCTGCAATTTTGGAACTGACTACAATAATAAATAGGCTTTTTTGTGACCATTTTTGGCTATATGATGGCAAATTGTGTCGCATTGGGTGTTGATGAACCAGTTTCATAATATTACTGATGATTTTCGAATTTTTAACTGATTATTATATCGGCCATTTTGAATTGTCATTTTAGGTCAGAAATAATTATTGGTCGAGTTGCCAACATTGTTTTTTGGAATCAGATTACAAATTACATTTAGACACAACTGTCTAAACCATTTGAAGGATATATTTCCGGCATACTTCACTTTCTGCCTTTTAAGACCGCAATAATTTATAAAATTCGCGTTTTTTTGTATTTTTTGGGCATAAATTGGGTTAAATGTCAAACATGTTCACTTTAAATTACCACATATGTTCTGTGTATAGTGTCTCTTGTCACAATTCGTTCGAAAGTACGGAAATGCATAATATTCAAACGTCTTAGAACAACATATAACAGTAAACGAAAATCTTGACCTTGTTCTGATGGCGACCATTTTGAATTGTCACTTTGGGTCAGAAATAATAATTTGTCGACTTGCCAACATTGGTTTTTGAAATCAGCATAAAAATACCACATTAGAAACAACTCTCAAAAGCTTCTGAAAGAAAAATGCCCGCACCTTTCACTTTTATTCCATTTCGAACCTGACTAGTTTTGGATTATTTGATCTGAGCCAAGGCTGGTATGTGTGTTTCCCCTAAAAATACAGACTAAGTTCGAATATAAGGACTGTCAAATTATTTTCACATGAGTTACAGCCTTTTTCGACCTAGAATTTGACCGCATTTTGGCATTGAATTTAGGGTTATATAAGATATTCTTTGTAAGCTCAAATTGTTATTGTATTTTGGAGTAGTACAATTCGAAATGCTAAAAGAGCGTATTTTGTCACCCCCTATAGCGACGATCTTGTTCAATTTTATGGTGTTGGGCGAAGCTTGAAAACGTCTTGGTTGATCAAACACCAAGTACTACACTTATAGGGAATAAGTCAATGAATTGTTATACGAATGTTTGCCCCGCTCGCTGTTTTTGTTTACCATTCTAGAACATAGCATGTCTATGTTTGGACTGCAAACATACCATGATATAATATAAAGATCATGAAAAAATTGTGTGACTTCCTGCTATCCGAACATGCACAAACATGCATGGTCTATATACTGTTCATAATATAATGTTGCTACGTCAGAATAGCAGACCTATATGTCTTCATTCATGAATCATTACTGTAATTATTTTTCAACTCACTATTTCAAAGCCTTTGGCAAACCGAAATGATTTACTACCCACATAGGTAGATCATGACATGCGAGATTACTCTGGCTAACGCCCGTAGAGATCATATACCACCAGTGCAAAACCTGGGAACTTTTTGAAGTTTTGAAAGGGAACCTTATAAAATCGAAAAAATAACACAGGGAATATATTTCTTTGTTATTATCTGTTTCTTAATAATGTACTTCAATGTAGGTGAAGGTCCCAACTCGAAACTTCACGATTTAAGTGACTTTGTGAGCGATTTTGCGTTGCGTTTCTTGCAATTATGGAATTTCTCCTGGGTAATTAATTGAATGTTTATTGGATATCGGCTCACAAAATTAACAGAAAAGCATGCATTTCGAGTTGGGGACCTTCACCTACATGCAGTGAAGTACATTATTAAGGAACATATAACAATTAAGATATATATTCCCCGTGTTATTTTTCCCACTTTATAAGGTTCCCTGGAAAGACTTCAAAATGTTCCCAGGTTTTGCACTGGTGGAATATGATCTCTATACGGGCGTCAGTCATAGTAGAGATTCATGGCATGATCTACCCATATAGGCTACGTTCATATACGTGTAATATACAAACGTCACGTAAATAATTTAATCTCGAGCGTGAACCTTCGCTTCCTGGTGAATACATTATTAAGCAACAGGTATTAACAAGAAAACCAATGTCAGAAATGGTGACGCCGCGCTCAAGATCATATATTATATACCCATGATTGTAATTATAGAATATAAAATATATTGGTTTCGCGAATGACCAACTCAGAATTCTGTTAAAATAACAATATCAACCAGCATCTAATTAACGAACCGGCGGCTGACTCGGCCGTTTCCGACCACAACCCCCAGTGGGCTGCAAAACGAAAAATGTCTATAAAAGTTGAAATAAAAGACTTACAAATTATCTTTTTCATTTCTTTTATTTGTAATTGACATAGCTTATCCCAAACCAAAAATAAACATTATTGACATAATAATGTAAAGGACAATATACGAAATTGAAATTCCCAACTTACCTTTCACCGGACTCGGCCTCCGGTTCGCAGTTCGACTTTTAATCCTCCCAAAAATTCCCATTATCTATAAATAAACGCCCAGCGAACCATAGCTATCTATAATATCTAGGACAGTATACACGCGGCGCGCGTAACAAAGAAATATACCCCTCGTTATTTCTTTCGGCTTTACAAGTATCCCTGCATGTCAAAACTTTAAAAAGTTCCCAGGTTTTGATTTGATGGAATATGATATTTACGGGCGTTAGACAGAGTATAGGTATGCATGTCATGATCTAACAGTATATGGCAGGTTTAATGGTTTATAATGACTTACGGCATGCATACACATAACAATGAAGAACATGCATGGGAGACGAGACATTTCTGTCTGATATGTTTGCAGTGATATGCTATATATATATGGTTTTACACAGGAATACCGTCAACTGGAGCGAGACTTTTGTATCCCTTAGGTAGATATAGTTATGTCTACTGTTGTATCAATAAGTTAGTTTTGCATTTGTGAAAACTATTTACTTCTATTTCCAAATAATGCAGTGTATGATCGCCGCAAGAGAAGGCATTCTGTAGATTTACTGTTGAGATTATCAAAAGTATTTACTCAGAATTCATATGCGTTTAATTTACCAGGTCCCCCCCCGGGGCCCAATTCCCAGGTTTTTTTTGGTGTCTTGGAAATGGGGCATACAATATATTGTGCAAAAAAGAGTGTGTTGGCGACCACGCAACCACCGAGACACTTTTGACACACCTTCGATCTGCGTTGAAAACATTTTAACTAGAGTAATGACCTCAGGTTCTATGTTCACTTAGTTCCACATAGAAAGGCCGATGGTGTTATCTATACCTTTCCAATGTGCGTGAACAAATCTCATTTCTCATCGAAATGGCCATATATTTTTGTCAATGTCGGGTTTCGAACCAACCTCGTCATTAGCACAGCCTGCGATGATGGTATATCAGCGATCTAACCATCTCGGCCACGGGGACATCCTTGTGAAACACTCCAGCAGGGTGATCAAATAGAAATGAAGAATAATCTTGCGGAAAGTAGTTATTTTTTTTACAGATATTATATCCAAATTATAAACACACATCGTCATTCTTATATATTAATTAAATGCATTGACTCTCGATGGCGAAATCGTTTTTGTTATTTGTTTGAACGTATTGATTGTGACTCACATATACATGGAATATATATATATATATTTTTTGTTTACATATAACACATAATTTGATACAGAATGGTGTGGGTACACAGGGGATCGGAGCACAAGTTACCAAACTTAGTGAGGCTCCTCTCAACTGGCGTTCGGCTGCTGATGAATTAAAATCGATGGTGTCGCAGGAAAGAGTTTGGTGATAGTTTCTGTTATTTTATTGCCGATAGTTGCGTCCCGAATCGTGAAGTAATATTTACAATTGAGCGTAATTCAGACGATGTTTTCTATGGAGTGGTGCGGTCGATTTGTTTAGATGTTCGGCGATGTTAGTAGAATGCTACATTCCTCCAGTTGACATATAGCGTCTGAATACTAACTAATCAGTTTCACGGACCCAAACAAGTCCACAATATGTAATTAAAAGGAAGCCCTTTGATGGAAAGTTGATATATATATATACTGTAAAAAGTATTATGTTATAATAATTGTTAGACTCGGTGTTGGCCAACTATACTGTGTATCCGGGATAACTTCGTCAGATAGCAGACGTGCATGAAGCTCTCAATATTTTTCAATTGGATGCCACAATTAAATGGTATTTGGTTTCAAAATTACGTACCCCAATTAATGCTCCCATAAGGCCGAGTCCAATCCAACGTAAAAAAACCCCCATATATCAGTACTTTATAATTAGATTTTTTCTTCTTCAGAATAGCATGTTTTCGATCTGGGCTAATATCGCCCTTAAACCGAGTAATATCAATTTGCGACATCTCCAATCTGAGTAATATGGATTTACGACATGCCGAAAATCTACTTCACTGCTATAAAATAACGTGTAGGTATCCATTTTTTTGCGACGTCACTCATATGAAAGAATTGTCAGTTACTAGTACTATATAAGAGGCGATCTAATTAACAAATAGAATATTACTTGGTTGGTTTCATATTATTGGCCTGATATCAGCCCTCGGTAACCTCCTATCAGCATTCGATCTTCGGCCTCATGCTGATATGAGGTTACCACGGACTAATATCAGGCCTAATATCAAACAAACCAAGTAATATCCTCTAAATATATACGTTTGGTGCATGTGCCAGAAAGCAATGCGATTGAACTTAGCAATGCTTTTAAATATAGACGTATCCAATTGCACGACTTGAATCAGAACCAAATTGTCAAGTTCGTGATATTCCATTAGCATCCCATCCCTTTGTATCTGACATTATAATAATAGTTATCCTAATATATGTATGATTAAAACAGAGACCGAGTGACCATTTGGTCATCTAGTCACCACGTTAGCTGGTTAGAGAATTCCCTGCTGTGCATCTATACACAGTTTGTCGCATATATACTGTTGATGTGGGTAACTTGTGGGTAATGGATGCTGAACTTTTTTGACAAGTTCAATTAGCGAGTGATGTTCTGAGATGTCTGGTGCTATTCATTCAGCTTACATGATTGGCATTTCATCCACATGGTCATTTAAAACATTTCATACACTCTGTCTGCCACATCCAGCTATTTCCACCGTTCCCCCGTGATCAAATATAATATTGCTGATAGTAGTTATTTTTACAAACAGTATATTTTCCAAATTACCAACATATATACATCACCACTCTTATATATTAATTAAATGTAGTGACTCTCGATGGCGAACGTATTTATTGTGACCCACATATGAATGGAATATTTTTTACACAACACATAATTTTATACACAATGCTGTGGGTCGAGGCAGGAAGGAGTTTGGTGATAGGTTTTGTTAGTTTATCGCCGATAGTTGCGTCCCGAATCGAGAAGTAAATATGTACAATTGAGTGTAATACAGACGATGTTTTCTATGGAGTACTGCGGTCGATTTGTTTGAGATGTTCGGCGATGTTAGTAGAATGCTACATTTACATATATGTAGCGCCTGAATACTAAATTATCAGTTTCACGGACCCAAACAATTCCACAATATGTCTTTAAAATGGAGCCCTTTCGTTGAAAGTTGAGCTATATATATATACTGTAAAAAGTAGTATGTTACTGTTAGGCTCAGCGTTGGCCAACCTATACTGTGTATCTAGGATTACTTCACTAAATTGGTCGACAACACAAATATAGCATATCCCAAAAATTTAAATCCCAAAAACATTTCAACATTGTATCCTAGAATGTGTTCCTCACCCCCACTTGGCCTATATAACAGAAACTGCCAACCAGCATGGACTGTATGAACAGTTGTCAGCAAAATTTATGTTCCAGCTGTGTGAACGTCACCTTATTTAGAACATGAGATACAAGATACAAGAATTTATTGCAAAACACCTCAATGGGCAGTTGCAAGATACTGATGAGTATCATATACATATATAAGCAATACACACAAAAAATATTATAACAAACACAGTTCTTATCAACATTCCCTCAACAATTTCTTCAAGTTTTATTATTCCGCCGAAGGAAGAATAGCCGGACTATGTTGCAAACATTGTTAATTAATTTAATATTATCATTTCTCATAATCATGCAGTGCAAATTTATCTGCGTCATTCAAATTATTGAATTCACTATCGTGTTTCTCAATTTCGCTGAATAAATTAGATCTCAAATCATCGTATGCGTTACATTCAATGATAAAATGCATTTCAGATTCGATACCTAGTTTGTCACATATTGCCAATATGTGGTTGCTCGCGCGTAATCTAGAATGACACAGCGGTTGTCGTGCGGGTAACTTACCATTTAATATCACTGACCTCGGATTCATGTTACGTCTGTAAATTATGGAGTAATGTGAGATAGAGATCTTTTGTGATACAATGAAGCTACATATTAGTCCATCAAAGCATATGAGAAAATGATTGTAGGTTGTATAATTCAAAAAGAGTGGTGAACGCATCCAATACGCGCCAGTAACGACAGAGAATGCCCACGATGGAACGGCGTGATAGCGTGTGTTCAACCCCCTAAATGTTGTCGTTTCGTTTCGGTACACAAGAAGAAGTGTCTATACCTATATACATATAACACGTAAATATTAAACTGGTATTTTATATGTGAAGCTTATACACGAAAGGTCTAAACTTTGTGCACTGGAACCAGCGCGTCGTCGCCATACATTTCACATTAAAGACATATTATGGACTTGTTCTGGTGCGTAGAATTGACAAGTTAGTACCCAGGCGCTATGCCAACTATGGGAACGTAGCAAACTCAAAGATATCGACCATACCCATCCATAGAAATCATCGTCTGAACTACGCTTAATCGTAAATATTTACATCTCGATTCGGGACGCGATAACCGGCGATAAACTAACGCAAATGATCTCGCCATCAAGAGTCATTGCATTTAATTAATATATAAGAATGACGATGTGTGCTGTAAATTTTGAATAATATTCGTAAAAATAACTACCTTGAGCAAGATTATTCTCCACTTGTATTTGATCACCCAACCGGAGTATTTCATATCACTTTAATATCACGTCACAGTCAATGAAAATACTGACACTATATACCCAATTTCAGGTGATCCAAATCAGTGGAATCTCCCAAATGATAGGCTAAAGCTGCCATAACTCTACCTTTAAGGTATATACATATGTCATGGCCGACACAACATTAGTTGGAAATTTTCCACCACATATATAGGCTGAAATTGTTCTAATTGTTTGATTTTCCAACCACTAATTAGTGGGGAGTTTGTTGTTTTGAGACCAACAGAGCACATTTTTCGACTTATGGTCAACAGTTTGGACTGACATGGCTTTATAGGGGGTGTCAGGTTGGAAATTTCTAACAGTTCGAATATGGCTGATAGGAATGCATGGGCGGAATTCATGGCATGTGGGTATCCTTTTGTTAATTAATGGACAGAAACCCATTGCTTGTTGGTAGCCTTTAATAACTATAGGTTATCAGCATACAAACAAAAAGCAATCAAATCTGATAAACCGTTTTCCGAGTTACAGCTATACGATACGATGTGTGCGTCCGGATGAACCGCTGATATTTGGTAACGCGCAATTGTAATGCATTACTTTTTCTCAAGTAATGGAAAGTAATTTGCAATAGAAAATATCAAAATATCGCAATGTATCCAACACTAAACTACATAGTAACTGCTAAACTAAACCTCATATTAGCTGCTATGAAATCAGATGCAGTTTCCCCGCAATCGCGAGGAAATGAAGGAATTTTAGGTTCAATTTACTGCTGATCCTACGTTGATTTTTAAATATGTCTGCTCTAAAATTGATTCCCCACAGTCCTCGCAGTTTATTTTGACATCCATGCGATTATAAGAACAGAGTTTTACAGAAAAGATCTCCACATATATGTTTTGGTGATATTTTTCCATTTTTTTCTTCAAAATCGACCCGAAAAAAGTAAATTCGGAGAAGTTTGGAATTTGTTTTTTCATTTCAAGCTAATTGCTACTCGCTGGTGGGCATTCCTCGTGTGTAGCAAACAACCACATTCGCTTGATTTTATTATTTTCGTGAAATTAAAAAAAGTTATCATTTAGGGGGTAGGGTAAATGTTTAATGCCAGGTTGCTTTATTGTTGCCCCTTTGCCGGTGGTTTTGACTCCTATATATCTCCTGTTCACAGGAAAAGTTTTTAAAGCTAAAACATTGTTGATCGAAACAAAATTGTCCGATTGACGATACCTAGGAGGACGTAAAAAGTTTGAAAAGCTATGAAAAAATTGGGACAAATCATCACTTTTTTCTCAAAAATGTGAAAATGGACAGATACACAACCAGCTTGCACACCCTTCCTTGTTATATGAGATTACCAGATATATATAGATATATATATATATCATATATATATATATATATATATATATATATATATATATATATATATATATATATATATAAAACTCCTAAAACTCCAAATACGTCTGCAGTGCTCCATTATATGTCTAAGGATGGAGAACATTTTGATTTATGGACTCAGCGTTGTCTCCTTTGTATGTTATTTCCTTTCGACATCTTTTGCAACGGCAGGTTAGTATCATCAAATGAATGAATTTGAGCCATGGATTAGTGTAAAATACACTCATGCGCTCGAGCCATAAACTAATTTTCATTATAATTACCATGTTGTTTGCATGAGAATATTTTGCACTAATCCATGGCTTAAATCATTCATTTGTTGCATATATTCTGTGGAGTATAAAAGCAGATGGTCCCATAAATGGCAGGATTTAGTGTACAGTCCCCGTTTAAAACAATATATGTATAATCTATATGTATGGTAGAACACCACATGTATATGAAAAGGGAATATATGGTAATAGGATGTTGGTATCAGTAGTTGTTCGCTGGTACAGCGATAAGCTGCTTTACGTAGTCGAAAACAGGCCCCGTGTCGTCGTATGCCACTTTCCAGACACTCGTAGGAACGAAGACATTTATTCCTCAAACATAACGTTTGAAGTCCCGTCGACCAATATTAAACCAGAAAATCACACTTCTAAATATGAAAAAAACTGTCCATATTTAGCGGTAACTTAAAGAGATAAAGTCATTTATTCATGTTATTTGTGTATGAAGTTTACATTTCGAAAACAATATGGAGAAAAAAATTTGAATAAAACCAAAAATATTTAATCAAAACAAAAGAAAATCGTGGCAACCCACCCCAAACTACACCCTGGGCGGGTGGTCCGGCTTCCATTGAAATAAAATATCCTATCATATATGCTTACACAATTTTTTTTCGCCTGATTGCCCGGGGAACATGCTTGCGACTGACTGTCTCGTATAGTTTATACCATATATTCACGACTAATCATAAATCATCTTTAGACAGTGGGGGAGTATTACAATTACGACAGGTGTAACACTTACCCATATACCGACGATTATAACCGCCAAGAAATATCCAACGATCACCAGGTAGTCTCCCCATACTAAACGCTGTCCCTCCGCCACCATGATGCGTGATTACTCCCTGTCACAGAGGATGTTCTGACCAGAAGCGCTCCTCACAACCTCCTCACAATAATCCTGAGATCGCGCTGCGCTGATCACACAATATGCATACTTATTACAAGCTGATATTTACTTTTCCGGTGATTATCAGAGAAGCAATATATTTTATGTGTTTTCTTTATGCGAGAATCCGTTCCGGATTGTTGGGTATATATTCGTGTCAGTTGACGATAATGTATACTTCTCAGGGGTCAGAAGTCAGCTCAACATACTCTGGTGCGAATTAATTGAAGGTGTGCTGCATTTCGCGACAATATTTACTCCCGACAGACAGATGCTTGCTGATGACATGCAGTTGATGCATGGTATTTCTCACATGAAAGGAAATTGAACTTAAAGGGACACAATGTATTCGAAGTGGGTTCATGCGACATAACATAATGTTTATAAAAGTCTGTGAAACAACTATGATCAACATCTTGTTTTCATTATTAAAGGTACTCAATCCGATTCGATGGTCCCCATATAATCAGATTCCAACAACAACAACATTTTTTTTAGAAATGCCGCTTCAGTTATCAGAATCGATTAATTGTCCAAAAATAATAACCACTGTCAACTATAGTACAAAATTGCCCGAAACGTGTTATTTATCAACATGTTGTTCGACGAAATTTGGCCTTATTATCCACAGAAAGCCTCTTGATTTTAGAGTTATCCATCTTCATCCGCAATTTGGTCCGAGACCATCGGCTCATCGACTGTTACTGGGTCACTATTACTTCTCGATGGTGAAAATAATAGATTTCAAAAATCGATATCTGATAACTCTGAGATGTGATAGGACCTAGTGGGTACCTCGACACGAATCAAATAAGTTGGGTATTTATTCGCGTTAGTTGACGATAATGTATACTTCCCAGGGGTCGGAAGTCAGCTCGACATACATTCGAGCGAATTAATTGAAGGTGTGCTGCATTTCGCGACAATATTTACTCCCGACAGACAGATGCTTGCTGATGACATGCAGTCGATGCATGGTATTTCTCACATGAAAGGAAATTGAACTTAAAGGGACATAATGCATTCGAAGTGGGTTCATGCAACATAACATAATGTTTATAAAAGTCTGTGAAGCAACTATGATCAACATCTTGTTTTCATTATTAAAGGTACTCAATCCGATTCGATGGTCCCCATATAATCAGATTCAAACAACAACTTTTTTTTTAGAAATGCCGCTTCAGTTATCAGAATCGATTAATTGCCCAAAAATAATAACCACTGTCAACTATAGTACAAAATTGCCCGAAACGTGTTATTTACCAACATGTTGTTCGACAAAATTTTGCCTTATTATCCACAGAAAGCCTCTTGATTTTAGAGTTATCCATCTTCATCCGCAATTTGGTCCGAGACCATCGGCTCTCGGCGACTGTTTACTGGGCCACTATAATACTCGATGGTGAAAATAATAGATTTAAAAAATCGATATCTAATAATTCTGAGATTTGATAGGTGGGTTCCTCGACTCGAATCAAATATTGTTTACCCCCGAATCCAAATAAATAGTAATTGAGGGGCGCTTGATCGGATTATGCATCTTTAATAACTCTCCAATAATGATATTCCGCATATAAAATATTTTATATTACTGTTATATACAATGAAATTACCGATCAGAGTGCAATTAGTCCAACAAGATACCAAAGTAAATTTAATCAAAACTTGATGGAAAAGATTGAAAAAGGTCAAATTATTAAGAACTTTCTTTAAAGGCTCACTTAATTTTCGAACCCCCGGATCACTGATATAAAATATATGCCATATATTATATACAAATTGAAAGAGGAAGTTCCAAAACGTTGTATTATCAACATATCTGGCGTAATAAACTGCGAACATGTTTTTTTTTTTGAGTTACCGACGTGTTTTGTCATCTAGATTGTAGTAAAACATGTATTATTTTCAATGGAGAGGGAATAACTCTATATCTTAAAGATAGATCTATTCACTTTCCATTGAAAATACATCTTTAGTTTGAATTCTGTTGCATTCTGGGAGCCGAAACGGGGGGAATCTTTCTCTGATTTCAATTGATTTCTATTTCTCTATGGGCAATTACTGAGACACATGGTGGTGAATTATAGTATTTAAATCATATTTTATGGCATAGATTGTTATTAAAACCGTATATCAAGTCACTATAAAAAAATCGGTGACTCGAAAATTAAGTGGGCCTTAAATCAAGTTGGAGAACTCTTAATCATGAATATAAGAACACCGTTTATCTATTTCTCCATGTTCTTGTTGGTGGCGATGTTTTTACAGACTTTTATATTTTTTGCACATTTACCCAACGCGAACCCCTTGTGTCCCTTTAAAGCAACCTAAGCTGTACTATGTTAACTCTAAGGCTATGTTCACACATCTGCAAAAATATGTTTAAACAAATTTCATGCAATCCTTCACAAGTGGCTATAGTCCGGGAGCTAATAGTGGTACCCTTGCACCCCCCCTGGGACTTAACTTCACCCAACTCATTTTGTTCCTTATTATGTCCTTCAACTTTTAAGCAATGTTAACAAGAACAAAAAGTGGCCGTGTAGACTCCAGACAAAATGGCGTCCATCATGGCCGCAGTTTTTCAGCCCAGACCCTAAGTCAGTTTATGCAAATTATAGCGGGAAAATCTTGTAAAATGTATACAAATTTATATATTTTCGTGAAGCTGAGACATAATGACACATTTTTGAGCCAAAAGTTAAACTCACCATCCAAGATGGCCGCCAAAATGGCCACCGGAAGTTGAAAATATAACATTTTTTCACATATGTCTTCTAGATCAATTCATGCTGTTTGGAACTGGTTGAGTAATGCAACTTTATTTTGTGTTTTGTATATTAACTGATCATTGGAGCAACGAAATATGCAATATCCTAACCCCTTCCGATCCCTCAAAAATTCGATTTTACAGAATGCGGTATAAAATTTCACAAAAAATCACAATTGGGATTCTAGTCATATTTCAACAAGAAATGAACAGAACTTTGTAATGTAAGTGAGGCATATCATTAACTATTAATATTCCAAATCACTGGAACCAAAATTCTTACTTTGGCTCAAAATGGCTGCCAATATGGCCGCCAAAATATGGAAAATGGTAAATATTACACCAGCGTGTCCTGCAATCGCTTACAAGTTGTGGTTGATGTATAAAATTGGCTATTCTGCATTCTATACATTGAATACTAACATGTCTGATGCACCATGGTTAATTGTTACTATTGTCACCCCTGACATCGTCAAAAATATTGGACTTTTCTCTCAAAAACTTGACATAAATATGGGCAAAAATTCACTTTTCAGGTTTGGACCATTTTTTCAGGTAAAATATAACTATCTTTGGATTGAAAGGTGTTTATTGTTTTGGTCTATTTTAAATGTATCACACTACAGTGTTTATAGACTGAATTGCTCAAGATGGCTTCCAAAATGGCAACCAAATTTGTAGAATGTTATTTTTTTACATATATCCCGAACATTCTCTGCATTATCCGAAAAGGTAGCATATTGTGACTCACTTAGTTATTATACATGTTATTTAATTAACTGACAACTACATGTTCTATTCTGGTTGTCTCAGTTCCTTTTGGAGCATGACAAATTCATTTTAAAGTATGCAATTTTGCTGAGAACCTCTTTTGTAATTTTGGCCCAGTACCGCCGGTTACAAGTTGTATTGTTTATTCCACTACATATCACACATTTAAAAGAGTATATTCTAATGTGGTAATTACTGGTAATGTATGGCACTTTGTGCCAGTTGTTGGTGAATGTTGTGGATGACAAATACAACCATGTCATACTATCATAATGCACGTATGCCACAGCAGCCACACATAAATAGATAGAACCGCATGAGTGTCTGGATTTTGACGAAATTATCGCACGAGATTTGTTGGCGGAGCGATACATCGAGTGCGGGACGCAGTCCCGCACGAGAGGTGTCGCGTTCCGCCAACAAATCGAGTGCGATAATTCGTCTAAATCCAGACACTCATGCGGTTCTATTTTTATTACATATCTGCGTATTACAGTAAGTTGACTCACAATCGTACATCTCCGGTACGGAAAATGTGAATTTAATTGAGTTTTAACGGCATTTTAGGGTTAACGCAACAATCAGATAGGGAGCCCGTCTATCTGCGAGTGAACTTGGCCCATCTTGATCCGCTCAAAGGTGTTAATTGGGTTTTCCCAGATTTTCCAAAAATATAACTCAATCAGCGCGCTGCGATTTCGGCAAGTGGGTTGTCGCCCTTGCGAGTGAGAAAAGTTGAAAAATAGTAACGGCGAGAGCCAGTCTAACAACATTGAATGAAATAGTTCCGTCGACAGATTGCACTAGTGCGATTCTGAGAATTATCACACGCCTGGAACGTCGTGTGATCATGCGACTTACGTTGATAGATATGTAATAAATGTGTGACATACATGCATTAGTTTTGTCTGAAATAGTTGGATTTATCACCCACAACAATCACCTAAAATGTGCCATAATTTAGGCAGCCTGATAGGTGTTAGAACTTTTATGTTTAGGGCTTCAGGCGCTCAAATACATACATCGGAGAGATTGGTATATATCTATGGTGAATGACAATTTAAACTGAAATAAATTTTATGTACCTGCAAGCCTCTTGTAAATTATAATGTAACACACATTGAGTCAATGACACATATATACATTGTTGAATACAATGATAACAGCTTCAACACACTCGTTGCCTGAACTAAATGCGCTTATGTTGCGTGTGGTATGATACCATAATGCAAGCGACAGTTGCGGCACACTTCAAAGAGCAAAGTTCCTTCAATTTTAATCGATCTATACTGATCTATTTACTGTTTATGGCGAGTACCGAGAACCGTCGGTACTGAGTATCAGAACCGGTACCGTTGAAACGGCCAAGTACTGCCGGTACCGGTACCGGTACTGGTACCGGTTGACAAGCCTGTTTTGGCCACATTTATTGAAAGGAAATGGGCAGAACTTTGATACAGAACTGATATGGATCATAATCTTTGGCTATTCTGGTCCATTATGATAAAAAAAAATGTCAACATGATACAGTGTGGATGCCAAGATCATAGCCAGGGAGTTACTCTATGATCATATGTGAGGTGATTAGGTGTACAGGGAGTTATTGTATGTCATGACTGATGTGAGTAGGTATACAATGAGTGACTATATGGTTATTAGTGGGTTGTCCATGTTAAGATGCATTTAGGTATACATGGAGAGGTCATGGTCAGGTGTGAGGTCAATCGGTATGCATGGAGTGACTCTATGCTGTATGATTGTGTATATTCAGTACGGGTGCAACCGGTGTACCTGTATGGTCATTGGTGTGGTGTATGGATATAGCTACATGGTCATCTATGTGTTGATTATGTATATATGGAGTGACTGTAAGGTCCTGGGAGGTATGTGCATGTGTTGTCTGTATGATCATGGATGGGGTGTGTGGATAAATAGAGAGTGATTTTATGGTTACGGGTAATGTGCACAGGTATACATGGAATAACTGTACGGTCATGATTGAATATGAATACCTGGAGTAAGCTGGGTGGACATTATCGAGGGTGTGGTTATATAGGGAGTGTCCGTGTGGTAATGGTGGGATGTATATTGATATATCTCGTGGATGTATTATCATTTGTGGGTGTATAATGCTTAGCTGTATTATCATGGATGGCGTGTATGATTATGCAGTGAATTGCTGAATTGTCATGTGTGAGGTGTATATGCAAGTATGGAGTGTTTGAGTGGTCGTGTGTGCGTTTTTTTGTATATCTGGAAGGGCTGAATGGCCATTAGTGAGGTTTACATGTATACCTGGAGTAAATCTATAGTCTAGGGTGAGCTGCATATGTATATCGAGTGGTTATATGACTATGTGTGTCAAATAGGTATACAAGTAGTGACTGTATGGTTAATAGTGAGATGAGAACATGTAGGTATACAAGACAGTAGTGACTGTATGGTCACAAATGTAATGAACATCTATACAGGGGGTGACTAAATGGTCATGTGTCAGGCGTATGAGTATACCTGGTGCTCCTGTTTGGTGACTCGTGGCGGTATGGTCATGTGTAGGTTATACCAGTATAACACGTGTTGCTTTATTGTCATGGGCGAGGGATATGTGTATATAGCGAGTGGCTATATGGCCATGGATGAGGTGCACATGCATACATGGGGTGACTATAGTGACATGGATGGGGTGTAATGCCATTTATATTGAGTCCTGCTTACATGATATATTTCACTAATCTCGCATACACTATATGTATGTACCATCAATATATGATGAGTTTACATCAATTACAGGGGTTGGTGGGACACATATACATGCTACCAGTATACTGTATTACAAATAAATAGTATGTTACACTTTATACACTACATTTCATTATGTTTGCAGTGCCATTTTATCAATCTGAAATACTTTGGGCCATGATATCATAAACTTCCCTGGTCCTATACCCACCCTGCTACCCACATACAAAAAAACCCCTACCGGTAAGACTTACCAGGTAGTAGCAAATATTTCATTTACATTTCATATCCATATTTTGTCCTTATAGTACTTAAATTGTCTGTTGGATAGACTATGTATAGTGAATGGCGGCAGATGTAGGCCTATATATTTAATTATTTGTGTGATATCTATAGATTTTCAATATCAAAATAACAGTTTAAATATTTAAACCTACCTGCAAGTATAAGTTAAGGAAAATCGCACATATAATATATAGGCCTACCCGCCTACTCTTAAATATAGTCTATGGTATGGGGAAACAAGAATTTTAAAGTTCTGTTATTAGCATACAGCACTATATATTATTGTGTCATTCTCAGCAATGTACCGGTACTTACAATGTGATAGACATGTGTCACGCAATCATGATTAATTTACCTTATGGTGTCAATCATTATGAGGTGCCATGGAGATACAATCATCCTCTATGTTTTCCAAAAATAACCGATGACATTATGTTCTTATATTCATGGCTACACTACATGCCTACTGCTATGTAATATATTGGCAAACATAACTTACAATACCCAGTATTTATTCAAGAATTTATAAATTATAGCATCTCTGGGTCATGTATATCATTAATATTAAATATGATGAGTTTATTTGGGAAATTTTGATGTAGTTATAAAAATATATTGCGTTGATGTGTTTTAAAATTTCAATCTTTGTTAAATATTAAAATAAAAAAGAAGCATATGTAGCCTAAATTTCCCTAATTATCATTCCCTGATTTCTCATATACCATGAACGTAAGGACTAAGCAAGGCTCAACATGAATAAAATACATTTATATATAGCCTTAAATATTTGAACACTCACTAATTAATTAATCTTTCTTCAGAACAAAAAAAAAATCACATGTAGCCTATTTATAAATCTATAAACCTAGTACATAATTAAATATTTGATATTATCAGAATTCTTGTTTTAATGGGTAATGCTTGAAATGACTAAGTATTTGATTCCAAATATTAAATTATTAATGTATCAATGACTAAGGGAGTAAGGGTGTGGCTAGTGCTAGTGAATGTACATTACCACATAGCAACTACTTGAACTAGCATTGATGTTATTGACTTGAGAAGCCTCAGAATTGTGTAAAATCTCACAGGGCTCCACGGTCCACCCGTAGACACTTTGATTTTGACACTTTTGACTCTTCATAGCCGCCATGCAGAGCCAACAAGCATGGAATTATTCTGTAATGTTTCCAAATGAATTTTATTTTAAGTTTATGTTTCAATATTTGGTACGCCGGCATTTTAATTTAAAATTGGCATCATCACAGTTATGAATTGAATGATCTCAGCCAAAATTTCGACATTGAATAACAAACGAAAATTGGCAAGAAAGACAGCGTAATTTGGTTGAAATAAATACTCATTTGCTTTAAAATATATTTTTTTCATGTTGGTGAATTAAAGTATGATATATAGTCACAAATGTTGCTTTTTGTCTGATTGTTTATTCTTTTATAGGCCTACTATTTCGATTTTGTTTACACACAAGGCGAATAGCGCTGCGGTAACCAATGACGCCATTCGCTCTTCTATCCTACCAGAATGGCGGATGCTGGCGACGTCATGCATTACGTTGAGCCAATAGGAAGTGAACCTTCCCGTTCTATATATTCCCTGGTGGGAACCAACGAAACATATAAATGTATATGGTGTGAAATGACAAAAAATATGGTACGAAACAATCAACTGTGTGGTTCAAATTGAGGGTATAAACCAGCCAAGGTAGGAATTTCTTAGGAAACATCGTTTGAGCCATCCAATGGACCTGGGTGAATCGCCGAGTGATCTATGATAGCCCGGAAGGGCTTAATAGACCGATCGGTCTTCCACAGTCAGCATGCATCTGGTAAGAGGGGAGTCAATATAAACTGTTCTATAATTATCTTTCAACCAATACTTGCAAACAATAACAATTTTATTCTGATTTCTTTTGAAACAGACAGAATAATTATTTACTGAGAATATTCAATATAAACATCTACAAATTCTCAAACAAACGGAATTTCAATGTTTAAGAAATTTAGAAGTCCCCCTCTTACAATACAACAGTGAGCAATATGACAGGAAGACCGATCAATGAATCTATTTTAACTCGATCAGGCTATTATTGTATATCGGTTGTTCACCTACACTTGTTCAACTGATTTTGGAGAATATATACAAGCGAAATGATTAAATAAAATTTGTATTAATTATAATAAATAATCATCAAATTGGAAGAGTTCAGCATCAGCTCCTTGCTGGCATTGTTGAAAACGGCCCACGTCGGATTACCATCGGAAAAACCCCCATCGAAAATAGGTGATTTACTTCCCAAATTGCATCGTAGTTTTATAATCTGTTTTTCCACCAAGAATGTGTTGAAAACTGTTCTATGCACACAGTCCAATAATGTTGACTCTTGGTTGATATACATTCCTCTAAAACATAAATCTGACTTTCAAAAGTGACCTGTCAGTGTCAATTTATTGTTGTCAATTGCGAAACGTCAACCTCCAGAATCGAAAATCCAATTCACCGAAAATTCTCAAAACAGCGTCCAACGTATAGTCCTAGCACAACTCCATGATATTATATGATTACACAGTTCAGTAATCAATACCGTTTCTAAATGTCCGAATTGTTGAAAATAGTAGATGTGTATCGTAAGTCGCCATTAACAAAACAAACGAGAAACACGTGCATGGACTTGTTTACGTCTTTTTCCCTGATCAGAAAAAAGTTGCGTTCCCACGTTGACGTCACGCTTCTTTGTGCACATAAAACTGGCGAGTGGCTTTTCAGTTTTAGCTTACGAATTTTCGACGTCAAAAACGCATTAAAATCTCGATGTTTACGCTATAAGTTGGTGTTTTCGAATATGATTCGTTTTTAGTAACCTTAATTCTACGTTATGACACTGGTATAGTTTATTTTTCCGAGCAACTAAGTTTATAAACAGTTCCCTTTTAAGCTGACATGACCGACATTTCATCCGCAAGTTTATTATTTAAACTATTTTACTGTGCACCATTATTTTGTCTGCCTTATTCTATTTTTACAATTTTCATCAAACTTTGGGGAGTGGGTCCCCAATTTTCATTGAAAACAAACTTGCATTGGACGGGTGGGTGCCCAGACCTGACAGGAAAAATCTTGCTTTCCAGATTTGGTGGGTCCCCTGTCAAAATAGGAAAATGCGTAACTTATGGTCTGAAAACTAGATTCCCCAATAACTATACTGGTAGAAATTCAAACTATGCATGAATGCACTATCAGCCTATTGTTTTATATGAAACTTACAAAAAATGATGAACGAAGCATAAAGTATTGAAACATTAGCACAGTTAGGGGTGACACCCCACTCATTTCGTCACTTTCCTGATTTAGATAATAGTATATGTTTTTTGCAGTTAAAGAATCTGGAGTGTATTCTCTTTATGTTCTAATTCATATAAGGATTAACTGTCATGTGGACTGTTTTATGGAGATGTAACCGTGAGGTAAGTGGTCATAACTTGTGTAAAACCCGAAGGGTTTTACACAAGTTATGACCACTTACCTCACGGTTACATCTCCATAAAAACAGTCCACGTGACAGTTAATCCTTATATTTATATACATTTAGCGAAAAAGTCACTTTTGTAAATGTATTTAAATCGAAAATTGTATCGTGACAAAACCAGCCCAAAATATCCCATAGCACCCTTGGCAAAAGTTAACAGGAACAATTGAAACCCGACGATTTATTAAGTCAATCCTGCGCGAATCCAAATGCGCCCAAAACATTACGCGTTCGTCTTTCCAAACCCAAATGACGAATCGATGTTGTTATGAGCTTGCAGTTATTAGCTGTTGCGCATTCACCGAGAAATAATTGCAACTAGCCACGTGGGCGCCGACCAATCAGAATGCTGGATTTAGTGATGACAACACTTAGTATGTAAATATATATGTTTAATAAACTCATGTTGACGTCTCATTTCTATTATATTATTGACCTAATTTATTCCATTGTGGATCTATCGAATGAGGGCTTAAGTGTATACTTTGTGACGACTTGTCACGCTTATTTCCAAAAATGCGCATCTTGCAACCAGCTGTTGATTCCCATGCACCCAAAATATTTTTCCCCTTCGAATTCTCTCGAAATTCCCACTGGTTATATAATACATGTTAATGTATATAACTGAACTAATTTTACAGGCCGGATTCGTCATATCCACTTTAAACCTCTGGATTAAAATCTGGTTTAAGCATGCACTGGCGGTCCAGTCAAATCGGATCTAAGGAGGCGTTTGTGGTCGTTCAGTGGCTAGCCGATCAGCATACAATGAAGCTACCCACTTACCATGGGGACCGCTAGAGTGGTTATTGTCACGCCCGCAATTATCGCGAACAAGCACACGCACGCTGGTGTGATAATAAAAAAATTGGGACATGATAATACCAAGAAAACCATAATCAGAAATGGTAACGCCCTCAAGATCATATTATTAGCCATAAATATAAATTATAATATAAAATATATTGGTTACATGAATTCACCGCCTCAGAATTCCGTTAAAACAACTAATCCTTCGAATTATTAAAACAACTACGGCTTATTACTGCAGGTTTCTCATTCACCACACCAGAAAGCTTCTAAATGCGGATACAAAATCGGAGGTATTGTGTTCCCGCCAAGAGTGCATGGTCCAGCCATTGTTCATACCTAAACATCGAAAGCAATTAACGCGGTCATAATTGTTACATACTGCAACTATAAGACATCCAGCGGATACACATCCCACGAAAACCCGAAATGTGTTGTCCTGCGAGAAATCCCATCGCTATAGCTCAATTTTGACACGGCCAGATTAGCCTTCCTACAATATCCATACAAGATCATATATTATATACGCATGATTTTAATTATAGAATATAAAATATATTGGTTTCGCGAATGACCAACTCAGAATTCCGTTAAAATAACAATAACAACCAGCACCTAATTAACGAACCGGCGGCCGACTCGGCCGTCTCCGACCACAACCATCAGTGGGATGCAGAACGAAAAATATCTATAAAAGTTGAAATATAAGACTTACAAATTATCTTTCAAATTTCTTTTATTGGTAATTGACATAGCTTGTCACAAACCAAAAATCAACATTATTGACATAATAATGTAAAGGACAATAAACGAAATTTAAATTCCCAACTACACCTTTTACCGGTGACCGGCCTCCTGATCGTCGCGCAGTTCGACTTTTATATAAACCAGAAAAAACAATTTTCTATTTATAAAATACTAGCAGGGTTACCCGGCGTTGCCCAGGTTAATGTATGCTGTGGATATTTGTTGGGAATAGAGAATACGTTTTCTCATAAATTGTATATTCAAATAGCATCACAAAACATGATTATTACAGTCATGGAATATAAGTAGTGGCTCACCTTGTCAATTGTCATTCTGTTTATCGCGATTAATCCGTTCCAACAATAATGAAGTATTTATTTATTTACAACTTCGTATACATTATACGTTATAATATGATACATGAACATCATAAACACATTAGTTCGATAAAAGATGATATTTGGGTTTTACATATTGAGATGTATCAATCAATCTAGTGGGTTGGACTAATATCTCGAGGACACCTGGCTATCATATCTCCATGAAGATACAGATGTTTCAAAGAAATTTTCAGGTGCTCCTCTGTTCATGGTGCTATATATTGGCTAAATATTCTTAGTTTAAACGAAACATTTGTTGCTGCGCACATATATCAGCTACATGTGCCAGACACAAAGCGAGATTTTGAGTTGTTTATGTCAGTCGATGAGTCTGTTCTAAAACCCTTGTCAGATGTCAGTATTGGTAGGATCCTGAAAAGTATTGTGCTACTAACTGCATTTTCGTGTATATCAGAAGAAACTATATTTGACTGCACACTGTGACCACTATTTTTGAACAGGCCTTCCATGTCTCTTGACAAATTATAACTTTTTGTGGAAACTGTATTGAATGGAACAGACTAAATTTTTTATTATATATATGCAATCCTCTGACGGTTCGAGGTCTCTCAGTTTGCACGAATATATGTATCTCTTCAATAGAATGATAAATATACGTTTAATGCTTCTTCTAGTTATCTCTTTTTGCTAGCTCATTGTGTGAATGCCTTGATTGCCATTCCCATATAAATATGACCGTTAAGAAGATATAATTGTTCAAGTGACTTATATGGGTCACCATATGTCGGGATTGTGAAATGTGAACGCCCAACTACTTAAAATTATATGGAGATGGTCTGGTGACTGTATATAACTTATATGTGGATACCGGCGGATAGCAATCTTATCAATGATAGTGCATATCCGCTCGCCATCCGTGACGCAAACGACACCAAATGTGATTTAATTCATGGTATATCATTAGAGAAAAACGTGTATGAATTTGGTGGAATTTGGTTTATTAAATCAATTGTTGATGCAACCCTGACTCGAACAACGCCATATTTCGAAGGTGATTATGTATTCGTTTGGTGGAAATCAGCGACAAAACTATTTGACCATATTTTTTAAATTTCCCCTCCCACCAACAGCGTCATTTTAGAAAATTTTAACCCGCATCATTATCTTCATGGTAAAAAGTTACCCCTCTTAGAACGCCTTGATGCCATCTCGATTGTACCGCGTGAAGTTATATATAGAACGCACACAGACAGACAGAAAGACAGACAGACAGCACGATTTTATTTCTTGTATCATTTGAGAAGAACGTGTCTGAATTTGATGGTAATTGGTACTAAAAATATTTTGTATCAGTTTTGGTGACCCTCCCGTCCCTATTTCGGACTCAAGCTGCACACACTAAGACTCATTAGAGATTAGAGATGCATATATATGAAATTGGTGAAAATTGGCGAGTATACAAATTCGTATCAAATTTAAGGTCCCCATATCTCTCACCCATAGGGCACCACTTTGGTGTATCTAAACCACACGATAAGATTCCTCGTATCTCGGAGAAGAATATGTATCAATCTGGTGGAAATCGGCACTAAACATATAGATATAATTATTTGTGTCCCTCTCATCTCTATACACACACTTGTGACATCCTTAAACCACACGATTACACTCCTGATATCATGGAGATGATTGTTTATAAGTTTGGTGATAATCGGCGACTAAACAATTTTTTTTATCAAATTTGGTGCCAATCCCTCCCCTCTCCATCTCTCACCCAAACAGCACCACTATGGCGTCTTTAAATCACGATTAGATTCCTCGTATCATGGATAAGAACGTGTATCAATTTGGTGGAAATTGGCGCTAAAATAAAGGTGCATCAATTTTGGTGCCCCTGTCCCTTTCAATGCAACCCTGACTCGAATGAGGCCACATTTGACAGATAAAAACCACACCATTGGACTCCTCATACCATGGGGATGATTTTGTATAAGTGTGGTGGCAATCGGCGACTTATTATCAAATTTAGTGCCCACCCCTCCCAATCTCTCATCCAAAAACAACAATTTGGCGTTGTTAAATCGCACAATTAGATTCCTTGTATCATGAAGAAGAATATATATCAATTTGGTGGAAATCGGCGCTAATATTAGTTTTATCAATTTTGGTGCCCCTCTCCCCTTCCGTTCATCCCTGACTCAAACGACGCCACTTTTGACATATTTAAACCACACCGTTGGATTCTTCATATCATGGGGATGATTATATGTAAGTTTCGTGGCAATCGGCGACAGAAAAAAAAATCTGCCCCCCCCCCCTTCCGGGCACCCCTGACGCGAACGGCGCGACTTTTGCCATATTTAAACCACGCCATTAGATTCCTCATATTATGGGGATGATTATATATAAGTTTGGTGGCAATCGGCGACATTTTTTTCTTCTGCCCCTCCCCCCTTTCTGCCTCTGACAACAACGGCGTCACTTTAGAAAATTCTAACCCCGACCATTATCTTTCTCGTAGAAAGCTACTCCTAGTAGACCCCTTTGGCATCATCTAGATGGTCCCCTGTGAATTTCTATAGAACACAGACAGACAGACAGACAGACAGACATTCGCAAATATAGATATAGATGTTTCTAATATTTGGCCTACAGTATACACGCGGGCGTGCTAACAGGTAGTCAATCTCACCTTATAGATACGCCGTCACTCGGTATTAAGTGTAACTCCACCTATGTAAACCGCGGTCCAGAAAAATTCGTCATCCCAGGTCAAGTCTCCCTAAATCGGGTTTAGCTGCATGGACCGTCGAAGTTGCCGGTTTATGGTTCCAAAGCGCAAAATAATATCGCAATTGACAAAACAAATTTATCACAGTAGACTTTACAAATAAGAGTACTTCTCGCTTATAATTTTCCAATCAAAATATGTATAATTATGAATTTTAGCCGTGCATTGAAACGCGGCGGTTCGCATTATAGGCAATTTGGTATACGTTTAATTATCTCGACGATACAGAGACACTACTACTAAATGTTTGGTCTGGCTGGACCATATTTAAACTAGAGATGACGAATGCTCCATTTAGACCTGCGGTCTCGGGTTTATACCACGAAATTATGCCAAACGGTGGTTTAAAGTTAGAGGTTGTATACGTAGACCAGGTTTAATTGTAATTTTCCCTTTCTCTGTGGCATTTCTATTTCGCAGAATAATGTTATTCGCTGGATTCTATTATTTCTTTGCTGTTGTCCGATGGAATTATTCCTGGATGGCTTAATTTTTTATATCCAAATTTTGCTGTTTTATTGTTGAGGTTCAGCTTTAAATAGTTTAGTTCCGTGTTCGGTGCGATGTGGTGGCATGGTCAACCGTGTCAGCCCCGGGTTTCGATCAAGACCAAAATCCCAATTCTTGGGATAAATGTTCACATCTTATGCGCCCGACCCTTTGATCTGTTGTAAAATTCCAACCGAACACTTAATTTGACTAAATATTCGTAAACTAATATAAGGGGCAAATTCAGTCTTATATTTGACGGAAACCACATCTAGGCCAAGGTGGCGATTGGCAGTCTCCAGGTTGAACATCGGAATGGGGTAGGTGTTATCTCGTCCATTCCTGTAGAATAAGAGAATGCAAGCGTTAGACTGTATTTCATTTGCGACCCCTTGGTATTTTCCATCTAATTTCTCAAATCTCACATTAATTGGTTATAATAAATGATTAACTCAACAAGTCTTATTTGGTTTGGACATTTTCAACTGATGGCTATTTCAGTCCTGGGTTTGAAAGTTACCTCTATTGCTGGGAAACTCAAACTTATTATTGGTCTGGAATTGACATTTGTGGATTTTATAAGGCCTGTATTATAGAGTAAAATACATAGGGTTTTAATTTTGATATAATTCTGAATCAACGAATTATCTTAGTAAGGTATGTAGGCCGATAAAGTATTGTAGGACGCAGTTTAAGGTCTGATTTCGATATATGTCACATAGTCATAAATGGAGGTGATTATATACACCTACATAAACGTTCAATAATTCTATTACAGGTTAGCCACTGTCGCGTATCATACTGTCTTACGTAACTCGTACATTAGATTTCACAAAGCCGTCAATGCGTATCGATGGTGTGGCATATCAAGTATATTTGTATACAACCGCGAGAAATCCATTCATCCATACGAGAAGTTTTATGTAAGAAACTTAAGAATATGTGACTATCACCGGTGGGCATTTGTTTGACTTCAATTTCAACTTATCGCGTTTATTGCTTCACAATGTTGTAAATTCTTGCATAAGATGTTCGGCTTTAATACTGCGTATGACATACACAATAGGCGCAGTATTTTCATAAGAGCTTTTACATAACCAGTGAGATATCGTACTGGTCACGCAACCCTGTCTAGACATGTCCAATTGTATATATAGGAAAGTTTGTGACCTACCAGAGCACTTCTGGAATTTCCGTCGTCGACACAACACGCTATTCATCCGACAGGCTTGGTTTTTCCGCTGTTTGGAAATATACATTTTATTTGGATGTTCCATTTATGTGTTATATGTATCACTTATTATGTCTACCATATAAAGAACTAATTCCCCAGATTTGTTCAACATACTTCAACCCGGAAACTGCTCTCTGAAACTGGTGGAGAGTAAAATACATAGGGTTTTAATTTTGATATAATTCTGAATCAACGAATTATCTTAGTAAGGTATGTAGGCCGATAAAGTATTGTAGGACGCAGTTTAAGGTCTGAATTCGATATATGTAAATATACATATATCACATAGTCATAAATGGAGGTGGTTATATACACCTACATAAACGTTCAATAATTCTATTACAGGTTAGCCACTGTCGCGTATCATACTGTCTTACATAACTCGTACATTAGATTTCACAAAGCCGTCAATGCGTATCGATGGTGTGGCATATCAAGTATATTCGTATACAACCGCGAGAAATCCATTCATCCATACGAGAAGTTTTATGTAAGAAACTTAAGACTATGTGACTATCACCGGTGGGCATTTGTTTGACTTCAATTTCAACTTATCGCGTTTATTGCTTCACAATGTCGTAAATTCTTGCATAATATGTTCGGCTTTAATACTGCGTATGACATACACAATAGGCGCAGTATTTTCATAAGAGCTTTTACATAACCAGTGAGATAACGTACTGGTCACGCAACCCTGTCTAGACATGTCCAATTGTATATAGGAGAGTTTGTGACCTACCAGAGCACTTCTGGAATTTCCGTCGTCGACACAACACGCTATTCATCCGACAGGCTTGGTTTTTCCGCTGTTTGGAAATATACATTTTATTTGGATGTTCCATTTATGTGTTATATGTATCACTTATTATGTCTACCATATAAAGAACTAATTCCCCAGATTTGTTCAACATACTTCAACCCGGAAACTGCTCTCTGAAACCTGCAATGTTCAACAACAATTTTACTGTTTGAATATCACAACATGCGTGCTGGCATGGGTTAATGACTTCCACACGTGTAATTTGCATCAGGGTACCATATTAGCTTGGTATTATCTCGCCGACGGCTACGGTCCGAAATCCACCCAACCATGCACGTGCCTCTCAATGGCAAACAATCATATACACTCTTAAGTTAGTTGTACAAAAAGAAACAAAGTAATGGCATGCAAGATCGAGGAAACACCCAAGTCTCCTGACAGCGTTTCGTCTGTTTAAAATTTGCTGTGAAACAGATGGTTAACAATGCGAAAAATGTTGGTAAAACATATAAACATGTGAATCCTTATACTTTCAAAACATTAATGTTTCTAAATAAATTGTTTGTCTGAATATTCGCGTCCGCGGTTAATCAATGTGATTTCTGAAGCGCGTCAAGCGTTACATAATAACGAGTCCTCGTTACTCGTTGAGAATGCTAAATATTCGAATGGCTGGTAAGTGGTTGCTTGGCGGTGGTTGTGTTGCTGATATTTCAATGACCGGGATCCCGGCGGTACGATTTGTTCAAATTTGCCCGTGATAAAAATATATTTTTGGTCAATTTGCGTGCAATTTCAGGATTTTGCAACAACTTTCCTCTAAATACGTTAAATGTGGACACGCTGACATAAATTTAGCACCCACCGATTAAGACTAATATTGTCCCAAAACACAACGCACACTAAAATATAGGTCGATTTATTTTAAAGGCATTTACTCACCGTTTTTCTTAACTAACCCGAGTAACGGATGACCAGCGTGTGTGTACGTCCAAAAAAAATTAGTAAAGATGATAGAGTTATTCCTCTTTTATCGCAACGCATAATTTTGCATAATTTGTTTTGTGAAGCAATGAAATACCGCCTTATTCAGCGTTATTACGCCACCGTAGTGTGGTGTTTATTGCTTTTGGTTTTTTTGTATCGCATGGGCGATCGATAATTCACTGGGTGATTGTACATTCGGCAAACCTCGTCAGATTCCGTCACCGTTTCATCGTACCGATAATTACGAGAGTACAACTAAGATTGGCACATGTGTTTACGTCACCGGTGTAATTGTGGGGACATGCTTCTATTATGAAGGTTCGCTATCCCGAAGGTCCGCTATTCCGAAGGTTCTCTATTCCGAAGGTTTTTGTTATTTTTAGGTTAATTCTATATTTTAAAGTATTGAGACTAATTTGAGAGGGTTCATTTTCACAAAGATTCTTTATATGGAGTGTGCGCTCACATCCGAACTGATCATGCGCGCACACCGATACAGATACAGGAGGAAATAACTTAACTTAGAACATTAAATGTGATTTTGTTTTGTTTTCGCTGGTTTTCTTGAGATTTTATGTCATTACGTGGGCCCATACCTTTGAATTCTTGGCATATACTATGAATGTTGTGGTATATATGGACCCTCCCGCATTGGGACATCACATAGGTTCAGTTGACTTAAGTGGTGTTCTGTGTGTGCTCCAATTTGGAGTTCATTATTTTAAGGGCCAAGTTTAGAATTTTATGGGTCCATACCTTTGAACTCTGGGCATATAATATGAATATTGGGGGGCATGGCTCTATTCCGAAGGTTCACTATCCCGAAGGTCCACTATTCCGAAATTTCTCTGAATGTTCGCTATTCCGAAGGTTCACCAATCCGAAGGTTCGTTATTCCGAAGGTTCTGTGTTCCAAAGATTTTTTTTATTTTAAGGTTAATTCTATATTCTAAAGTAACGAGAGGGTTCATTATCACGAAGATTCTTTTTATGAAGGAAATAACGTAAAACATTAAATGTGATTTTGTTTTGTTTTCGAGGGTTTTCTTGAGTTTAATGTCATTACGTATGACCTTATTTCTCATTACATATTCACGCCAAGGAGCCCACACAATTGCTATGTTACGATGCGATTTAATGTGATTATGTGTGACCTAATATCTCAATAATCTGAGGCAAGAGTACGCCTGCTAAAGGCGAATTATAACAGTTGGGGGTATAACGCTCAATAAATACTGGAGGCTATAACAAACTGCGCAGTAGAATATCGCTGAATGGACGAGTATGAGATGAGCCTAAATGCAATTGTGACTTTGTTTAAAGGCCCACTTAATTTTCGAGTCATTAATTTTTTATAGTATATACGGTTTTAATAACAATTTATGCCATAAAATTTGAATAAACTACTATAATTCATCACCATTTGAAAGGCAGAATACTTCTATCTCCTAGTTTGAAACACCTTCAAAATACCGCGTCGTATATCTAGCAATTAGCAACCAACATGTCCTCCTCGGCTTTCCATAGATTTCAACGTAATTGATACCTATGGGTATTTGTGTCCGGGAAGTGTTTTGAACGGGTCAAATCGTGACCCCGACCTGACCTTGACCTTTAAAACTGTCAATGCAAGGTCAATTTGGGTAAAACGGACAAATTTCGGCGAAATTTGATACTAGGGATACTTTGGTCTGAGGAGAGTTTTGAACGTGTCAAATCGTGACCTCGGCCTGACCTTGACCTTCAATATGGCCAATCAAAGGTCAACTCGGATAAAACGGATAGATTTCGACGAAATTTGATACCTATGGGTACTTTTGTCGGGGGGGGGGGGTGTTTTGGACGGGTCAAATCATGACTCTGACCTTACCTTGACCTTCAAAATTGTTAATTAAAGGTCAAGTTGGGTAAAACGGACGGATTTCGACGAAATTTGATACCTATGGGTAGTTTTCTACGGGTGGGGGTGTTTTGGACTGGACAAATCATGACCCTGACCTGACCTTGACTTTCGAAATAGTCAATTGAAGGTCAAATCGCACCTTTCACCGGAAAGCAGATGTGAAACAGCCCGGGTGAAGTCGGGCCTATCAGCTTGTGTAATAAAGAAGACAGTTTGATGAAAGTAATGTATGCCACGGGAAAACTTGAAATATGGAAGTACGCAAATTTCCCGCATAAAATTTGAAAGCTAGTTTATAGAATAATTGTATTATTATTTATATTTATGGCTAATAATACGATCTTGGTGGCGTTACCATTTCTGACTATGGTTTTCTTGTTTCGCATGCTCATTGACGAGATCGCACACAGGGAGATAGCGATCCGCTATAGGTACAATGTACACAGAGTTCTTGTCGCAACAAACATCCGGATCACATGCACTATCGTCTGCTTTCATTCAACTCCGTCCGTTCATTAAAGTGCGGCTGTCCGACATGGGAGACATGGATTGGAATCCTTCTTCTCTCGGTTCCGTGGTGATAACTGCTTTGATAATCTTGCCCTTAACCTACCTGATCCGTGCTTTCCTTTCATGGCTGCGGAATTATCGGATAATAAGACGCATTCCTGGACCTAAAGGTCGATGGATTAGCGGACATGCATATATGGTAAGTAAATATACTCCATCAATGTCATTATACGAACATGAATCACTATTGCCGTGTTCCCACAGACCCATCGCGACAGCATGGGTGTCCGTGGTTCAAAGGTATCCAGCACAGGGGCCCGTAACGCGCTCCGCTACCCGCTCCCTTTTGCGCTGCCCATATACGCCGCTCTATATACGCGCCTGCTTCACGTTAATGGTAGTATAATACATGGGTCAAATTCATTAACGTGAAGCAGGCGCGTAATATAGATTCGGCGTATATGGGCAGCGCAAAGGGGGGGGGCTGGTAGCGGAGAGCGTCACTGTCACGACCTTCAATGGGGTTTTTTTTATGGGGCATTATTAACCCTTCCATGACTGGAGCTTCCTGAAATTTTTTGAAAACCCTGTTCCAATACAGTCTCTTATAGGCGAGTCTCCCAATAATAATAATAGGAAGCCTGGCATATATAGAAGAATACAATTAATGGCCTAACAATATTTACCTTGACCTTGTAAGCTAGTGCATTCTCTTATATATAATAGAGGCGATCGACTCGCATATGAAAGAGAATACCCTGGAACATGGTCTTCAATGCTGCACCCGCGCAGCTCCCACCATGAAAGGGTTAACGATCCAATGTTCGATTTGACTATAATCATCGACACGTTTTTCAAACAATAAAAATAATTCGATCATGCCAATGAGGTCACTAACAGGATGTTCTGATGGTCAAAATGTCGACCTCCAAAAGGGAAAGTTTTAACATGTTTTGATTTTTTGTCAGGCTAGCAAAAATCCAACGATCGTGTCTGATAAAGTGCCTCCATGTTATCGTTTCCCAAAAGAAGTAGAACATAAAGAGCGTTTTCAATTATATTCGTTTTCAACGTAAAACTAATCGATGTTATTGCGAGCCTTGTGTCATACAAATGACGGTGATTGCAAGTACTCTCGACTGCTGATCTTTAACGCTTTCATGACAGAAGCTACGCTGGTGCAGCATTGAAGATCATGTGCCAGTGTATGCTCTTATATATATGCGAGTATCCCACAGGGAGCCTTGCATATATACGAGAATGCCATGGATTACAAGCTCAATGTAAATATATAGGAGGGTATCACCCCCCCCCCTTTTCGGTACGCGGGATTCAGGGTGTTTTGAAGCCGTACGCGGGATTCATACCCCCGAATTAACTGGTATTCGGGTTCAAGCAAAACATCTTGGACGCAGGTTCTGATGGCGCAAAATAATATTTTGTGCTAGTTATATGTATGAATGAGTGGGTAGAATAGCTACTTGGGCATATTCGACCACCATGCCACCATAAACAGAGATGTGGCGACAGGGGGAGGGGGTCTCACCCCCCCAACTTTGGTCAAAATTTTCAACAGTTGGAAATTTCATACCTGCCAAAACATTAGTTGGAAATTTCACACCTATAATAGGTTGAAATGTTCTTGTAGTTTGATTTTCAAACAATTTATTGGGGGGGGGGGCGGAATTAATTGTTTTTTGGACCAATATTTGCATATTTTCCTATTTTTTGTCAAAATTTTGGACTGAAATGGTCATCAGTTGAAAATTTCCAACCTCAGGAGGGTGACAGGTTGGAAATTTCCAACACTTGGAAATATTGTGTCCTGATCCCTCCCCCATGGCCAGTCAAAAAATGCTAGTTAATTTAAGAAAACAATATTCTCATACATTTGTTCAACATTGGCATTGGAATTGTCATCAGTTGTAAATTTTCCAACCAAAAGTGGTGTGTCAGGTTTGAAATTTCCAACTCTAAGAATGCTTGACGCTAGTCTAGATGCTAGGATTTTGCGATTTTCTTGTTCAGATTAAAAAAATTTCCCACACCGGGCCGAACCATGGTCGGCCCGGTGTGTCACTGTCTCTCCCCTGTGGCCAATACAAAAATGCTAATAATTTTAACAATATTTTACTACATTTGATCAAACTTGTGGTCATCAGTTGGAGAATTTTCCAACCTGAGGCGGAGTATGAGGTTTGAAATTTCCAACACTATAGGAAAGCTTTAGTTGAGGCCAGTCTGGATGCTAGGATTTGTGATTTTCTTGTTCAAATTTCAAAATGTTCTCACACCGGCCGAACAACGATGGTCAGCTCGGTGTGTCGTGGTCTCTTGCCCGCAGCCGTGTGCATTTGTATGGAGTTAGACCACTAGATGTTAGGATTTATGCAATGTTTCAGGTTAAAATATCTGAATGTTCTCATACCGGGAATATAGAACCATGGTTTATGAAGATATAGGATATTAGGCCTAAACACTGAGGTGGATGGGGGTGTGCAAATGGAATTATGCAAAACTTGTGTTCGGTCTGATTCTGACTCAAGAGGGGGGGGGTGCAGTTGGAAATTCCAAAGGTGGACACCCCCCAACGGAAACCCTCTAGCCACATCCCTGATCATAAAGTATCATTAATGGTATCATAACGGCATCATAACGCGACCGGCATCATAATGTGTCTATGTAACTTCTGCTTGTATCTGTCTGATATTAAAACAGTCAATTTGTATGTCATTTATCGCATATTATTTCTTAACATGTATTCAGGATTCACCCCCCAAAATTAACTCGTATTCAGGATTCACCCCCCAAAATTAACTCGTATTCGGGATTTAGGGGGGAGGGGGGGGGGGGTGATACCCTCATATAGTGTTAGTCTAATGCATGTTCCCCATGGGATACTTGCATATATAAGAGAATGCATTGGCACAGGGTGTTTGCAAACAACCAGGAAGCTCCAGTCATGGAAGCGTTTAACAGCCATTGCTTTGTCGTGCAATTCATCGAAGTTGCCCAACAAATGTTTGGTCGGTGGAATGGGGATATATATTCGTACAACGTACAACAAGTCGCGATGTATCGTATCATTTCGAACATGATTATGCAGTATATGAAGATGTATTCATGGTTCCACGATACTGTTTACGAAACCTGTTTTTTAATTTATGTTCTACATGTCTGGAACAATAAGTGCTACAAGAAATACACTATTTTGTTTGATATTAATTTTCTATGCATCTATTTCTTATTGTTTCTATGGTGACTGAACTAGGACATTGTTTTATTTGTCTCATTATTTTGTGATACATGTAATGTGAGGCACGCTGTAACGGCAGATGCGTATACAACACTCAAAATTGAAATATTTATATGGAAAATATTACGAAAATGGACGTTGGAGTCCCATATTCAGAACTATATTAGACCCCCTTCTCATTGGCCCCTCTCAAAGACGTATAGACTAGATCGTATATGGGAGTGGTGAACTGGTACCCGGTTCGACTAGTAATCACAACCCGCACTTCTATCATAAAACTATTATACTATAGACTATAATATATTGTGAGGAGAGGGGAATTGCCATCGTAAGTTTCAATGTTTTTATAGGGACATCAGAAACTATTTTGTTAATTTTTTAATAACGAAATGATAATTGGAATTTTTAGGTTAAGTTTATATGTCATATTTGGTTTCAACATTCTTTCAGCAGAACAATGTAGAACATTATATTAAAGCTGCATGTCGGTCTGCTCTCCACAAATACACCTAATAATATTCGCTTTTGAATTCTTGAACTACCTTTCTACGAGCATTTTATGTCGCATAAATACTCATTGATGTAATGAAATACAGCTTTGAAGACGAAGTTTGCCCCCCTCAAACTAGCCATTTGCACGGCATGGAACAGAAAAGAGTGTTCTTTGTTTGTCTACTCCTGATATGGTATAAATAAAGAGCGTTTCTTTCACTTATATGCGAAAAATTTAAAACTTCTGGAAAATTTCTTCGAGCATATATGAGGCTGGTATATCAATATTTCGTGCATTTTTCAATTTTACTTGTACCTCCATCCAAATTACGTAGACAAAATTTTAGAAGCTCGAATGTGCCAAGTCTGTTTAAAGCAGATTTTGTTGTCTTGTGTTTCCATTCATGCATCTTTAATGCATCTATTGAATCACACTGAGATGTAATAAAAGCGACTAGTTTATGGCTTCAAACCACCATGTAGATTTAAACGGGAGGTCAAGTGACAGAAGTTACAGAGTTGCAAAAAATATTTCTGGGTGTGGTTTGACGAGGACTTGACAGTAATACATAATTATTTGGCGGGCCGACTTGGAACTGGTTCTATTAGAATGTTGGTCTATTTATTTTTTAATTTCATTTTGAGTTTTCAAATGTAGGTCAAGACAGTGTTGTAATTCCAGAAAAAAAAATCCCCCAAAAAAATTACTAGCAACTTCATATATAACTTTTGCTTTGGAGATTTGCGTGGGCCGCGCCATTCATCGCCTTTCCAAATTGGTCACTTGACCTTCCTCTTAAAATTCTATGACTTCGATAAGTGTTATTATATAGATAATGAATGGCTTGGAGTTGACTATGCCAAAATAGTGGTCCGAGAGGAGGAATAGTCCACGAGCCGCAGGCGAGTGGACTATTCCTCCTCGAGGACCACCATTTTTGGCATAGTCAACGACAAGACATTCATTATTTATTATATTAAATCGAACATCGATGTCAATTTTCTCACAATTTCTGTATCTGATTTTGTCACATTTTTATTTACCGTGAATTTTGAAAATTGGCCTCAGATTTTACAATTTACGGCAATCTTTTGACGATGGCTGGGGAACATAACTATGTTATTAGTTAAATCTAACAGCATCTCTTCGTGATTCATGCATTTATTTCTATAAATACGTCATTAGCAAAGACATTTTGGCGAAATTTTAGAAGTTAACTTGCTTAACTTCGATTAAAATGGAAAAGGAAGTTATAAATAATGTCCACTGGCATTACAAAATTAAGACTGGCGCTTGCCAACTAAACGGACAAACAATTAAATACCTTGGATATCTATGATCGGACATTTGTAAGATCATTACAATTCACCAATAAATCTAATGATATACCGATATTGCAACAAGTATGATACAAGGTATAGTTTAAGATTGGCTGTATCTTCAGGCGGCAAACCGATTTCGCGAAATGAGTTTGTTACTATGAATAGAAAAAAGAATAGTAGGCATGTAGGAATCCTACTGGGGTACTATTATATAGATAATGAATGGCTTGGAGTTGACTATGCCAAAATAGTGGTCCTCGAGGATGAATAGTCCACGAGCCGCAGGCGAGTGGACTATTCCTCCTCGAGGACCACTATTTTGGCATAGTCAACGACAAGACATTCATTATTTATTATATTATATCGAACATTTGTCGGCATTGGTGCCAATTCTCACACAATTTCTCTGTCTGATTTGTCACAATTTTATTTACCGTGAATTTTGGAAATCGGTCTCAGATTTTACAATTTACGGCAATCTTTTGACGATGGCAGGGGGGGGGGGGCATAAATATGTTATTAGTTACATCTAACAGTATCTCTTCGTGATTCATGCATTTATTTCTATAAATATGTCATTAGCAAAGATATTTTGGCGAAATTTTAGAAGTTAACTTGCTTAACTTCGACTAGAACGGAAATAACGTCCACTGGCATTACAAAATTAGGACTGGCCGCTTGCCAACTAAACGGACAAACTATTAAATACACTGGATAGCAATAATCGGGCATTTGTAAGATCATTACAATACGCCAATAAATCTAATGATATACCAACATTGCAATAATTATCGTACACGTTATACTTTAAGATTGGTCGTATTTTCAAGGCGGCAACCCGATTTTGCGAAATGAGTTTGTTACTATAAATAGAAAAAGAATAGTAGGCATGTAGGAATCCTACGTACTGCATGGGGTACTATCGTAAAATAGTATAGCAGTGTGTAGCCAATCAGAATGCGAGCAAGTCACCTGAGATATAATATCGTAAAATAGTATAGCAGTGTGCAGCCAATCAGAGCGCGAGAAAGTCACGTGAGATATAATATAGACTAATATTACATGTTTATAAGGTGTATATATGTCCTATCGTTTAATAGAAATTATCACCTAAGATTTCTTCTACAACATGTAAAACAACTAAGAGCGTTCATATTTAGTTTCTTGCTCTTATGGCAAAAATAAAGAGTGTATGTCCTTCATGTAAGAATACACGAAATCGTAAGTCTTTCTTCATATGTATTATCGACATGGATATATATGCATATGTATTTGTTATCTATCATTAGACAACAAATACATATGTATACATATCCGTGTTGATAATACATATGGAGAAAGATATATGATTTCGTGTATATTCTTGCATGAAGGATATACCATAAAGATCGTTATATGGAATGCTACAATAGCTAATGTAGATCTTTCACGTTGGTAAGTCTTTTTCATTGATAACAAAGCGCACAGTCAACTCCCATCATAAATACATACTATATGAGTAAGATCATACTCTCGGTGTTTAGTGTTGGTCGGCGTTTCGGGATCATCCCTCCACTTGTATTGGAGTCATTTTCAGGAGTCCCGGTCAGCAGAAGAGCGTTTCACCACAGCTCAGAAGAACCTCAGACTTTATCCCCGGATGTTCAAAATATGGGTGTACATGAACCCCCTCATCTACATGTTCCACCCAGACACGTTGAGGGCAATGCTGAAGAAAGCGGGTAAGCGCCGAAATCCCTTGTCTATATATACACTGCTAAAACCTGACATGGTGAAGTGATACTTATGAAAATGTATACGCACCTAAATACCTCGTCTATACACAGCTATCCATCCAGATACCGTGCAAATGCAGCTATATACTCGACAAGCAAGTAAGCACCGGCACCCCTCGAGCTACAATGTCCACCCGTATTCTGTGGTGATGCTACTAAAGACTCTGCAAGCACATAAATCTCCGCCCAAACTGTCCGCACAGACACATCAAATGTGTTACTATAAAAAGCGGGTTTGCACCAACACTGTCTGTACACACCACCAAACCGGACACCGTTTATGCGCTACTAAAAAAAACGGGTAAGAATAAAAATCTCTGGTCTATATAATTATGACGTCACCCAAGACATAGTGGTGATGATACTAAACGAAAACGGGTAAACACAAAAAATCCCAGTCTACATTGTCCACCCGGGCATCGTGAAAATGTTGCTAAACGAAAACTGGAAAACACCAATATCTAAAGTCCACACTTACAATCCACATGCCGTGAAGGCGTTACTAAATGGATCGAGTGAACATCAAAATCCTTCGTCAGCACCGGCCACCTAAACACCGCGAAGGAGTTACTAAATGGATCGAGTGAACATGGAAATCCCTCGTCAGCACCGCCCACCTAAACACCGGGAAGGAGTTACTAAATGGATCGAGTGAACATGGAAATCCCTCGTCAGCACCGCCCACCTAAACACCGCGAAGGAGTTACTAAATGGATCGAGTGAACATCAAAATCCCTCGTCAGCACGACCCACCTAAACACCGCGAAGGCGTTATTAAATGAATGGAGTGAACATCAAAATCCCTCGTCAGCACGACCCACCTAAACACCGCGAAGGCGTTATTAAATGAATGGAGTGAACATCAAAATCCTTCGTCAGCACGACCCACCTAAACACCGCGAAGGCGTTACTAAATGAATGTTGCTTTTGGTTTTTTTGTATCGCATGGGCGATCGATAATTCACTGGGTGATTGTACATTCGGCAAACCTCGTCAGATTCCGTCACCGTTTCATCGTACCGATAATTACGAGAGTACAACTAAGATTGGCACATGTGTTTACGTCACCGGTGTAATTGTGGGGACATGCTTCTATTATGAAGGTTTGCTATCCCGAAGGTCCGCTATTCCGAAGGTTCTCTATTCCGAAGGTTTTTGTTATTTTTAGGTTAATTCTATATTTTAAAGTATTGAGACTAATTTGAGAGGGTTCATTTTCACAAAGATTCTTTATATGGAGTGTGCGCTCACATCCGAACTGATCATGCGCGCACACCGATACAGATACAGGAGGAAATAACTTAACTTAGAACATTAAATGTGATTTTGTTTTGTTTTCGCTGGTTTTCTTGAGATTTTATGTCATTACGTGGGCCCATACCTTTGAATTCTTGGCATATACTATGAATGTTGTGGTATATATGGACCCTCCCGCATTGGGACATCACATAGGTTCAGTTGACTTAAGTGGTGTTCTGTGTGTGCTCCAATTTGGAGTTCATTATTTTAAGGGCCAAGTTTAGAATTTTATGGGTCCATACCTTTGAACTCTGGGCATATAATATGAATATTGGGGGGCATGGCTCTATTCCGAAGGTTCACTATCCCGAAGGTCCACTATTCCGAAATTTCTCTGAATGTTCGCTATTCCGAAGGTTCACCAATCCGAAGGTTCGTTATTCCGAAGGTTCTGTGTTCCAAAGATTTTTTTTATTTTAAGGTTAATTCTATATTCTAAAGTAACGAGAGGGTTCATTATCACGAAGATTCTTTTTATGAAGGAAATAACGTAAAACATTAAATGTGATTTTGTTTTGTTTTCGAGGGTTTTCTTGAGTTTAATGTCATTACGTATGACCTTATTTCTCATTACATATTCACGCCAAGGAGCCCACACAATTGCTATGTTACGATGCGATTTAATGTGATTATGTGTGACCTAATATCTCAATAATCTGAGGCAAGAGTACGCCTGCTAAAGGCGAATTATAACAGTTGGGGGTATAACGCTCAATAAATACTGGAGGCTATAACAAACTGCGCAGTAGAATATCGCTGAATGGACGAGTATGAGATGAGCCTAAATGCAATTGTGACTTTGTTTAAAGGCCCACTTAATTTTCGAGTCATTAATTTTTTATAGTATATACGGTTTTAATAACAATTTATGCCATAAAATTTGAATAAACTACTATAATTCATCACCATTTGAAAGGCAGAATACTTCTATCTCCTAGTTTGAAACACCTTCAAAATACCGCGTCGTATATCTAGCAATTAGCAACCAACATGTCCTCCTCGGCTTTCCATAGATTTCAACGTAATTGATACCTATGGGTATTTGTGTCCGGGAAGTGTTTTGAACGGGTCAAATCGTGACCCCGACCTGACCTTGACCTTTAAAACTGTCAATGCAAGGTCAATTTGGGTAAAACGGACAAATTTCGGCGAAATTTGATACTAGGGATACTTTGGTCTGAGGAGAGTTTTGAACGTGTCAAATCGTGACCTCGGCCTGACCTTGACCTTCAATATGGCCAATCAAAGGTCAACTCGGATAAAACGGATAGATTTCGACGAAATTTGATACCTATGGGTACTTTTGTCGGGGGGGGGGGTGTTTTGGACGGGTCAAATCATGACTCTGACCTTACCTTGACCTTCAAAATTGTTAATTAAAGGTCAAGTTGGGTAAAACGGACGGATTTCGACGAAATTTGATACCTATGGGTAGTTTTCTACGGGTGGGGGTGTTTTGGACTGGACAAATCATGACCCTGACCTGACCTTGACTTTCGAAATAGTCAATTGAAGGTCAAATCGCACCTTTCACCGGAAAGCAGATGTGAAACAGCCCGGGTGAAGTCGGGCCTATCAGCTTGTGTAATAAAGAAGACAGTTTGATGAAAGTAATGTATGCCACGGGAAAACTTGAAATATGGAAGTACGCAAATTTCCCGCATAAAATTTGAAAGCTAGTTTATAGAATAATTGTATTATTATTTATATTTATGGCTAATAATACGATCTTGGTGGCGTTACCATTTCTGACTATGGTTTTCTTGTTTCGCATGCTCATTGACGAGATCGCACACAGGGAGATAGCGATCCGCTATAGGTACAATGTACACAGAGTTCTTGTCGCAACAAACATCCGGATCACATGCACTATCGTCTGCTTTCATTCAACTCCGTCCGTTCATTAAAGTGCGGCTGTCCGACATGGGAGACATGGATTGGAATCCTTCTTCTCTCGGTTCCGTGGTGATAACTGCTTTGATAATCTTGCCCTTAACCTACCTGATCCGTGCTTTCCTTTCATGGCTGCGGAATTATCGGATAATAAGACGCATTCCTGGACCTAAAGGTCGATGGATTAGCGGACATGCATATATGGTAAGTAAATATACTCCATCAATGTCATTATACGAACATGAATCACTATTGCCGTGTTCCCACAGACCCATCGCGACAGCATGGGTGTCCGTGGTTCAAAGGTATCCAGCACAGGGGCCCGTAACGCGCTCCGCTACCCGCTCCCTTTTGCGCTGCCCATATACGCCGCTCTATATACGCGCCTGCTTCACGTTAATGGTAGTATAATACATGGGTCAAATTCATTAACGTGAAGCAGGCGCGTAATATAGATTCGGCGTATATGGGCAGCGCAAAGGGGGGGGGGGGCTGGTAGCGGAGAGCGTCACTGTCACGACCTTCAATGGGTTTTTTTTTATGGGGCATTATTAACCCTTCCATGACTGGAGCTTCCTGAAATTTTTTGAAAACCCTGTTCCAATACAGTCTCTTATAGGCGAGTCTCCCAATAATAATAATAGGAAGCCTGGCATATATAGAAGAATACAATTAATGGCCTAACAATATTTACCTTGACCTTGTAAGCTAGTGCATTCTCTTATATATAATAGAGGCGATCGACTCGCATATGAAAGAGAATACCCTGGAACATGGTCTTCAATGCTGCACCCGCGCAGCTCCCACCATGAAAGGGTTAACGATCCAATGTTCGATTTGACTATAATCATCGACACGTTTTTCAAACAATAAAAATAATTCGATCATGCCAATGAGGTCACTAACAGGATGTTCTGATGGTCAAAATGTCGACCTCCAAAAGGAAAGTTTTAACATGTTTTGATTTTTTGTCAGGCTAGCAAAAATCCAACGATCGTGTCTGATAAAGTGCCTCCATGTTATCGTTTCCCAAAAGAAGTAGAACATAAAGAGCGTTTTCAATTATATTCGTTTTCAACGTAAAACTAATCGATGTTATTGCGAGCCTTGTGTCATACAAATGACGGTGATTGCAAGTACTCTCGACTGCTGATCTTTAACGCTTTCATGACAGAAGCTACGCTGGTGCAGCATTGAAGATCATGTGCCAGTGTATGCTCTTATATATATGCGAGTATCCCACAGGGAGCCTTGCATATATACGAGAATGCCATGGATTACAAGCTCAATGTAAATATATAGGAGGGTATCACCCCCCCCCTTTTCGGTACGCGGGATTCAGGGTGTTTTGAAGCCGTACGCGGGATTCATACCCCCGAATTAACTGGTATTCGGGTTCAAGCAAAACATCTTGGACGCAGGTTCTGATGGCGCAAAATAATATTTTGTGCTAGTTATATGTATGAATGAGTGGGTAGAATAGCTACTTGGGCATATTCGACCACCATGCCACCATAAACAGAGATGTGGCGACAGGGGGAGGGGGTCTCACCCCCCCCAACTTTGGTCAAAATTTTCAACAGTTGGAAATTTCATACCTGCCAAAACATTAGTTGGAAATTTCACACCTATAATAGGTTGAAATGTTCTTGTAGTTTGATTTTCAAACAATTTATTGGGGGGGGGGGGGGGCGGAATTAATTGTTTTTTGGACCAATATTTGCATATTTTCCTATTTTTTGTCAAAATTTTGGACTGAAATGGTCATCAGTTGAAAATTTCCAACCTCAGGAGGGTGACAGGTTGGAAATTTCCAACACTTGGAAATATTGTGTCCTGATCCCTCCCCCATGGCCAGTCAAAAAATGCTAGTTAATTTAAGAAAACAATATTCTCATACATTTGTTCAACATTGGCATTGGAATTGTCATCAGTTGTAAATTTTCCAACCAAAAGTGGTGTGTCAGGTTTGAAATTTCCAACTCTAAGAATGCTTGACGCTAGTCTAGATGCTAGGATTTTGCGATTTTCTTGTTCAGATTAAAAAAATTTCCCACACCGGGCCGAACCATGGTCGGCCCGGTGTGTCACTGTCTCTCCCCTGTGGCCAATACAAAAATGCTAATAATTTTAACAATATTTTACTACATTTGATCAAACTTGTGGTCATCAGTTGGAGAATTTTCCAACCTGAGGCGTAGTATGAGGTTTGAAATTTCCAACACTATAGGAAAGCTTTAGTTGAGGCCAGTCTGGATGCTAGGATTTGTGATTTTCTTGTTCAAATTTCAAAATGTTCTCACACCGGCCGAACAACGATGGTCAGCTCGGTGTGTCGTGGTCTCTTGCCCGCAGCCGTGTGCATTTGTATGGAGTTAGACCACTAGATGTTAGGATTTATGCAATGTTTCAGGTTAAAATATCTGAATGTTCTCATACCGGGAATATAGAACCATGGTTTATGAAGATATAGGATATTAGGCCTAAACACTGAGGTGGATGGGGGTGTGCAAATGGAATTATGCAAAACTTGTGTTCGGTCTGATTCTGACTCAAGAGGGGGGGGGGGGGGGTGCAGTTGGAAATTCCAAAGGTGGACACCCCCCAACGGAAACCCTCTAGCCACATCCCTGATCATAAAGTATCATTAATGGTATCATAACGGCATCATAACGCGACCGGCATCATAATGTGTCTATGTAACTTCTGCTTGTATCTGTCTGATATTAAAACAGTCAATTTGTATGTCATTTATCGCATATTATTTCTTAACATGTATTCAGGATTCACCCCCCAAAATTAACTCGTATTCAGGATTCACCCCCCAAAATTAACTCGTATTCGGGATTTAGGGGGGAGGGGGGGGGTGATACCCTCATATAGTGTTAGTCTAATGCATGTTCCCCATGGGATACTTGCATATATAAGAGAATGCATTGGCACAGGGTGTTTGCAAACAACCAGGAAGCTCCAGTCATGGAAGCGTTTAACAGCCATTGCTTTGTCGTGCAATTCATCGAAGTTGCCCAACAAATGTTTGGTCGGTGGAATGGGGATATATATTCGTACAACGTACAACAAGTCGCGATGTATCGTATCATTTCGAACATGATTATGCAGTATATGAAGATGTATTCATGGTTCCACGATACTGTTTACGAAACCTGTTTTTTAATTTATGTTCTACATGTCTGGAACAATAAGTGCTACAAGAAATACACTATTTTGTTTGATATTAATTTTCTATGCATCTATTTCTTATTGTTTCTATGGTGACTGAACTAGGACATTGTTTTATTTGTCTCATTATTTTGTGATACATGTAATGTGAGGCACGCTGTAACGGCAGATGCGTATACAACACTCAAAATTGAAATATTTATATGGAAAATATTACGAAAATGGACGTTGGAGTCCCATATTCAGAACTATATTAGACCCCCTTCTCATTGGCCCCTCTCAAAGACGTATAGACTAGATCGTATATGGGAGTGGTGAACTGGTACCCGGTTCGACTAGTAATCACAACCCGCACTTCTATCATAAAACTATTATACTATAGACTATAATATATTGTGAGGAGAGGGGAATTGCCATCGTAAGTTTCAATGTTTTTATAGGGACATCAGAAACTATTTTGTTAATTTTTTAATAACGAAATGATAATTGGAATTTTTAGGTTAAGTTTATATGTCATATTTGGTTTCAACATTCTTTCAGCAGAACAATGTAGAACATTATATTAAAGCTGCATGTCGGTCTGCTCTCCACAAATACACCTAATAATATTCGCTTTTGAATTCTTGAACTACCTTTCTACGAGCATTTTATGTCGCATAAATACTCATTGATGTAATGAAATACAGCTTTGAAGACGAAGTTTGCCCCCCTCAAACTAGCCATTTGCACGGCATGGAACAGAAAAGAGTGTTCTTTGTTTGTCTACTCCTGATATGGTATAAATAAAGAGCGTTTCTTTCACTTATATGCGAAAAATTTAAAACTTCTGGAAAATTTCTTCGAGCATATATGAGGCTGGTATATCAATATTTCGTGCATTTTTCAATTTTACTTGTACCTCCATCCAAATTACGTAGACAAAATTTTAGAAGCTCGAATGTGCCAAGTCTGTTTAAAGCAGATTTTGTTGTCTTGTGTTTCCATTCATGCATCTTTAATGCATCTATTGAATCACACTGAGATGTAATAAAAGCGACTAGTTTATGGCTTCAAACCACCATGTAGATTTAAACGGGAGGTCAAGTGACAGAAGTTACAGAGTTGCAAAAAATATTTCTGGGTGTGGTTTGACGAGGACTTGACAGTAATACATAATTATTTGGCGGGCCGACTTGGAACTGGTTCTATTAGAATGTTGGTCTATTTATTTTTTAATTTCATTTTGAGTTTTCAAATGTAGGTCAAGACAGTGTTGTAATTCCAGAAAAAAAAATCCCCCAAAAAAATTACTAGCAACTTCATATATAACTTTTGCTTTGGAGATTTGCGTGGGCCGCGCCATTCATCGCCTTTCCAAATTGGTCACTTGACCTTCCTCTTAAAATTCTATGACTTCGATAAGTGTTATTATATAGATAATGAATGGCTTGGAGTTGACTATGCCAAAATAGTGGTCCGAGAGGAGGAATAGTCCACGAGCCGCAGGCGAGTGGACTATTCCTCCTCGAGGACCACCATTTTTGGCATAGTCAACGACAAGACATTCATTATTTATTATATTAAATCGAACATCGATGTCAATTTTCTCACAATTTCTGTATCTGATTTTGTCACATTTTTATTTACCGTGAATTTTGAAAATTGGCCTCAGATTTTACAATTTACGGCAATCTTTTGACGATGGCTGGGGAACATAACTATGTTATTAGTTAAATCTAACAGCATCTCTTCGTGATTCATGCATTTATTTCTATAAATACGTCATTAGCAAAGACATTTTGGCGAAATTTTAGAAGTTAACTTGCTTAACTTCGATTAAAATGGAAAAGGAAGTTATAAATAATGTCCACTGGCATTACAAAATTAAGACTGGCGCTTGCCAACTAAACGGACAAACAATTAAATACCTTGGATATCTATGATCGGACATTTGTAAGATCATTACAATTCACCAATAAATCTAATGATATACCGATATTGCAACAAGTATGATACAAGGTATAGTTTAAGATTGGCTGTATCTTCAGGCGGCAAACCGATTTCGCGAAATGAGTTTGTTACTATGAATAGAAAAAAGAATAGTAGGCATGTAGGAATCCTACTGGGGTACTATTATATAGATAATGAATGGCTTGGAGTTGACTATGCCAAAATAGTGGTCCTCGAGGATGAATAGTCCACGAGCCGCAGGCGAGTGGACTATTCCTCCTCGAGGACCACTATTTTGGCATAGTCAACGACAAGACATTCATTATTTATTATATTATATCGAACATTTGTCGGCATTGGTGCCAATTCTCACACAATTTCTCTGTCTGATTTGTCACAATTTTATTTACCGTGAATTTTGGAAATCGGTCTCAGATTTTACAATTTACGGCAATCTTTTGACGATGGCAGGGGGGGGGGGGGCATAAATATGTTATTAGTTACATCTAACAGTATCTCTTCGTGATTCATGCATTTATTTCTATAAATATGTCATTAGCAAAGATATTTTGGCGAAATTTTAGAAGTTAACTTGCTTAACTTCGACTAGAACGGAAATAACGTCCACTGGCATTACAAAATTAGGACTGGCCGCTTGCCAACTAAACGGACAAACTATTAAATACACTGGATAGCAATAATCGGGCATTTGTAAGATCATTACAATACGCCAATAAATCTAATGATATACCAACATTGCAATAATTATCGTACACGTTATACTTTAAGATTGGTCGTATTTTCAAGGCGGCAACCCGATTTTGCGAAATGAGTTTGTTACTATAAATAGAAAAAGAATAGTAGGCATGTAGGAATCCTACGTACTGCATGGGGTACTATCGTAAAATAGTATAGCAGTGTGTAGCCAATCAGAATGCGAGCAAGTCACCTGAGATATAATATCGTAAAATAGTATAGCAGTGTGCAGCCAATCAGAGCGCGAGAAAGTCACGTGAGATATAATATAGACTAATATTACATGTTTATAAGGTGTATATATGTCCTATCGTTTAATAGAAATTATCACCTAAGATTTCTTCTACAACATGTAAAACAACTAAGAGCGTTCATATTTAGTTTCTTGCTCTTATGGCAAAAATAAAGAGTGTATGTCCTTCATGTAAGAATACACGAAATCGTAAGTCTTTCTTCATATGTATTATCGACATGGATATATATGCATATGTATTTGTTATCTATCATTAGACAACAAATACATATGTATACATATCCGTGTTGATAATACATATGGAGAAAGATATATGATTTCGTGTATATTCTTGCATGAAGGATATACCATAAAGATCGTTATATGGAATGCTACAATAGCTAATGTAGATCTTTCACGTTGGTAAGTCTTTTTCATTGATAACAAAGCGCACAGTCAACTCCCATCATAAATACATACTATATGAGTAAGATCATACTCTCGGTGTTTAGTGTTGGTCGGCGTTTCGGGATCATCCCTCCACTTGTATTGGAGTCATTTTCAGGAGTCCCGGTCAGCAGAAGAGCGTTTCACCACAGCTCAGAAGAACCTCAGACTTTATCCCCGGATGTTCAAAATATGGGTGTACATGAACCCCCTCATCTACATGTTCCACCCAGACACGTTGAGGGCAATGCTGAAGAAAGCGGGTAAGCGCCGAAATCCCTTGTCTATATATACACTGCTAAAACCTGACATGGTGAAGTGATACTTATGAAAATGTATACGCACCTAAATACCTCGTCTATACACAGCTATCCATCCAGATACCGTGCAAATGCAGCTATATACTCGACAAGCAAGTAAGCACCGGCACCCCTCGAGCTACAATGTCCACCCGTATTCTGTGGTGATGCTACTAAAGACTCTGCAAGCACATAAATCTCCGCCCAAACTGTCCGCACAGACACATCAAATGTGTTACTATAAAAAGCGGGTTTGCACCAACACTGTCTGTACACACCACCAAACCGGACACCGTTTATGCGCTACTAAAAAAAACGGGTAAGAATAAAAATCTCTGGTCTATATAATTATGACGTCACCCAAGACATAGTGGTGATGATACTAAACGAAAACGGGTAAACACAAAAAATCCCAGTCTACATTGTCCACCCGGGCATCGTGAAAATGTTGCTAAACGAAAACTGGAAAACACCAATATCTAAAGTCCACACTTTCAATCCACATGCCGTGAAGGCGTTACTAAATGGATCGAGTGAACATCAAAATCCTTCGTCAGCACCGGCCACCTAAACACCGCGAAGGAGTTACTAAATGGATCGAGTGAACATGGAAATCCCTCGTCAGCACCGCCCACCTAAACACCGGGAAGGAGTTACTAAATGGATCGAGTGAACATGGAAATCCCTCGTCAGCACCGCCCACCTAAACACCGCGAAGGAGTTACTAAATGGATCGAGTGAACATCAAAATCCCTCGTCAGCACGACCCACCTAAACACCGCGAAGGCGTTATTAAATGAATGGAGTGAACATCAAAATCCTTCGTCAGCACGACCCACCTAAACACCGCGAAGGCGTTACTAAATGAATGTTGCTTTTGGTTTTTTTGTATCGCATGGGCGATCGATAATTCACTGGGTGATTGTACATTCGGCAAACCTCGTCAGATTCCGTCACCGTTTCATCGTACCGATAATTACGAGAGTACAACTAAGATTGGCACATGTGTTTACGTCACCGGTGTAATTGTGGGGACATGCTTCTATTATGAAGGTTTGCTATCCCGAAGGTCCGCTATTCCGAAGGTTCTCTATTCCGAAGGTTTTTGTTATTTTTAGGTTAATTCTATATTTTAAAGTATTGAGACTAATTTGAGAGGGTTCATTTTCACAAAGATTCTTTATATGGAGTGTGCGCTCACATCCGAACTGATCATGCGCGCACACCGATACAGATACAGGAGGAAATAACTTAACTTAGAACATTAAATGTGATTTTGTTTTGTTTTCGCTGGTTTTCTTGAGATTTTATGTCATTACGTGGGCCCATACCTTTGAATTCTTGGCATATACTATGAATGTTGTGGTATATATGGACCCTCCCGCATTGGGACATCACATAGGTTCAGTTGACTTAAGTGGTGTTCTGTGTGTGCTCCAATTTGGAGTTCATTATTTTAAGGGCCAAGTTTAGAATTTTATGGGTCCATACCTTTGAACTCTGGGCATATAATATGAATATTGGGGGGCATGGCTCTATTCCGAAGGTTCACTATCCCGAAGGTCCACTATTCCGAAATTTCTCTGAATGTTCGCTATTCCGAAGGTTCACCAATCCGAAGGTTCGTTATTCCGAAGGTTCTGTGTTCCAAAGATTTTTTTTATTTTAAGGTTAATTCTATATTCTAAAGTAACGAGAGGGTTCATTATCACGAAGATTCTTTTTATGAAGGAAATAACGTAAAACATTAAATGTGATTTTGTTTTGTTTTCGAGGGTTTTCTTGAGTTTAATGTCATTACGTATGACCTTATTTCTCATTACATATTCACGCCAAGGAGCCCACACAATTGCTATGTTACGATGCGATTTAATGTGATTATGTGTGACCTAATATCTCAATAATCTGAGGCAAGAGTACGCCTGCTAAAGGCGAATTATAACAGTTGGGGGTATAACGCTCAATAAATACTGGAGGCTATAACAAACTGCGCAGTAGAATATCGCTGAATGGACGAGTATGAGATGAGCCTAAATGCAATTGTGACTTTGTTTAAAGGCCCACTTAATTTTCGAGTCATTAATTTTTTATAGTATATACGGTTTTAATAACAATTTATGCCATAAAATTTGAATAAACTACTATAATTCATCACCATTTGAAAGGCAGAATACTTCTATCTCCTAGTTTGAAACACCTTCAAAATACCGCGTCGTATATCTAGCAATTAGCAACCAACATGTCCTCCTCGGCTTTCCATAGATTTCAACGTAATTGATACCTATGGGTATTTGTGTCCGGGAAGTGTTTTGAACGGGTCAAATCGTGACCCCGACCTGACCTTGACCTTTAAAACTGTCAATGCAAGGTCAATTTGGGTAAAACGGACAAATTTCGGCGAAATTTGATACTAGGGATACTTTGGTCTGAGGAGAGTTTTGAACGTGTCAAATCGTGACCTCGGCCTGACCTTGACCTTCAATATGGCCAATCAAAGGTCAACTCGGATAAAACGGATAGATTTCGACGAAATTTGATACCTATGGGTACTTTTGTCGGGGGGGGGGGTGTTTTGGACGGGTCAAATCATGACTCTGACCTTACCTTGACCTTCAAAATTGTTAATTAAAGGTCAAGTTGGGTAAAACGGACGGATTTCGACGAAATTTGATACCTATGGGTAGTTTTCTACGGGTGGGGGTGTTTTGGACTGGACAAATCATGACCCTGACCTGACCTTGACTTTCGAAATAGTCAATTGAAGGTCAAATCGCACCTTTCACCGGAAAGCAGATGTGAAACAGCCCGGGTGAAGTCGGGCCTATCAGCTTGTGTAATAAAGAAGACAGTTTGATGAAAGTAATGTATGCCACGGGAAAACTTGAAATATGGAAGTACGCAAATTTCCCGCATAAAATTTGAAAGCTAGTTTATAGAATAATTGTATTATTATTTATATTTATGGCTAATAATACGATCTTGGTGGCGTTACCATTTCTGACTATGGTTTTCTTGTTTCGCATGCTCATTGACGAGATCGCACACAGGGAGATAGCGATCCGCTATAGGTACAATGTACACAGAGTTCTTGTCGCAACAAACATCCGGATCACATGCACTATCGTCTGCTTTCATTCAACTCCGTCCGTTCATTAAAGTGCGGCTGTCCGACATGGGAGACATGGATTGGAATCCTTCTTCTCTCGGTTCCGTGGTGATAACTGCTTTGATAATCTTGCCCTTAACCTACCTGATCCGTGCTTTCCTTTCATGGCTGCGGAATTATCGGATAATAAGACGCATTCCTGGACCTAAAGGTCGATGGATTAGCGGACATGCATATATGGTAAGTAAATATACTCCATCAATGTCATTATACGAACATGAATCACTATTGCCGTGTTCCCACAGACCCATCGCGACAGCATGGGTGTCCGTGGTTCAAAGGTATCCAGCACAGGGGCCCGTAACGCGCTCCGCTACCCGCTCCCTTTTGCGCTGCCCATATACGCCGCTCTATATACGCGCCTGCTTCACGTTAATGGTAGTATAATACATGGGTCAAATTCATTAACGTGAAGCAGGCGCGTAATATAGATTCGGCGTATATGGGCAGCGCAAAGGGGGGGGGGGGCTGGTAGCGGAGAGCGTCACTGTCACGACCTTCAATGGGGTTTTTTTTATGGGGCATTATTAACCCTTCCATGACTGGAGCTTCCTGAAATTTTTTGAAAACCCTGTTCCAATACAGTCTCTTATAGGCGAGTCTCCCAATAATAATAATAGGAAGCCTGGCATATATAGAAGAATACAATTAATGGCCTAACAATATTTACCTTGACCTTGTAAGCTAGTGCATTCTCTTATATATAATAGAGGCGATCGACTCGCATATGAAAGAGAATACCCTGGAACATGGTCTTCAATGCTGCACCCGCGCAGCTCCCACCATGAAAGGGTTAACGATCCAATGTTCGATTTGACTATAATCATCGACACGTTTTTCAAACAATAAAAATAATTCGATCATGCCAATGAGGTCACTAACAGGATGTTCTGATGGTCAAAATGTCGACCTCCAAAAGGGAAAGTTTTAACATGTTTTGATTTTTTGTCAGGCTAGCAAAAATCCAACGATCGTGTCTGATAAAGTGCCTCCATGTTATCGTTTCCCAAAAGAAGTAGAACATAAAGAGCGTTTTCAATTATATTCGTTTTCAACGTAAAACTAATCGATGTTATTGCGAGCCTTGTGTCATACAAATGACGGTAATTGCAAGTACTCTCGACTGCTGATCTTTAACGCTTTCATGACAGAAGCTACGCTGGTGCAGCATTGAAGATCATGTGCCAGTGTATGCTCTTATATATATGCGAGTATCCCACAGGGAGCCTTGCATATATACGAGAATGCCATGGATTACAAGCTCAATGTAAATATATAGGAGGGTATCACCCCCCCCCCCTTTTCGGTACGCGGGATTCAGGGTGTTTTGAAGCCGTACGCGGGATTCATACCCCCGAATTAACTGGTATTCGGGTTCAAGCAAAACATCTTGGACGCAGGTTCTGATGGCGCAAAATAATATTTTGTGCTAGTTATATGTATGAATGAGTGGGTAGAATAGCTACTTGGGCATATTCGACCACCATGCCACCATAAACAGAGATGTGGCGACAGGGGGAGGGGGTCTCACCCCCCCAACTTTGGTCAAAATTTTCAACAGTTGGAAATTTCATACCTGCCAAAACATTAGTTGGAAATTTCACACCTATAATAGGTTGAAATGTTCTTGTAGTTTGATTTTCAAACAATTTATTGGGGGGGGGGCGGAATTAATTGTTTTTTGGACCAATATTTGCATATTTTCCTATTTTTTGTCAAAATTTTGGACTGAAATGGTCATCAGTTGAAAATTTCCAACCTCAGGAGGGTGACAGGTTGGAAATTTCCAACACTTGGAAATATTGTGTCCTGATCCCTCCCCCATGGCCAGTCAAAAAATGCTAGTTAATTTAAGAAAACAATATTCTCATACATTTGTTCAACATTGGCATTGGAATTGTCATCAGTTGTAAATTTTCCAACCAAAAGTGGTGTGTCAGGTTTGAAATTTCCAACTCTAAGAATGCTTGACGCTAGTCTAGATGCTAGGATTTTGCGATTTTCTTGTTCAGATTAAAAAAATTTCCCACACCGGGCCGAACCATGGTCGGCCCGGTGTGTCACTGTCTCTCCCCTGTGGCCAATACAAAAATGCTAATAATTTTAACAATATTTTACTACATTTGATCAAACTTGTGGTCATCAGTTGGAGAATTTTCCAACCTGAGGCGTAGTATGAGGTTTGAAATTTCCAACACTATAGGAAAGCTTTAGTTGAGGCCAGTCTGGATGCTAGGATTTGTGATTTTCTTGTTCAAATTTCAAAATGTTCTCACACCGGCCGAACAACGATGGTCAGCTCGGTGTGTCGTGGTCTCTTGCCCGCAGCCGTGTGCATTTGTATGGAGTTAGACCACTAGATGTTAGGATTTATGCAATGTTTCAGGTTAAAATATCTGAATGTTCTCATACCGGGAATATAGAACCATGGTTTATGAAGATATAGGATATTAGGCCTAAACACTGAGGTGGATGGGGGTGTGCAAATGGAATTATGCAAAACTTGTGTTCGGTCTGATTCTGACTCAAGAGGGGGGGGGGGTGCAGTTGGAAATTCCAAAGGTGGACACCCCCCAACGGAAACCCTCTAGCCACATCCCTGATCATAAAGTATCATTAATGGTATCATAACGGCATCATAACGCGACCGGCATCATAATGTGTCTATGTAACTTCTGCTTGTATCTGTCTGATATTAAAACAGTCAATTTGTATGTCATTTATCGCATATTATTTCTTAACATGTATTCAGGATTCACCCCCCAAAATTAACTCGTATTCAGGATTCACCCCCCAAAATTAACTCGTATTCGGGATTTAGGGGGGAGGGGGGGGGGGGGGGTGATACCCTCATATAGTGTTAGTCTAATGCATGTTCCCCATGGGATACTTGCATATATAAGAGAATGCATTGGCACAGGGTGTTTGCAAACAACCAGGAAGCTCCAGTCATGGAAGCGTTTAACAGCCATTGCTTTGTCGTGCAATTCATCGAAGTTGCCCAACAAATGTTTGGTCGGTGGAATGGGGATATATATTCGTACAACGTACAACAAGTCGCGATGTATCGTATCATTTCGAACATGATTATGCAGTATATGAAGATGTATTCATGGTTCCACGATACTGTTTACGAAACCTGTTTTTTAATTTATGTTCTACATGTCTGGAACAATAAGTGCTACAAGAAATACACTATTTTGTTTGATATTAATTTTCTATGCATCTATTTCTTATTGTTTCTATGGTGACTGAACTAGGACATTGTTTTATTTGTCTCATTATTTTGTGATACATGTAATGTGAGGCACGCTGTAACGGCAGATGCGTATACAACACTCAAAATTGAAATATTTATATGGAAAATATTACGAAAATGGACGTTGGAGTCCCATATTCAGAACTATATTAGACCCCCTTCTCATTGGCCCCTCTCAAAGACGTATAGACTAGATCGTATATGGGAGTGGTGAACTGGTACCCGGTTCGACTAGTAATCACAACCCGCACTTCTATCATAAAACTATTATACTATAGACTATAATATATTGTGAGGAGAGGGGAATTGCCATCGTAAGTTTCAATGTTTTTATAGGGACATCAGAAACTATTTTGTTAATTTTTTAATAACGAAATGATAATTGGAATTTTTAGGTTAAGTTTATATGTCATATTTGGTTTCAACATTCTTTCAGCAGAACAATGTAGAACATTATATTAAAGCTGCATGTCGGTCTGCTCTCCACAAATACACCTAATAATATTCGCTTTTGAATTCTTGAACTACCTTTCTACGAGCATTTTATGTCGCATAAATACTCATTGATGTAATGAAATACAGCTTTGAAGACGAAGTTTGCCCCCCTCAAACTAGCCATTTGCACGGCATGGAACAGAAAAGAGTGTTCTTTGTTTGTCTACTCCTGATATGGTATAAATAAAGAGCGTTTCTTTCACTTATATGCGAAAAATTTAAAACTTCTGGAAAATTTCTTCGAGCATATATGAGGCTGGTATATCAATATTTCGTGCATTTTTCAATTTTACTTGTACCTCCATCCAAATTACGTAGACAAAATTTTAGAAGCTCGAATGTGCCAAGTCTGTTTAAAGCAGATTTTGTTGTCTTGTGTTTCCATTCATGCATCTTTAATGCATCTATTGAATCACACTGAGATGTAATAAAAGCGACTAGTTTATGGCTTCAAACCACCATGTAGATTTAAACGGGAGGTCAAGTGACAGAAGTTACAGAGTTGCAAAAAATATTTCTGGGTGTGGTTTGACGAGGACTTGACAGTAATACATAATTATTTGGCGGGCCGACTTGGAACTGGTTCTATTAGAATGTTGGTCTATTTATTTTTTAATTTCATTTTGAGTTTTCAAATGTAGGTCAAGACAGTGTTGTAATTCCAGAAAAAAAAATCCCCCAAAAAAATTACTAGCAACTTCATATATAACTTTTGCTTTGGAGATTTGCGTGGGCCGCGCCATTCATCGCCTTTCCAAATTGGTCACTTGACCTTCCTCTTAAAATTCTATGACTTCGATAAGTGTTATTATATAGATAATGAATGGCTTGGAGTTGACTATGCCAAAATAGTGGTCCGAGAGGAGGAATAGTCCACGAGCCGCAGGCGAGTGGACTATTCCTCCTCGAGGACCACCATTTTTGGTATAGTCAACGACAAGACATTCATTATTTATTATATTAAATCGAACATCGATGTCAATTTTCTCACAATTTCTGTATCTGATTTTGTCACATTTTTATTTACCGTGAATTTTGAAAATTGGCCTCAGATTTTACAATTTACGGCAATCTTTTGACGATGGCTGGGGAACATAACTATGTTATTAGTTAAATCTAACAGCATCTCTTCGTGATTCATGCATTTATTTCTATAAATACGTCATTAGCAAAGACATTTTGGCGAAATTTTAGAAGTTAACTTGCTTAACTTCGATTAAAATGGAAAAGGAAGTTATAAATAATGTCCACTGGCATTACAAAATTAAGACTGGCGCTTGCCAACTAAACGGACAAACAATTAAATACCTTGGATATCTATGATCGGACATTTGTAAGATCATTACAATTCACCAATAAATCTAATGATATACCGATATTGCAACAAGTATGATACAAGGTATAGTTTAAGATTGGCTGTATCTTCAGGCGGCAAACCGATTTCGCGAAATGAGTTTGTTACTATGAATAGAAAAAGAATAGTAGGCATGTAGGAATCCTACTGGGGTACTATTATATAGATAATGAATGGCTTGGAGTTGACTATGCCAAAATAGTGGTCCTCGAGGATGAATAGTCCACGAGCCGCAGGCGAGTGGACTATTCCTCCTCGAGGACCACTATTTTGGCATAGTCAACGACAAGACATTCATTATTTATTATATTATATCGAACATTTGTCGGCATTGGTGCCAATTCTCACACAATTTCTCTGTCTGATTTGTCACAATTTTATTTACCGTGAATTTTGGAAATCGGTCTCAGATTTTACAATTTACGGCAATCTTTTGACGATGGCAGGGGGGGGGGGGGGCATAAATATGTTATTAGTTACATCTAACAGTATCTCTTCGTGATTCATGCATTTATTTCTATAAATATGTCATTAGCAAAGATATTTTGGCGAAATTTTAGAAGTTAACTTGCTTAACTTCGACTAGAACGGAAATAACGTCCACTGGCATTACAAAATTAGGACTGGCCGCTTGCCAACTAAACGGACAAACTATTAAATACACTGGATAGCAATAATCGGGCATTTGTAAGATCATTACAATACGCCAATAAATCTAATGATATACCAACATTGCAATAATTATCGTACACGTTATACTTTAAGATTGGTCGTATTTTCAAGGCGGCAACCCGATTTTGCGAAATGAGTTTGTTACTATAAATAGAAAAAGAATAGTAGGCATGTAGGAATCCTACGTACTGCATGGGGTACTATCGTAAAATAGTATAGCAGTGTGTAGCCAATCAGAATGCGAGCAAGTCACCTGAGATATAATATCGTAAAATAGTATAGCAGTGTGCAGCCAATCAGAGCGCGAGAAAGTCACGTGAGATATAATATAGACTAATATTACATGTTTATAAGGTGTATATATGTCCTATCGTTTAATAGAAATTATCACCTAAGATTTCTTCTACAACATGTAAAACAACTAAGAGCGTTCATATTTAGTTTCTTGCTCTTATGGCAAAAATAAAGAGTGTATGTCCTTCATGTAAGAATACACGAAATCGTAAGTCTTTCTTCATATGTATTATCGACATGGATATATATGCATATGTATTTGTTATCTATCATTAGACAACAAATACATATGTATACATATCCGTGTTGATAATACATATGGAGAAAGATATATGATTTCGTGTATATTCTTGCATGAAGGATATACCATAAAGATCGTTATATGGAATGCTACAATAGCTAATGTAGATCTTTCACGTTGGTAAGTCTTTTTCATTGATAACAAAGCGCACAGTCAACTCCCATCATAAATACATACTATATGAGTAAGATCATACTCTCGGTGTTTAGTGTTGGTCGGCGTTTCGGGATCATCCCTCCACTTGTATTGGAGTCATTTTCAGGAGTCCCGGTCAGCAGAAGAGCGTTTCACCACAGCTCAGAAGAACCTCAGACTTTATCCCCGGATGTTCAAAATATGGGTGTACATGAACCCCCTCATCTACATGTTCCACCCAGACACGTTGAGGGCAATGCTGAAGAAAGCGGGTAAGCGCCGAAATCCCTTGTCTATATATACACTGCTAAAACCTGACATGGTGAAGTGATACTTATGAAAATGTATACGCACCTAAATACCTCGTCTATACACAGCTATCCATCCAGATACCGTGCAAATGCAGCTATATACTCGACAAGCAAGTAAGCACCGGCACCCCTCGAGCTACAATGTCCACCCGTATTCTGTGGTGATGCTACTAAAGACTCTGCAAGCACATAAATCTCCGCCCAAACTGTCCGCACAGACACATCAAATGTGTTACTATAAAAAGCGGGTTTGCACCAACACTGTCTGTACACACCACCAAACCGGACACCGTTTATGCGCTACTAAAAAAAACGGGTAAGAATAAAAATCTCTGGTCTATATAATTATGACGTCACCCAAGACATAGTGGTGATGATACTAAACGAAAACGGGTAAACACAAAAAATCCCAGTCTACATTGTCCACCCGGGCATCGTGAAAATGTTGCTAAACGAAAACTGGAAAACACCAATATCTAAAGTCCACACTTTCAATCCACATGCCGTGAAGGCGTTACTAAATGGATCGAGTGAACATCAAAATCCTTCGTCAGCACCGGCCACCTAAACACCGCGAAGGAGTTACTAAATGGATCGAGTGAACATGGAAATCCCTCGTCAGCACCGCCCACCTAAACACCGGGAAGGAGTTACTAAATGGATCGAGTGAACATGGAAATCCCTCGTCAGCACCGCCCACCTAAACACCGCGAAGGAGTTACTAAATGGATCGAGTGAACATCAAAATCCCTCGTCAGCACGACCCACCTAAACACCGCGAAGGCGTTATTAAATGAATGGAGTGAACATCAAAATCCTTCGTCAGCACGACCCACCTAAACACCGCGAAGGCGTTACTAAATGAATGGAGTGAACATCAAAATCCCTCGTCAGCACCACCCACCTAAACACCGCGATGGCGTTACTAAATGGATCGAGTGAACATCAAAATCCCTCGTCAGCACGACCCACCTAAACACCGCGAAGGCGTTACTAAATGAATGGAGTGAACATCAAAATCCCTCGTCAGCACGACCCACCTAAACACCGCGAAGGAGTTACTAAATGGATCGAGTGAACATCAAAATCCCTCGTCAGCACGACCCACCTAAACACCGCGAAGGCGTTACTAAATGAATGGAGTGAACATGAAAATCCTTCGTCAGCACGACCCACCTAAACACCGCGATGGCGTTACTAAATGGATCGAGTGAACATCAAAATCCTTCGTCAGCACGACCCACCTAAACACCACGATGGCGTTACTAAATGGATCGAGTGAACATCAAAATCCTTCGTCAGCACGACCCACCTAAACACCGCGAAGGCGTTACTAAATGGATCGAGTGAACATCAAAATCCCTCGTCAGCACGACCCACCTAAACACCGCGAAGGCGTTACTAAATGGATCGAGTGAACATCAAAATCCCTCGTCAGCACGACCCACCTAAACACCGCGATGGCGTTACTAAATGAATGGAGTGAACATCAAAATCCCTCGTCAGCACCGCTCACCTAAACACCGCGAAGGAGTTACTAAATGGATCGAGTGAACATCAAAATCCCTCGTCAGCAACCCACACCTAAACACCGCGAAGGCGTTACTAAATGAATGGAGTGAACATCAAAATCCCTCGTCAGCACCACCCACCTAAACACCGCGAAGGAGTTATTAAATGAATGGAGTGAACATCAAAATCCCTCGTCAGCACGACCCACCTAAACACCGCGATGGCGTTACTAAATGAATGGAGTGAACATCAAAATCCCTCGTCAGCACGACCCACCTAAACACCGCGAAGGCGTTACTAAATGAATGGAGTGAACATCAAAATCCCTCGTCAGCACCGCCCACCTAAACACCGCGAAGGCGTTATTAAATGAATGGAGTGAACATCAAAATCCCTCGTCAGCACGACCCACCTAAACACCGCGATGGCGTTACTAAATGAATGGAGTGAACATCAAAATCCCTCGTCAGCAACCCACACCTAAACACCGCGAAGGCGTTACTAAATGGATCGAGTGAACATCAAAATCCCTCGTCAGCAACCCACACCTAAACACCGCGAAGGCGTTACTAAATGGATCGAGTGAACATCAAAATCCCTCGTCAGCACCACCCACCTAAACACCGCGAAGGCGTTATTAAATGAATGGAGTGAACATCAAAATCCCTCGTCAGCACGACCCACCTAAACACCGCGATGGCGTTACTAAATGAATGGAGTGAACATCAAAATCCCTCGTCAGCACCACCCACCTAAACACCGCGAAGGCGTTACTAAATGAATGGAGTGAACATCAAAATCCCTCGTCAGCACGACCCACCTAAACACCGCGAAGGCGTTACTAAATGGATCGAGTGAACATCAAAATCCTTCGTCAGCACGACCCACCTAAACACCGCGATGGCGTTACTAAATGGATCGAGTGAACATCAAAATCCTTCGTCAGCACCACCCACCTAAACACCGCGAAGGAGTTACTAAATGAATGGAATGAACATCAAAATCCCTCGTCAGCACGACCCACCTAAACACCGCGATGGCGTTACTAAATGAATGGAGTGAACATCAAAATCCCTCGTCAGCACGACCCACCTAAACACCGCGAAGGAGTTATTAAATGAATGGAGTGAACATCAAAATCCCTCGTCAGCACGACCCACCTAAACACCGCGATGGCGTTACTAAATGAATGGAGTGAACATCAAAATCCCTCGTCAGCACGACCCACCTAAACACCGCGAAGGCGTTACTAAATGAATGGAGTGAACATCAAAATCCCTCGTCAGCACCGCCCACCTAAACACCGCGAAGGAGTTACTAAATGGATCGAGTGAACATCAAAATCCCTCGTCAGCACCACCCACCTAAACACCGCGAAGGAGTTATTAAATGAATGGAGTGAACATCAAAATCCCTCGTCAGCACGACCCACCTAAACACCGCGAAGGCGTTACTAAATGAATGGAGTGAACATCAAAATCCCTCGTCAGCACCGCCCACCTAAACACCGCGAAGGAGTTACTAAATGGATCGAGTGAACATCAAAATCCCTCGTCAGCACCACCCACCTAAACACCGCGAAGGCGTTATTAAATGAATGAAGTGAACATCAAAATCCCTCGTCAGCACCGCCCACCTAAACACCGCGAAGGCGTTATTAAATGAATGGAGTGAACATCAAAATCCCTCGTCAGCACCACCCACCTAAACACCGCGAAGGCGTTATTAAATGAATGGAGTGAACATCAAAATCCCTCGTCAGCACCACCCACCTAAACACCGCGAAGGCGTTACTAAATGGATCGAGTGAACATGGAAATCCCTCGTCAGCACGACCCACCTAAACACCGCGAAGGCGTTACTAAATGAATGGAGTGAACATCAAAATCCCTCGTCAGCACGACCCACCTAAACACCGCGAAGGCGTTATTAAATGAATGGAGTGAACATCAAAATCCCTCGTCAGCACGACCCACCTAAACACCGCGATGGCGTTACTAAATGAATGGAGTGAACAACAAAATCCCTCGTCAGCACGACCCACCTAAACACCGCGAAGGAGTTACTAAATGAATGGAGTGAACATCAAAATCCCTCGTCAGCACGACCCACCTAAACACCGCGAAGGCGTTACTAAATGAATGGAGTGAACATCAAAATCCCTCGTCAGCACGACCCACCTAAACACCGCGAAGGCGTTACTAAATGAATGGAGTGAACATCAAAATCCCTCGTCAGCACGACCCACCTAAACACCGCGATGGCGTTACTAAATGAATGGAGTGAACATCAAAATCCCTCGTCAGCACGACCCACCTAAACACCGCGATGGCGTTACTAAATGAATGGAGTGAACATCAAAATCCCTCGTCAGCACGACCCACCTAAACACCGCGAAGGAGTTACTAAATGAATGGAGTGAACATCAAAATCCCTCGTCAGCACCGCCAACCTAAACACCGCGATGGCGTTACTAAATGAATCGAGTGAACATCAAAATCCCTCGTCAGAAACCCACACCTAAACACCGCGATGGTGTTATTAAATGGATCGAGTGAACATCAAAATCCCTCGTCAGCACGACCCACCTAAACACCGCGATGGCGTTACTAAATGAATCGAGTGAACATCAAAATCCCTCGTCAGCAACCCACACCTAAACACCGCGATGGTGTTATTAAATGGATCGAGTGAACATCAAAATCCCTCGTCAGCACGACCCACCTAAACACCGCGAAGGCGTTACTAAATGAATGGAGTGAACATCAAAATCCCTCGTCAGCACGACCCACCTAAACACCGCGAAGGCGTTACTAAATGAATGGAGTGAACATCAAAATCCCTCGTCAGCACGACCCACCTAAACACCGCGAAGGCGTTATTAAATGGATCGAGTGAACATCAAAATCCCTCGTCAGCACCGCCCACCTAAACACCGCGAATGAGTTATTAAATGGATCGAGTGAACATCAAAATCCCTCGTCAGCACGACCCACCTAAACACCGCGATGGCGTTACTAAATGAATGGAGTGAACATCAAAATCCCTCGTCAGCACGACCCACCTAAACACCGCGAAGGCGTTACTAAATGAATGGAGTGAACATCAAAATCCCTCGTCAGCACGACCCACCTAAACACCGCGAATGAGTTATTAAATGGATCGAGTGAACATCAAAATCCCTCGTCAGCACGACCCACCTAAACACCGCGAAGGCGTTACTAAATGAATGGAGTGAACATCAAAATCCCTCGTCAGCACCACCCACCTAAACACCGCGAAGGCGTTACTAAATGAATGGAGTGAACATCAAAATCCCTCGTCAGCACGACCCACCTAAACACCGCGAAGGCGTTACTAAATGAATGGAGTGAACATCAAAATCCCTCGTCAGCACGACCCACCTAAACACCGCGAAGGAGTTACTAAATGGATCGAGTGAACATCAAAATCCTTCGTCAGCACCGGCCACCTAAACACCGCGAAGGCGTTACTAAATGGATCGAGTGAACATGGAAATCCCTCGTCAGCACCACCCACCTAAACACCGCGAAGGCGTTACTAAATGGATCGAGTGAACATCAAAATCCCTCGTCAGCACCGGCCACCTAAACACCGCGAAGGAGTTATTAAATGAATCGAGTGAACATCAAAATCCCTCGTCAGCACCGGCCACCTAAACACCGCGAAGGCGTTATTAAATGAATGGAGTGAACATGAAAATCCCTCGTCAGCACCACCCACCTAAACACCGCGAAGGCGTTACTAAATGAATGGAGTGAACATCAAAATCCCTCGTCAGCACGACCCACCTAAACACCGCGAAGGCGTTACTAAATGGATCGAGTGAACATCAAAATCCCTCGTCAGCACCACCCACCTAAACACCGTGAAGGCGTTACTAAATGGATCGAGTGAACATCAAAATCCCTCGTCAGCACCGCCCACCTAAACACCGCGAAGGAGTTACTAAATGGATCGAGTGAACATCAAAATCCCTCGTCAGCACCGCCCACCTAAACACCGCGATGGAGTTACTAAATGGATCGAGTGAACATCAAAATCCCTCGTCAGCACGACCCACCTAAACACCGTGAAGGAGTTACTAAATGGATCGAGTGAACATCAAAATCCCTCGTCAGCACCGCCCACCTAAACACCGCGAAGGCGTTACTAAATGAATGGAGTGAACATCAAAATCCCTCGTCAGCACGACCCACCTAAACACCGCGAAGGCGTTACTAAATGGATCGAGTGAACATCAAAATCCCTCGTCAGCACGACCCACCTAAACACCGCGAAGGAGTTACTAAATGGATCGAGTGAACATCAAAATCCCTCGTCAGCACCGCCCACCTAAACACCGCGAAGGCGTTACTAAATGGATCGAGTGAACATCAAAATCCCTCGTCAGCACCGCCCACCTAAACACCGCGAAGGCGTTACTAAATGGATCGAGTGAACATCAAAATCCCTCGTCAGCACCGCCCACCTAAACACCGCGAAGGCGTTATTAAATGGATCGAGTGAACATCAAAATCCCTCGTCAGCACGACCCACCTAAACACCGCGAAGGAGTTATTAAATGGATCGAGTGAACATCAAAATCCCTCGTCAGCAACCCACACCTAAACACCGCGAAGGAGTTACTAAATGGATCGAGTGAACATCAAAATCCCTCGTCAGCACGACCCACCTAAACACCGCGAAGGAGTTATTAAATGGATCGAGTGAACATCAAAATCCCTCGTCAGCACGACCCACCTAAACACCGCGAAGGCGTTACTAAATGAATGGAGTGAACATCAAAATCCCTCGTCAGCACCGCCCACCTAAACACCGCGAAGGAGTTACTAAATGGATCGAGTGAACATGAAAATCCCTCGTCAGCAACCCACACCTAAACACCGCGAAGGAGTTACTAAATGGATCGAGTGAACATGAAAATCCCTCGTCAGCACCGCCCACCTAAACACCGCGAAGGAGTTACTAAATGGATCGAGTGAACATCAAAATCCCTCGTCAGCACCGGCCACCTAAACACCGCGAAGGAGTTACTAAATGAATGGAGTGAACATCAAAATCCCTCGTCAGCACCGGCCACCTAAACACCGCGAAGGAGTTACTAAATGGATCGAGTGAACATCAAAATCCCTCGTCAGCACCGCCCACCTAAACACCGCGAAGGCGTTATTAAATGGATCGAGTGAACATCAAAATCCCTCGTCAGCACGACCCACATAAACACCGCGAAGGCGTTATTAAATGGATCGAGTGAACATCAAAATCCCTCGTCAGCACGACCCACCTAAACACCGCGAAGGAGTTACTAAATGGATCGAGTGAACATCAAAATCCCTCGTCAGCACGACCCACCTAAACACCGCGAAGGAGTTATTAAATGGATCGAGTGAACATCAAAATCCCTCGTCAGCACCGCCCACCTAAACACCGCGAAGGAGTTACTAAATGGATCGAGTGAACATCAAAATCCCTCGTCAGCACCGGCCACCTAAACACCGCGAAGGAGTTACTAAATGAATGGAGTGAACATCAAAATCCCTCGTCAGCACCGGCCACCTAAACACCGCGAAGGAGTTACTAAATGGATCGAGTGAACATCAAAATCCCTCGTCAGCACGACCCACATAAACACCGCGAAGGCGTTATTAAATGGATCGAGTGAACATCAAAATCCCTCGTCAGCACGACCCACCTAAACACCGCGAAGGAGTTACTAAATGGATCGAGTGAACATCAAAATCCCTCGTCAGCACGACCCACCTAAACACCGCGAAGGAGTTACTAAATGGATCGAGTGAACATCAAAATCCCTCGTCAGCACCGCCCACCTAAACACCGCGAAGGAGTTACTAAATGGATCGAGTGAACATCAAAATCCCTCGTCAGCACCGCCCACCTAAACACCGCGAAGGCGTTACTAAATGGATCGAGTGAACATCAAAATCCCTCGTCAGCACGACCCACCTAAACACCGCGAAGGAGTTATTAAATGGATCGAGTGAACATCAAAATCCCTCGTCAGCACCGCCCACCTAAACACCGCGAATGAGTTACTAAATGGATCGAGTGAACATCAAAATCCCTCGTCAGCACCGCCCACCTAAACACCGCGAAGGCGTTACTAAATGGATCGAGTGAACATCAAAATCCCTCGTCAGCACGACCCACCTAAACACCGCGAAGGAGTTATTAAATGGATCGAGTGAACATCAAAATCCCTCGTCAGCACCGCCCACCTAAACACCGCGAAGGAGTTACTAAATGGATCGAGTGAACATCAAAATCCCTCGTCAGCACCGCCCACCTAAACACCGCGAAGGCGTTACTAAATGGATCGAGTGAACATCAAAATCCCTCGTCAGCACGACCCACCTAAACACCGCGAAGGCGTTACTAAATGAATGGAGTGAACATCAAAATCCCTCGTCAGCACCGCCCACCTAAACACCGCGAAGGAGTTACTAAATGGATCGAGTGAACATCAAAATCCCTCGTCAGCACGACCCACCTAAACACCGCGAAGGAGTTACTAAATGAATGGAGTGAACATCAAAATCCCTCGTCAGCACCGGCCACCTAAACACCGCGAAGGAGTTACTAAATGAATGGAGTGAACATCAAAATCCCTCGTCAGCACCGGCCACCTAAACACCGCGAAGGAGTTACTAAATGGATCGAGTGAACATCAAAATCCCTCGTCAGCACGACCCACCTAAACACCGCGAAGGAGTTACTAAATGGATCGAGTGAACATCAAAATCCATCGTCAGCACCACCCACCTAAACACCGCGAAGGAGTTACTAAATGGATCGAGTGAACATCAAAATCCCTCGTCAGCACCACCCACCTAAACACCGCGAAGGAGTTACTAAATGGATCGAGTGAACATCAAAATCCCTCGTCAGCACCGCCCACCTAAACACCGCGAAGGAGTTACTAAATGGATCGAGTGAACATGGAAATCCCTCGTCAGCACCACCCACCTAAACACCGCGAAGGAGTTACTAAATGGATCGAGTGAACATCAAAATCCCTCGTCAGCACCGCCCACCTAAACACCGCGAAGGCGTTACTAAATGGATCGAGTGAACATCAAAATCCCTCGTCAGCACGACCCACATAAACACCGCGAAGGCGTTACTAAATGGATCGAGTGAACATCAAAATCCCTCGTCAGCACCGCCCACCTAAACACCGCGAAGGAGTTACTAAATGGATCGAGTGAACATCAAAATCCCTCGTCAGCACCGCCCACCTAAACACCGCGAAGGAGTTACTAAATGGATCGAGTGAACATCAAAATCCGAAGGCGCTACTGCTATTGAAGAAACCGAATAAGAACCAAAATCAGATTCCCCTATCTTGATCGCTATAGTACGTATTTTACCGTCTCTGCGAGTATGTCCAGCGATTCCATCCTTTCGTACGTGTATATGAATATGGCACGTCAATCATTTGGGAAGCTTTGAAAAGATCCCCAAAACCAATATGACACCACAAAATATATGTTATATGTACGTTTTGGTAATGAGATAAAAGCTATACGAATCCGTTCATAATATAGGTTACAATGATATCGACATTCAAAAGAGGAATTTTTTGAATTTGTTCACCATTCTCGTCACATGAATGTTGTTTGGGATATTAAAGGTACGGTTGGCCTTGGCGGTGTGTATCCTGTAAAAATATTTCCACCCGTCAAAAACCGCCACAAACAGAAAGAACATCAAAATGTAGACAGACTTTGTCCGTATACAAATAAGAAATATCGCATAAACAGTATGTTATTGTCATTTGTTTGACCATTGTTATGTAAACAAAAGCATAAAAAGTTACTTTTCTGGTGTTATGATGGTGAACATAAAGAGCGTTCTTTGTTGGTGAATTCCTGATATGGAACAAATAAAGAGCGTTTATGCCATTTTTGTGTGATTAGCCAGTAGCATTGTGCTGTCTTCTGTAACACAATCAGGCTCTTACTTAGGTAAAATATAGTAGGTCTTTATGATAACATGCTGTTTACGCGATAGTCATGGTATATATGAACGAAACTGTATGCATTTTAATGTTTTTCTGTTTACGGTGATTGGAACAAATATGGATATTTTCGACAACTAAGGCCTCAAGTGCCTTTAACTTTAAGGCCGAGATGTGTGGTTTTCCTAAATGTCCTGATATTTCAAAATAGATATTCTCAAAACATATCTATAGTTTCGTTTTGAAATGTGGCACAAACTTTTAAGAACAACCACTCAGTTGAAACTTATAAGCTCAATTCATATATAGTATAGTCGTTGTGGTGATTTTGGAGGGTGAACGTAGAAAAAATTGTTATAAAGCCAGTTTTGGTGTCATTTTGACCGGGAATGTTTGGACAACAATATATCCAAAATCCGCTAAAATCCGCTTTGGGGAAATTGTTTTACAGTCATTTGAACACAGGACGTTTCGTCATTATGCCACAAAATTTCGTAATGCAGATAAATACAAACAGTTTACTTGTGTTAGCTCGCAAACCACTAATGCGTGGCAAGTTCGCATGGATAATTGTCATATGATGATACGACAACATGACCCACCACAGTGTAAGCCATATTTGCCCCCACCAATAAAGAGCGTTGAGTAAAATACCATACATAAAGAGCGTTTTGTGAGCGTTGGAGGAAATAACCACAATAAGCCATGTGTGCGCTCCAGTGATAAAGCACGTTATCATATAACGACATAACGCACTTCACTGCAGATGTGCAAACCACAAGTCGCATTGTTCAGTTGTTTCTAATATATCACTTCGATTTGTATCTCTAATTGTGAAAGTTGTAAAAGTAGCTTTTTTAGGAGTCGGACACATGTTTCCTGTTGAAACCTAACGGTGACAACGTACGCAGGTGATTTGTTTTGGTTAATTTGATTGCTTCATTCGTTGTTCTCGTGTTCTGTTTTATTATTGCATATTTATTCTCGCTCTATTTCATTTCTCATTGTTGATAATGGCCGACAATCGTACCGTCGGCGATAAGCTTAACCCAGCTGAAGACCTCTGTGTCATATGTGGTTTTGGTTTTGTTAATGATCCACCGATAAAGGTGGGGGCAAAAGGTATTGTGACTCTCATAAGCTTTTGCGGACAACGGGGGCGACCTAATTTGAAACAATACCACACCGCGCGCAGCCAGGTGACGCCTGTCGACAAAGTGCTGGTGCACGCAGGTTGCCGGAGAGATTTTACCGACACAAAAAGAAAGACACAAGATAATTTGGTGGTTTCAGAAGCGAAAAGACTACGATCTGATGCAACGCCAATCAATATAGCAGAAGACTGCTTAATATGTGGAGTTCATACAAGCACTGATGTTAGACACCCAGATAGGTCCACACCAATGAGCCAAGTAGAGACCATCCCTTTCAGGGACAAGCTCTTACAATGATGTGCGCATAGACAGGATGCTTTAGCATATGGCGTGGAGAAGCGCATTCAAGGGCGCATTGACTTGGTAGCAGCATAGGCCGTTTACCACCACGGATATCTGACTCGATTCTTGCAAGGCAAGGTTTTGAGTCAACCCGAGACAGGAAAAGCAGGTCGAAGATCAGATCAGGGTATGAAACATTGGTTCGAAACGATTTGTAATTGGCTCGAGACAGAAGCTGGTGCTGAATTATACACTGTTAGTGAGTTACATTCCAGAATGGTTGAATTCGCAGGCGAGTCAGAGGTTTATACTATTAAAAGTTTGAAAGGTAACTTAGAGGAATACTATGCAGAATTCATTTTCTTCGCCGAGGTTAAGAAGGGACGGAAGGATGTCGTTTGTTTTCGAAATATGGCCAAATTCATTATAAATGAAAAGTGGTACACTGATAAAAAACAGGATTTAGATGAGGAGGCAGACAGGATTGTCTTGACTGCAGCAAGAATAATAAAAGCACAAATAAGGGAGGCCGATTACAGTCGCGAATCTTATCCACCCAGTGACGCTATATCTATTATTAGTCAGGGGCGAAATTGGATCCCGAATCACCTGCAAAGCCTACTAAAGATTTTAATTCCGTCCGATGTCAAGCAGAATATCATCGGTCATTCCATTGTACAGGGTGCTCGTCCACATTCGGTTATAACACCAACGCTGTTTGGACTGGGTGTAGAAATGGACAATGTGTTTGGTTCCAAATGGCTAGTGAACGAGTTATCCCGGTTGGGATTCTCTGTTACCCACGATGAAGTTGAGAGGTACAAGCAATCCGTCATTCAGACCGAAACGCCCAGTCAAATACTAACTGACTATGCTCCCGGTGCCTTCGTTCAGTGTGTGGCAGATAATGTCGACCACAACATAGCAACTCTAGATGGCAAGGGGACCGTCCATGGAATGGGGATAGTTGCAATATCTGCACCCATGAATCAATCAGCAGTGAACATGAAATCGCGTGTAATCATGAGACAAAAGCGGTTGAGGGTTGATGAGCTCGTGAAAAACAAAGGAGTGTCCATCTCCCAATATGTTGATGTTATTGGCAAAGGAATTTCCAATATCAAACTGAAACCTCTTCTTCATTTGGCCACACCATATACCCTCCCATCTGACCTCAGCACAGATCTGCTGTGGCACTCAGCATGCTTTTTCAGTAAGAGTGAAAAACCTAGCGCGAACTGGTCAGGTTTCATGCAAAGTGCTTACTCGCAGGACGACACTCTGACCGCTGAGAAATCAGATGTTGTGTTCCTTCCCATCATCGATCTGAATCCGTCAGATGACGATTGCATTTATTCTACACTCATTTATGTTGAGGAACAGGCACGTAGATTGAATGAACATCCACACGCCATGTATCACTTTCGACCAGCCGTTGTGGCTCAAGGCTGTAAACATAATAAGTTCTAAGTCGATGAGCATAGTGTGTAGGCTGGGCGGATTTCACACTGTAATGAGCTTCATGTGGAGTATCGGTTCGATGATGAAGGGGTCGGGGTTAGAAGAAGCTTTGGAGAAAGTGTACGGTCAGAACACAGTGACCCATATGATATATGGAAAGGCAGTGTCGAGGGCATTGCGTGGTTACTACCTAGTTGAGGCTGCGCTTTTCAATAATTTGATAGCTGAAGTTGTCCCAGTTGAAAAGGACGGCAGTTCTGCGGACATCGAATCGGTAATGGAACAAGATGACATAGAAGCCTCACACATGCAACAGGGTGATGTACACGTTGTTGGTGAAAACACGATGGGCCAAATGCACCAGAGTGAAATGGACAGAATACAAAAACTGCGTGAAGAGATTGAAATTGGTGTTGTTCCTATATCCGCGGCTGCGGACTCAACTGAACTGTTGAAGGTCGAGCAATGTATCAATTGTTATAAATCACTGCTTGTCAAAGAGTACCTCACAGCAAAATTGTGGGTGCAGTATATGGATTATGTGCAAACCCTAAGAACTTCATCCGTGCTGAGCGAACAGGGGATTGGAATCTGCATATTGTAACATTAGGGAAGATGCCGAACCTCTTCGCAGCCACTAGTCATATAAATTACGTAAAGAGCTGCAGACTATATCTCCAAATGATGCTAGAATTACCAGTGAAGCATCCTTGGGTACATCAGTGTTTGAGGAACATGGCTTCCATGTAGCCCGTAGAAGTAGCAGAGTCTGGGCGGTGTTATCAACCGATCTTATACACTGAATAATGAAGTATTGAATGCTGAGGGGTGGTGTTGGGAACGACGTGGTGAGGATCTTTCCCCAGTCATGACTGACCAGAATGCAGCCCCAGACGAATTGCTCAAGTTTGTACGGTGCAAGTGTAAGATGTCATAAAAAAACCATGTGACACCAATGTGTGTACATGTCGCAAACATGGTCTGAAATGTGTTATCGCTTGTGGAGATTGTCGTGGAGAGGGCTGCGTGAATTCAGAAGAGGTTCTGATAGACGACGAGGGTGAGGTCTGAGTATAAATTATATATTTGACACACAAGTGTCGAAATCATGAAGTATTTCTCATTCTGGTCATCACTGGCTGATTTCGATCAACAAAATAAACAAAAGAATATAATTGTCATTTTAGCGGCCATTTTGGTTGCCATCTTTTGACTCTGTGACTGATATTTGGTCAGTGTGACTCCCGTGGAATCCTTTGTCAAACGTGATGACATTTGTACGTGAGCAAACTCATTACCCCTACCTCACAATGGACTAATGCTGATTGTGGAATATTTATAATCGTTGGCCGCCACATTGGACGCCATCTTGAATCTTGAATTTTCCCCAAGGCGGATTTTAGCGGATTTTGGATATGTTATTCCTGATACTTTTGCGCGCAAAATGAGACCAAAACCAGCTTTATAACAATTTTTTCCAGGTTCAACCTCCCGACGACCACACTAATAGGTTCATGAGATGAACATGCTTTTAAAGGTACTCAATCCGATTAGACGCTCCTAAATTACTATTTATTTGGCTTTGGGGGTAAAACATATTTGATTCGAGTCGAGGAACTCACCCATCAAAGCTCAGAGTTATCAGATATCAATGTTTGAAGTTTGTTAATTTTTGGAGATGTGGGCCACTAATTCGTGATCAAACAGACACATTGCGGGTGTAAGATGGATAACTCGAAAATCAAGTGGCTACTATTAACAATAATAACCACTTGATTTTAGAGTTATCCATCTTACACCCGCAATATGTGACATTCAAGAGTTCTCGCTGAATAAATCCAGATATATTCATTAGTTAAAATGTCTGGCAGTACTTGTCTCTATTTATGCATCAAGACGTGTGGGACTTATTGAACGAAACGACGTTAAGGACTGGACGTTAAAGGCACGTGCGGCCTTAATTGTCGAAAATATTCATATTTGTTCCAAACACCGTAAACAGAAAAACAATAAGACGCATACAGTTCCGTTCATATATACCATGACCATCGCGTAAACAGCATGTTACCATAAAGACCTACTATATTTTACCTAAGCAGGAGCCTGATTGTGTCACAGAAGACAACACAATGCTACTGGCTAATCACACACAAATGGCATAAACCCTCTTTATTAGTTCCATAGCAGGTATTCACCGACAAAGAACGCTCTTTATGTTTACCATCATAATATAAACAAACACCAGAAAAGTAACTTTTTACTCTTTTGTTTACATAACAATGGTCAAACATATGAGAATAACATACTGTTTATGCGACATGTCTTATTTGTATACGGACAAAGTCTATCTATATTTTGATGTTCTTTCTGTTTGTGGCGGTTTTTGACGGGTGGAGATATTTTCACAGGATACCCACCGCCAAGGCCAACCGTGTCTTTAAAGGTACGGTTGGCCTTGGCGGTGGGTATCCTGTGAAAATATTTCCACCCGTCAAAAACCGCCACAAACAGAAAGAACAACAAAATGTAGACATACTTTGTCCGTATACAAATAAGAAATATCGCATAAACAGTATGTTATTGTCATATTGTTGACCATTGTTATGTAAACAAAAGCATAAAAAGTAACTTTTCTGGTGTTTGTTTATATTATGATGGTAAACATAAAGAGCGTTCTTTGTGGGTGAATTCCTGATATGGGACGAATAAAGAGCGTTTATGCCATTTGTGTGTGATTAGCCAGCAGCATTGTGTTGTCTTCTGTAACACAATCAGGCTCTTGCTTAGGTAAAATATAGTAAATCTTTATGATATCATGCTGTTTACGCGATGGTCATGGTATATATGAACGAAACTGTATGCGTTTTAATGTTTTTCTGTTTACGGTGATTGGAACAAATATGAATATTTTCGACAACTAAGGCCTCACGTGCCTTTAAGCGGCAGACGTGGTCTTTGCACAGTATCACATGTTTGCTGTTTGTTAAGATTCAAAATATCACTAGTATAAAGTACGTGGTATATATCAAAGAAAATTCTTAACTGTACGATGTTATATACTTATCCCCTGTCTTGAGTAAACAACATACCCACCTATAAAATCCGTATGAATCGGAGTGAATACGTATATGTTTACAAAGACTTATCCGTCGTATTATTTTTGATGCCTTTTCTATGGGGGGTCTTTGCGATGCCTTTGTGACAGGAATGATGATGATTTGAAATAATTTTCATTGAGTTTGCTCGGTGGGTAGAAAATTAGATGACGAAATATGTGTGTCAATCGGCTGGACCTATTTAACACTAGACTAGCTTGGAATTAAAAAAATATTGTTGCAAAAATTCACAGAAAACCCCTTATTTTTTATTGAGACTTACATGTACTTGTATAGTAGATCTTGATTGACAATCGATTATTGTGCACGTTTTTATATTGGAGGTTGTAATAATATTTTCATACGGTGAAAATACACCAAATCAAATTAGTAGAATGATTTCCCATGGAACCCCCAAACTGTGATCAGCACACAAAACATTATGGCAGCTGAATTGTCACTAATACATGATGTAAAGTGCACCAAAAAAATGCACAAATGTGTTTCCTGACGAGAAACGTCAATAAAGCAGTATGCTCAAAGTTTAATGGGCGTATCATTTATGGGAGGGATTGGTTTGTTTTTTGGTTATATTGTTCTCCTGGTAGTGTGAGTCTCAGTATGTAACGTAATACGTTGACAATATATTTTGGGCACATTTTCGTGTGTCAAAAAGGACGTTCTTTAATTTTGTTTTATACATGTGCCGGGTCCCTGCGAATACAGGCCAGCGCGATGTGTTAACACTGAGGCCCATACAATGATTTGGTGTATTGTAACATAGTGCCAGCGCGATGTGTTAACACTGAGGCCTATGCAATGATTTGGTGTATTGTAACATATTGCCAGCGCGATGTGTTAACACTGAGGCCCATGCAATGGTTTGGTGTATTGTAACATAGTGCCAGCGCGATGTGTTATCACTGAGGCTCATACAATGATTTGGTGTATTGTAACATAGTGCCAGCGCGATGTGTTAACACTGAGGCCCATACAATGATTTGGTGTATTGTAACATATTGCCAGCGCGATGTGTTAACACTGAGGCCCATACAATGATTTGGTGTATTGTAACATAGTGCCAGCGCGATGTGTTAACACTGAGGCCCATACAATGATTTGGTGTATTGTAACATATTGCCAGCGCGATGTGTTAACACTGAGGCCCATACAATGATTTGGTGTATTGTAACATAGTGCCAGCGCGATGTGTTAACATGCATTGATGCCTATGCAATGATTTGGTGTATTGTAAAAAAAATTCCAAATAAAATACTGATTTCTAGATTTGATCTGACCCTTTCAATTATTGGTGTACATGTATCCAAGACCGCCATGGTCACGATTTTGTCAATTGACTTTTCAGGCAGCATCATCAGCAGAGGTCAGACATGCATTTTGGGAGAAATCCGTTCTTCCGTCTTTCCCAAAAATGGCAGCGACATGGACTTATAATTATCCACGAATATTTCTATATCATCCAGATACAGTAAAGATTACCCTCAAGACCACGGGTAGGCAACTTGGTATATTATTTAAAAAGAACTGAAATATGGCTCATATGTTTTCACTTTGACACTATAATACCACTTATCGCATGTTTCATATGGCCGGGACTAATGAGGCAGAACTTGGGCGCATGAATGATGCTGATTGGGCATAATGTTAAATATTATAAAAGAATTGAAATTCTAAACACACACTCCTTGAACGATAGAAGTTAAAAATATAGGGAACGATGAAAAGCCATGGAAGCAATTCTTAGCCATTGAAACGAGTCAATATTTACTTCTGAGTGAACCTATTACTCAAACATGATAATAATATGGACTTTATTACTTCCCCCACGGCAGTTAAGAAATAAGTGATTATAAATATCCCCGTTTCTCAAATACACTGATTATCTAAAAATTACTCGCTGTATATACTGTTATTCTATATATACAAATGACACTTAATCATATATACATGTATGTTCATATATATCTGCACATATTTTGAAAACGTTATATACTATTGAATAAGACTATTGTCACATGATGAAATTTAAAATGACCTGAATACAAATATTAAAAAAAAAATTTGATTTGCCCTTTTTCCGAAAATTTGTTTAGAAATATTCAACATGACGTGCTTCCTTATTCTGGCTGATCCTCATTATGACGAAGTGATATATATATGTTGTGATGAAACAATTAACGACAACCCGTCCCAACTAGTGTACAATGTGTGGTTTTTAATCTCATAATGGAATATTTCCCTAGTATTGGAATATCATCTGGAAACTCCCATGGCTCTCAGCCGCAACATTTCCACATGTGTATGTTTGTTTCAAGTTTCCTCAAACAGGCGCCATCTTCCGCGGTTTCATTTCCATTTCATATGTTGCCAAAGGTTGTCCTTGTCCTGTTTATTGGTGTCAGCATATCCTGCTATAGCCTTAACGTTGCTAGCGACATTCGGGTTGCCACCAGCACTCGTAGCCTCATACATATTTATCCTGGCGTAACATAGTACACCATTGCTTTCACGGACGACATGCACACATAACTCCGATGTTAGTATGCACTGTACTACCACACATCACAATCACGTGTTACACCCGGAGACGTGGCGACAGGGGGGGGGGGTGGGGTTTCTCACCCCGAACTTTGGTCAAATTTTTCAACACTTGGAAATTTCATACCTGCCAAAACATTAGTTGGAAATTTCACACCAACAATAGGTTGAAAATGTTCTTGTAGTTTGATTTTCAAACAATTTATTGGGGGGAACTAATTGTTTTTGGACCAATATTTGCATATTTTCCTATTTTTTGTCAAAATTTTGGACTGAAATGGTCATCAGTTGGAATTTTTCCAACATCAGGCGTGGGGGGGGGGGGGGGGGGGGGGGTGACAGGTTGGAAATTCCCAACACCTGGAAAGCTTGTGTCCTGGTCCCTCCCCCGTTGCCAGTCAAAAACTGATAGTTAATTTAAGAGAACAATATTGTCATACATTTGGTCAACATTGTCATTGGAATTGTCATCAGTTGTAAATTATCCAACCTAAGTGGGGTGTCAGGTTTGAAATTTCCAACTCTAGGAATGCTTGAGGCTAATCTAGATTCTAGGATTTTGCGATTTTCTTGTTCAGATTACCAAATTTTCGCACACCGGGCCGAACCATGGTCGGCTTGTTGTGTCATTGTCTCTCCCCCGTGGCCAATACAAACATATTAATAAGTTTAACAATATTTTACTACATTTGGTCAAACTTGTGGACTGAAATGGTCATCAGTTGGAGAATTATCCAACCTGAGGGGGAGTATGAGGTTTGAAATTTCCAACACTATAGGAAAGTTTCAGTTGAAGCAGTCTAGATGCTAGGATTTGCGATTTTCAGCCGGTGTGTCCTGGTCTCTTTAGCGTAGCCGTGTGCATTTGTATGGAGTTAGACCACTAGATGTTAGGATTTATGCAGTGTTTCAGGTTAAAATATCTGAATGTGCTTATAACTGGAATATAGAACCATGGTTTATAAGATATAGGATATTAGGCCAAAGCACCGAGGTCCAACGGGGGGGGGGGGGGGGGGGGTGTGCACATGGAATTATGCAAAAGTTGTGTTCGGTCTGATTTTGATTCAAGGCGGGGGGTGCAGTTGGAATTTCCCAAGGTGGACACCCCCCGAACGACATAGCCACGTCCCTGGTTGCACCAAGACATATTACTTCACAATGCACCACTAACATAAGTGAATTGAATATCCATCCAATTGTAGTAAAAGTAATCAAAAAGTAATCAAAAATGTAATCATTATTACAGGTACCTTTTTTAAAGTAATCGATTACGATTGCGATTACTTGTAATCAGAATATGTCATGATTGCTGACTACAGGCGATTACTCCAAATTACGTAATCGATTACTTTGATTACGATTTCCGTACCAAATGATAATGGAATCTTTACATTAAGGCCAAAATGCACAGTTTGCCAGATATACCCTGCTATTTCAAACATGGAAATTATATTTTTTTTTTGTAATTTCTTTTCGAAAGTTGTCACATGTTATTAATGTGACACATAACTTGAGAACAGACAATCCGTTTGGACATTGTGAATCCCAAAATCTTCTGAAAAATATAACTTTTTCACGACTGCAGTTTTCTTGATTCAAGAAATTTCATAATCATGCACTTTCATTTAGAGAGACAAACACACACACATGATGTTATGGTTAATGGACGAGCTACAGGAAATTCGTAAACTAGGGCCTCGACCATTTAGTTTACGAATGTCCAGTCGCGAATCCATTAATCGACTTACACACAGTTTTATAATATACAAAAAGAAATTACATTATACAGATGAAAAATTCCGATAAATATCGATAAATGAGAAGGAAAGTAGTCTTTGGGAGACAGCAAAACCACTCCCCTTGACACGGATCGTATGATTGGAAATTGAAAACACACTGATAGCCACAACACCATGGTAAAATCTTTGTTCGAATATAAGTGTCAATTTACGCAAACGTGATAAGATGTTTGCTTCGTGCTGTACATAGCATAGTATATATACGTAATACAAACATGTATCTGTATTTTGGGCACGTATGCATTTTTTTTTACTCAATTTAATTGTTATTTCCAGAAGAACAGTGACTCTATTAGCGGAGTCTCGAATGCTTCAATGTGATACACGTAGGTAGACCCCGAAGCCACGACAAATAGTTTTCATGGCTGGCTCAACCGATTTTCGTGGCTGGTTAGCTAGCTAAGCCGGCTCGGTCACGACGTTCGTGGCTGACGAAATATGGCGGCTCAGCCGGCTGAGATGTTATCATTCAGCGTATTTCCGTTTCCGAAATGTTCCTAATCCCCTGTTATCGGTTATAGATGACGTTTGTTTTTAGCGTTTGTGGTGAACCCGTAGAATTCCAGACCACACGTAATCTTTTGATGTTGGGCTTTTCCATTACGGCGAAATTCACGAAGGACTGGCATGGATATACTATGTAGTTTCCCATCTAATCGGTATAAGTAGTTACATTGGGACTTCTGTCGACTTCAGACTGCTATCATCACTGCCATCTTGCGATATATGCATGCATCATTGCATGATGAACCGGATAGTAATGATATATACTATTTCAAACTATTTTCTATTCTTATGTGACAAATGCCAGTGATGTCTGAGACTGGGTGTTGTCGATATAAACAATTTATATTTTAACCCTTTCAATACCGAATGGATGCGCCCATTCAGTTATATGAAAGCATGCATTGGGATAGTCTATTCCACATTAAGGGGCCAGATGTTCTGATAATATAACAACCATGCGAGTATGCCAATATTAGGCAATGCGGTTTAGTTCTTTGCGATTCACAGTACAGTTGTGCTTGACATATAACCCCATGCACATGGCTCAGCCATTTTACAATTCCGGCGGCGGAGATTTTTAAATGTGGCTGGCGTTAGAAATAATATGGCTGGCGGCGGCTTGTGGCCAATATGGCTGGCGGCGGCGTACGATGGCGGCTTCGGGCTCTACACGTAGGTACCCCTGGTATGCAAATTAGAGGACGCAACCACTGACTAGGAAATGTAATACTATGTTCATAAGTACTATGCAGATGTTTGTTATCGTGGACGGGTCCAAAAACCGAACTATTTCTCTGATAGAGGTCCCCGTTGGAGTTCGTTGTGCATACATTGGGAGATATACTGCTCTAGATTACGAATGTTGACTTGTGGTATAGGTATGTTATAAAGCATGGTATAACGTGCCCATTCGGAGAAATAGAAGGCCGAGGTAGAGCACAGGAACTAGGTTTTAATATAGTGTAAGAGTCTTCGTGTCTGCTATTCAATGGTTGAGATGGGTTCCATAACAGTACATGGTCCAAAATCAAATCACAGCTGCCCACCATATGTTTAATGATGTGGCCTATTGATGGTTCCTTAATTGAGTGGTCAGATTGCATTTGACATTGTTCTTATTGGGCTGAATATTTGTGGCTTCTTTATTCTTCATTGTAGTATATGGAGGTATGATGTAATACCATTTACTGTACTCAACCTTTTACACACATAGCGCTTCCTCACAGTGAACTACGATAACCAATTGCCTGCTGGTGGTTTGCTTGTTTTGTGACCTTATTAATAATTCTAGAATTTCTTGCGTACACAAAGAAATACGAAATAAATACAATTTGCAACCTATCAATGTGTTAAAAACCCATTGTCTTTTAATAACTGATTTTATATGCAGTTAAGATGGTAAATGCTAAATTCACGAATTCTTTATGGATACAGATCCAGAGAAAAATCCATTATGAAGATATCTTATTGTTCTTGTCTGTTTATACACGGCGTACGCATGGGCCTTAAAGGCACAGTGCTGTGGTAAACAGAACCACCAACTGCAGTCCGATTTGCATATTACGAGAGGCCCCCCGTCAGTTTAATACTTAACATCAAGACTCAACGCGATGAAACCTCGCCACCGCAAGCGACTTTGCACCCAGGAAGTTTGGTTAGTGTCTTGTCAGTGTCTTGTCCAACCGTTCCGGGTGTGCATGATGGCACATGTTTATAGTTAAGACATAATATTTGTTCCACCATGGCGTAACGAATAGGACAACGGTAGTCACGTTAGAAGTCTTCTATTGTGGGACAAGAAACGGTATGTCCTTCGTGTAAGAATACACTAACCCTAACTCTAACAATAACCTTAGCCATAGCCCTAGCCCTAACCCAGCCCTAACCCTAACCCTAACCCTAGCCTTGACCCTATCTTAACCTAACCCTGACACATATGGAGAATGGAGGGTGCGAGGTTTCGTGTATTTGTACATGAAGGATATACCGAAGCAATACACAAACGCTGTGGCCCGAACTTATGACTCCTCTTATGTCACGATATGACCATAGCTGTTAACAGTGACAGTAAACACACATTAACTAACTTGTCCAACCTTGATACACGTTTGCGTTGCTGGATACATTAACTACATAACACCGATGTGTGCATTGAGAGTGATGCACACCTGACGACCAGGCTGAACCAGTTCGACACCAAATGGATTCTACTACCCAGTTATGGAAATATACACAGGAAGTATTGGTTACCACATGAGGTCGGAGTCATTCATGGAAGGGAATGATCTGTCGAGAGTGGTGGTACAATCGAGCCCTCCGTATGGGAGAGGTTGTCGCCCGATCGAGGCAAGTCACGTCCTTCCATGAATGACTTCGACCTCATGTGGTAACCAATTTACACACCACTGGAATGTATATATACACATGTACGATAGACCCTATATCAAGAACTTTGCAGTCCAACCGCGTCGACAATTGACTCGCCTGTCATGGTCGCCTCGTTGTGCACTTGTTTATCTGACCCCAGTTATGTTGTCCATATCAATGAAACAATGTGCCGAAACAACTGATTACTTTGATGGCCCAGCACGCTTTTATAATCACGGTGTGTGTTTGCTGACGTCGGTATTGTCTGTTTCAATGTGCAGCATGCAGAGATCCGAATCGGACGTGTCCGTCTTAGGTGATCTATAAAGTAATCAATTAAATATATCATAATTATGCCAAATTAGAGCTTACTGGTTAGGGACACACATAAATTTAAAATATTGTCGCGATCCGCCAATTTTCGCCACAGTCATGATAATGGTCCTTGAAAACTTAGAATCTGCTGAGTATTTTGTTTCTATATTTACAGCTCTACGATCGTTTCAAAAATTGAATAATTGATTGCTCTCATGCAAAAAAAAAACATGTCCAGTTTGAATTTATTTTCGGTCGGGTTTGCCGATTAATTTTATTTCCGGATGATAAGGTCGGCTATTATCATACAGAGATGTTACGCGGTGACAGACGGAGTAGGATTCATGTTAGTCCTTCATATAAGAATACACTAACCCTAACTCTAACCCTAGCCCTAACCCTAACCCTAACCATAGCCATAGCCCTAACCCTAACACATATGGAAAATGGAGGGTGGTGCGTGGATTCATGTCTACTTACATGAAGGATATACCCGGAGTATGGTGGGTGTTTGTGAGAACCTATATAATCAGTTGTGAATTTAGACCAAAATATGTTCTTATTATTTGATTTTCCAACCAGTATTTACTGTGAAATTTCTCACTTCGTAATTTAATTTACTGAAATGGCCATCAGTTGAAGAACATTTTGCAACCAAAATAGATGCCAGTTTTGAACTCTTTTAGGTACCCGTTGTTGGGAAATTCAAACCCAATAGGTGCACATACATGTACACGTTTCCATACAGTGCCGGTTTTCTGGGGTGGTGTGCAAGCGGAATTCGAAGTTGGACACACCATCTAGGAACGTCCCTGGTTATATTACGATGTATCGTGTGTGTATCACAATATGCTTGTTCTACTTTTGCATGCGAAGGCCAGCATCAGGCGAATGAAATCGGCGATCGACAGTGGACGGGATCATTATCGGATTAACTCGACGGCCAGCAATCTTTGGCATGAATTCGAGCATGAATTTAGTAAACAGGTTTGCAAATGGGCGGGTCAGGTTGGTATATATTTACCAACCTGACCCTTCCATTTACCGACCTGTTTACATCGCTCGAGTTGATGCCAAACATTGCTGGCCGCCGAGTTAATCCGATGTGAGGTGTGTAATGGTATGTTATTAATTTTGAGGGGTGCTCAGGGAAAATGAAAATTCGTCGGAAAGATACTAACGCTAAAACAAGTATTGAAGGATTCTTATTCGTCGGCGGGAAATGTTCAGATAATAATTTAATATCTGAATATTTCTCAAGGAAACTACGAATCAATGGGTATTTAGCATTGAAAGAGTTAACTTGCTACAACCCTGCCGTCACAGGCTACGTTACCTACATAACTCGATGTCCCTATTGTCCAATGTCTCCCATGAATGTCAATTATCAGGGAGATTGACCTTGATACAACCTTACCATTACAGGCGACAAAACCCCCAGAAGTCCGAATCGCTTGGCGGGAATCTCTAACTCACATTTATCCCAGGATACGTGTTGTATGGTTATACTTCAAGGAATATATATATCTTCTCCATCCAGATACTGTCAAAGACATTTTGAAAACATCAGGTATGAACTGTCGAACAGCAAACTTATCACGACACGCACCTGTTACATATTAGAGTCACCCGCCGTCCATTCGATAACACAGGAGCATTCCGTAACGCAGGGGAAATGCAGCGTTGTATGTGACATCTGAGCAAATCCCTGTTCTAACTGTTGCTGCCAAACGTGTATTCAGCCACTACCAAGGGCAGCGATACAATGCTGCAAACGGTACATGTACGATTCGTTTACTAATTTAATTATGTCGGTTACCTTCTGTTATACAAGAATGAACACATGGTACTTCAACGTAGAATTTGAATTTGATAGTAATGTACATGTATCCATTTTTGGGAGAAAACAGGCGGAACCTATGTTCTGGAAAAAAAAAATATATTCGATTAACAGATATCACAACATACATCTAAATTAAATGGTTATATATTACCATCTATTATTATATCATTTATTATATTGTCCAATGTACAACTATATATTATTATGTTTGCATACTGTCCTTATAAGGATGTTTTGCCTATTAAACTTATCTTATCAACTTGTCGTTGGTAGTTTCATATATGTCAAGCTTTCACCACAACGCCGATTTCACGATGAATTAGTCCCTCCTATAACGCAGGGATAACTTAATACAGCCTTCAACACCACCTTGTCATCACGGACCACGTGCAGGCCGCAAAAAGCCTCACCCAAGTTGTCACCAGAACTCCACTTTCACGATGAAGTCGTTCCTAGCCTCCCATCTGCTTATCATCCAGGTGTAACTCGGCTCAACACAACCTTTAGCAGCACCCTGTCGACAAGGACCACACACACACATGATCGCTGCTATCGCAGATTAAAATTCAGTCTTTATATTAAGATCACAACTCACACTTTGCCAAAATGTCCTATTAAAAAAACTGCAATTCTAAAATCTATCTGGAATTTCTTGAGGAAATTTGGCACACGTTATTAATCTGACAAAATGTCTGACTCCGTATCCGAAAGTTCATATAGCTGATCGTCGACATAGAGACGGTTCCTAATAAGTCTCACTTTCTTGCCAGCAGCGCGTTCCTTCCGGAGAATTGGCATTAGCTTCTTTCATTCCTCGCGAATTGTATCGGGGATCTGCTGCGTGACGTAAAACTTCGAATTACTCATTTTAGAAGCAGCTTCTAGCACTGTTTTCCTTTGCCGATGATAAAGGAAGCAAACTACTATCGCCCTATTTCTGCTGCCAATCTGTTTCCCGACCCTATGAACATTTGCTAATTTGAATCGCTCTATGTCACGCATTTTCATTTCGTCAAACATGAATCCTCTTAGTGTTTTCTCTGTATCCTTTTCGGGTGATTCAAATATGCCATGAAAAATAAGGTTGTATTTGACGCTGTGCCATTTCAAATCAGTAATAGCATTGGACAGAGTTTTTTTCTCTGACTTCAATTTCTTTAGGATCTTGTCTGCTTCTTTCTGTTGTCGCTCCAGCTGTTCTAATTGTTTTTTCATCTGCTCGCTCAAATCAGATATTCCTTTCGAATTAGCTGTAGTGGACGCCCGGGCAGCGGTGGAGGCTGAAATACTTTCAGACGTGGTTTTCTCTATTGCTAATTTACTGTATGTACACCAACCTCCACGTCTGTGACCCTTGTCGATAACTTTGACATCTGATCTTCAATGTGGTCAAGTACAGTAACTGTATTCTCTATGTGTCCAAGGCGCGTATGGATGTCGGACAAAAGTGTGGTAATGACTCCATGACTCTCACCAATAGCATGCATGTCCTGTGATAATACTGCGTTCGCGTGTCGCAATAACTCTGTTGTTTCAGACATTGTTGTATTGCAGTTACTGGTCAGAAACCCTCAGTTAGCTGTAAATAGTCTATAAACACACCACAGCAAGTGCATACTACTCAGAGTCGTCAGCCACTTCGGTGAGGACTAATATGTCCCGCGTTCATACGATCACAAATGCCGTTCTGTTCAGTGACAGTGGTTTTCACGGTTGATACCCTCACTTATATCAGACAGCAGTCAATGGCGACAGGAGTAAATACTCAACACGCGCTTCGGCAGACCCAGTTGGGACCATCACTTAATCACCAAATGACCCAATTCAGCGCTCAGCAACAAGGTGAAAGTGGGGATAAATGTGGCTGTTCATGCATGCAGGTCAAAGCGGGTGTGCTGTAACTTCGCGTAACGGTTAATCTGATAAGGGGAAATCACGCTAGAAAGACGGTGCAAACCTCAAAAGTCAAGTAATCCGTTAAAACTGTTCACAAAATCCACACCAAACGATGGTTCGAATCAATATGAGCTCCATATCCACATCACAATGCATTTAGAAATCCTTTTCCATATAAAAACTTCATATTTGGACGCATCAAACAAATTCTGTGTGTTTACTTTTCAACAACAGGAAGTCCTCCTGTCAGTATGCGCTGTACTACCACACATCACAATCACGTGTTACACCAAGACATATCACTTCACAATGCACCACTAACATAAGTGAATTGAATATCCATCCAATTGTAGTAAAAGTAATAACAAAGTAATCAAAATGTAATCATTATTACAGGTACCTTTTTAAAGTAATCGATTACAATTGCGATTACTTGTAATCAGAATATGTCATGATTGCTGACTATACAGGCGATTATTCCAAATTATGTAATCGATTACTTTGATTACGATTACCCCAACCAAATGATAATGAAATCTTTATATTAAGGCCAAAATGCACAGTTTGCCAGAAATACCCTGCTATTTCAAACATGGAAACTATAATTTTTTTTATGTAATTTCTTTTCGAAAGTTGTCACATGTTATTAATGTGACAAATAACTTGAGAACAGACAATCCGTTTGGACATTGTGAAAAATTTAACTTTTTCACGACTGCAGCTTATATATCCATGATATCGTATCATATGAGTGTGAAAGGTGATTTGTTTATTCTTGATTCAAGAAATTTCATAATCATGCACTTTCATTTAGAGAGACAAACACACAGATATTTGTGTCTTCTTTATTCTTCATTGTAATATATGGAGAGATGATGTAGTACCATGCACTGTACTCAACCTTTTGACACATATATCGCTTCCTCACAGTGAACTACGCTAACCATGCAACTGCCTGGTGGTGGTTTGCTTGTTTTGTGACTTTATTAATAATTCTAGAAGTTCTTGCGTACATAAAGAAATACGAAATGAATACAATTTGCAACCTATCAATGTGTTAAATATCCAATGTCTTTTAATAACTGTTCAGATTTTATATGCAGTTAAGATGGTAATAAGCTAAATTCACGAATTCTTGATGGATATAGATCCAGAGAAAAATCCTTTATGAAAAGGTCTTACTGTTCTTGCCTGTTTTATACAAGGCGTGCGCCTGGGGCTTAAAGACACACATCTGTGGTAAACAGAATCGCCACCGATTTGCATATTGCGAGAGGAGGCCCCGTCACTTTAACACTTGATATCAAGGGGTGAAACCTCGCCGCCACAAGCGACATCGCTCACAGGAATTTTGGTTAATGTCTTGTCAGTGTGTTGTCCAACTGCTCCGGGTGTGCATGATGGCACATGTTTATAGTTTAAGATATAAGATTTGTTCCATCATGGCGTAAAGAATAGGACACCGGTAGTCACGTTAGTCTTTTATTGTTTGAGAAGCAATACACACACGTTGTAGCCAGAACTTATGACTCCTCTTTTGTCACGATATGACCGTAGCTGTTAACAGTGACAGTAAACACCAATTAACTAACTTGTCCAACCTTGATAAATGTTTGCGTTGCTGGATACATTAACTATATATATATATACTAGAAGGTGACCCGACTTCGTCCGGGATTTTACCTTGAATTGACCATTTTGAAGGTCAAGGTCAGGTGGGGTCAAACACCAACACCCCAAAAATGGTGGAAATCGGCCCAGCGGATACCGCGAAATCGGCCCAGCGGATACCGAGATACCCTATGCATCAAATTTCGTCCGTAAAAATCCGCCAGTTTAACCCGATTTGATTTCCACTCAAGTATATAAACGCGCCTCATATACACACGCTCATTAATTATCAAGTTTCAAGATAAATTACCATGGGTGCCCGAGATATCGCCAAGACGTCTGAAATAGTCAAATGCATCGCCCGTTTAAGCGTTAACGTGATCTAACGTTATGACCTCTAACAACGTCATAGAAGTTACGCATTGCTTTTATCCTGATGGAAGATAGTACCACTTCTTCTTGATAATTGAGTCAGATAACTAAAACGGATACATACGCATTATATATCGTTGGAAAGAGGAAACACGAAAGATTCTCACAGTGTCATTATTATGACTGGCATTTTATTATTCGCGCTGTTTCGAATCGATTTGTAAGCACCGAACTCAAATGAAAGTCCCGTAACACAGCGTAAAAACAGATTTGACCTCGGCACGTGAAAAGTTGAGCTCGGATTTGAAAATAAATAGGCCTATGCCCGTTCCCGGTCGAAAATACCACCACATACCAAGTTTCATCGAAATCGGCTCGGTCGTTTTCGAGTTCATCGCGAACACACAGACCACACACACACACACACCCTCACACACACACACAGATCTTCCAAAATATATAATAGATATATATATATATATATATATATATATATATATATATATATCTATTATATATTTTGGAAGATCTGTGTGTGTGTGTGTGTGTGTGTGTGTGGTGTGTAGACCTGTGTGTGTGTTCGCGATGAACTCGAAAACGGCCGACCCAATTTCGATGAAACTTCGTATGTGAGGGTACTATCGGTCGGGAAGTGGCATAGGCATATTAATTTTCAGATCCGAGGTCAACATTTCACGTGCCGAGGTCAAATCTGTTTTTACGCTGTGTTACGGGACTTTCATTTGAGTTCGGTGCTTACAAATCGATTCGAAACAGCGCGAATAATAAAATGCCAGTCATACTAATGACACTGTGAGAATCTTTCGTGTTTCCTCTTTCCAACGATATATAATGCGTATGTATCCGTTTTAGTTATCTGCCTCAATTATCAAGAAGAAGTGGTACTATCATCCATCAGGATAAAAACAATGCGTAACATCTATGACGCCGTTAGAGGTCATAACGCTAGATCACGTTAACGCTTAACCGGCCGATGCATTTGACTGTTTCAGACGTCTTGGTGATATCTCGGGCACGTTGAAACTTGATAATTAATGAGCGTGTGTATATGAGGCGCGTTTATATACTTGAGTGGAAATCAAATCGGGTTAAACTGGCGGATTTTTACGGACGAAATTTGATGCATAGGGTATCTCGGTATCCGCTGGGCCGATTTCCCGGTATCCGATGGGCCGATTTCCACCATTTTTGGGGTGTTGGTGTTTGACCCCACCTGACCTTGACCTTCAAAATGCTCAATTCAAGGTCAAAGGCCTTCAAGGTCACCTTCTAGTATATATATATATATATATATATATATATATATATATATATATATCTATTATATATTGTGGAAGATCTGTGTGTGTGTCTGTCTGTAATCGATGGGCTCGAAAACGGCCGAGCCGATTTCGATGAAACTTGGTATGTGGGGGTATTTTCGGCCGGGGAGTGACATGGGCTTATTAATTTGCCCGTGAGACGTGACCTTGAAATCGGGTAATTTCAAGGTCAAACGCCCGAATATCACGGGATTTCGATGAAACTTGGTATGTGGGGATACCTTCGGTCGGGGAGTGGCATAAACCTATTAATTTTCTCGTGCGACGTGACATTGACCTTGAAATCGGGTCATTTCAAGGTCAAACGCCCGAATATCACGGGATTTCGATGAAACTTGGTATGTGGGGGTACTTTCGTACGGGGAGTCTCAAAAGCATATTCATTTGCCCGTGCGACGTGACATTGACCTTGCAATCGGGTCAATTCAAGGTCAAATTGCCAATTTTGATGGGATTTCGACGAAATTTATACATAGGGTTACTTTTGTCCACTGAGTGTTTTGGACAGGTCGAGTCGTGACCCCGATCTGACCTTGACCTTCAAAATTATCAAATCAAGGTAAAATCGGGTAAAACCGGATGGATTTCGACGGGTACTTTTGTCCGGGCAGTGTTTTGGGCGGGTCAAATCGTGACCCCACCTGACCTTGACCTTCAAAATGTACAATTCAAGGTCAAATCGCGCAATTCGCCGAAAATTAGAGGGGAACAGCCCGGACGAAGTCGGGTCCACCTGCTAGTATATATATATACTAGCAGGGGTACCCGGCGTTGCCCAGGTTAATGCGATGTGAATCCCTCTGTATGCTGTGGATATTTGTTGGGAATAGAGAATGCTCTTGCTTAAAGTGTTGTACGTTTTCTCATAAATTGTATATTCAAATAGCATCACAAAACATGATTATTACAGTCATGGAATATAAGTAGTGGATCACCTTGTCAATTGTCATTCTGTTTATCGCGATTAATCCGTTCCACCAATAATGAAGTATTTATTTATTTACAACTGCATATACATTAGACGTTATAAATATGATACATGAACATCATAAACACATTAGTTCGATAAAAGATGATAATTGGGTTTTACATATTGAGATGTATCAATCAATATAGTGGGTTGGACTAAGATCTCGAAGACACCTGGCTATCATATCTCCATGGATATACAGATGTTTCAAAGAAATTTGCAGGTGCTCCTCTGTTCATGGTGCTATATATTGGCTAAATATTCTCAGTTTAAACGAAATGTTGCCGCGCCTTTATATCAGCTACATGTGCCAGGCACAGAGCGAGATTTTGAGTTGTTTATGTCAGTCGATGAGTCTGTTCTAAAACCCTTGTCAGATGTCAGTATTGGGAGGATCCTGAAAAGTCTTGTGCTACTAACTGCATTTTCTTGTATATCAGAAGAAACTATATTTTACTGCACAATGTGACCACTATTTTTGAACAGGCCTCCCATATCTCTTGACAAATTGTAACTTTTTGTGGAAACTGTATTGAATTGAACAGACTCAATTTTGTTATAATATATATGCAATCCTCTGACGGTTCGACGTCTCTCAGTTTGCACGAATATATGTATCTCTTCAATAGAATGATAAATATACGTTTAATGCTTCTTCTATGTATCTATTTTTGCTAGCTCATTGTGTGAATGCCCTGATTGCCATCCCCATATAAATATGACAGTTAAGAAGATATAATTGTTCAAGTGACCTAAGTGGGTCACCATATGTCGGGATTGTGAAACGTGAAAGCCCAAAACTACTTAAAATGATATGGAGATGGCCTGGGTGACTGTATATAACGTATATGTGGATATCGGCGAATAGCAATCTTATCAATGATAGTTCATATCCGCTCACCATCCGTGACGCAAACAACACCAAATGTGATTTAATTCATGGTATATTATCAGAGAAAAACGTGTATGAATTTGGTGGAAATTGGTGCCAAATATATTTGTATCAGCATTTGCCTCTTTTGACATATTTAAACCACGCCCATTAGACTCGTGGATGCATGATATACTGGCGATGATTATATATATGTTTGGTGGTAATCAGCAACTAAACAAATTCTGAGAATAGTTATGACCCCACATCTCTCACCCAAACGACAGTAATTTGGCGTCTTTAAATCACACGATGATATTCCTCGTATCATAGAGAAGAATAATATATCAATTTGGTGGAAATCTGGGCTAAAAATATTTTATTAAATCAATTGTTGATGCAACGCTGACTCGAACAACGCCATAGTGCGAAGGTGATTATGTATTCGTTCGGTGGAAATTGGCGACAAAACCATTTCACCATATTTTTTGAATTTTGCCGACCTCCCCCTTTTCTTACCCTGACACCAACAGCGTCATTTCAGAAAATTTTAACCCGCACCATTATCTTCCTTGTAAAAAGTTACCCCTCTTAGAACGCCTTAGTGACATCTCGATTGTATCGCGTGAAGTTATATATAGAACGCACACAAACAGACAGAAAGACAGACAGACAGACGGCACGATTTCTTGTATCATTTGAGAAGAACGTGTCTGAATTTGATGGTAATTGGTACTAAAAATATATTGTATCAGTTTTGGTGACCCTCCCGTCCCTATTTCGGACTCAAGCTGCACACACTAAGTCTCATTAGAGATTAGAGATGCATATATATGAAATTGGTGAAAATTGGCGAGTATACAAATTCGTATCAAATTTAAGGTCCGCATATCTCTCGCCCATAGGGCACAGATTTGGTGTATCTAAACCACACGATAAGATTCCTCGTATCACGGAGAAGAATATGTATCAATCTGGTGGAAATCGGCACTAAACATATAGATATAATTTTTTGTGTGCCTCTCATCTTTATACACCACTGACTCGAATGGCCCCACTTGTGACATCCTTAAACCACATGATTACACTCATGATATCATGGAGATTATTTTTTATAAGTTTGGTGATAATCGGCGACTAAACATTTTTTTTTAATAAAATTTGGTGCCAATCTCTCCCCTCCCCATCTATCACACAAACAGCACCACTATGGCATCTTTAAATCACACGATTAGATTCCTCGTATCATGGATAAGAACATGTATCAATTTGGTGGAAATTGGCGCTCAAAAAATTGTGCATCAATTTTGGTGCCCCTGTCCCTTTCAATGCAACCCTGACTCGAATGAGGCCACATTTGACAGATATAAGCCACACCATTAGACTTCTCATACCATGGGGATGATGTTGTATAAGTGTGGTGGCAATCGGCGACTAAACAAATTATTATCAAATTTAGTGCCCACCCCCTCCCAATCTCTCATCCAAAAGACAACAATTTGGCGTTGTTAAATCGCACAATTAGACTTCTTGTATCATGAAGAAGAATATATATCAATTTGGTGGAAATCGGCGCTAAAATTAGTTTGGTGCCCCTCTCCCATTCCGTGCATCCCTGACTCGAACAACGCCACTTTTGACATATTTAAACCACACCGTTGGATTCTTCATATCATGGGGATGATTATATGTTAAGTTTCGTGGCAATCGGCGACAGAAAAAAATCTGCCCCTCCCCCTTCCGGGCACCCATGACGCGAACGGCGTGACTTTTACCTTATTTAAACCACACCATTAGATTCCTCATATTATGGGGATGATTATATATAAGTTTGGTGGCAATCGGCGACAAATTTTTTTTCTGCCGCTCCCCCTTTTCTGCCCCTGACAACAACGGCGTCACTTTAGAAAATTCTAACCCCGACCATTATCTTTCTTGTAAAACGCTACTCCTAGTAGACCCCTTTGGCATCATCTAGATGTTCCCCTGTGCATTTCTATAGAACACAGACAGACAGACAGACAGACAGACAGACAGACAGACATTCGCAAATATAGATATAGATATATATATATATATATATATATATATATCTATTATATATTTTGGAAGATCTGTGTGTGTGTCTGTGTGTCTGTCTGTAATCGATGGACTCAAAAACGGCCGAGCCGATTTCGATGAAACTTGGTATGTGTGGGTATTTTCGGCCGGGGAGTGACATGGGCTTATTAATTTGCCCGTGCGACGTGGCCTTGACCTTGAAATCTGGTAATTTCAAGGTCAAACGCCCGAATATCACGGGATTTCGATGAAACTTGGTACGTCGGTGTATTTTCGGCCGGGGAGTGGCATAAACCTATTAATTTGCCCGTGCGACGTGACCTTGACCTTGAAATCGGGTCATTTCAAGGTCAAACGCCCGAATATCACGGGATTTCGATGAAACTTGGTATGTGGGGGTACTTTCGTATGGGGAGTCTCATAAGCATATTAATTTGCCCGTGCGACGTGACCTTGGCCTTGAAATCGGGTCATTTCATGGTCAAACGCCCGAATATCGCGGGATTTCGATGAAACTTGGTATGTGGGGGTACTTTCGTATGGGGAGTCTCATAAGCATATTAATTTGCCCGTGCGACGTGACCTTGACCTTGAAATCGTTCAATTCAAGGTCAAATCGCCAATTTTGATGGTATTTCGACGAAATTTTATACATAGGGTTACTTTTGTCCACTGGGTGTTTTAGATGGGTCAAATCGTGACCCCGACCTGACATTGACCTTCAAAATGATCAATTCAAGGTCAAATCGGGTAAAACCGGATGGATTTCGACGGGTACTTTTGTCGGGTACTTTTGTTCGGGCAGTGTTTTGGACGGGTCAAATCGTGACCCCACTTGACCTTGGTCTTCAAAATAGACAATTCAAGGTCAAAGCCCGGACGAAGTCGGGTCACCTTCTAGTATATAAATATAACACCGATGTTTGTATTGTGTGATGCACACCTGACGACCAGGCTGAACCCGTTCGACACTAAATGGGGATTCTACTACACAATTATGGAAATATACATATGAATTATTGGTTACCACATGAGGTCGGAGTCATTCAAGGAAGGGAATGATCTGCAGAGAGCGGTGGTACAATCGAGCCCTCTGTAGGGGCGTGGTTGTCGCCCGCTAGAGGCAAGTCACTCCCTTCCATGAATGATTTCGACTGATGGTGGTAACCAATTTACACACAACTGCACTGGAATGTATATACACATATACGATAGACCCTATATCAAGAACTTTGACACGAAAATTATGCGCAATTTTGTGCATTCCAACCGCGGCGACAATCGACTCGTCTATCATGGTCGCCTCATTGTGCACATATCCGAAAACAATGGACAACACGAAATTCACACACATGCACCCCTTACTTGGACCAATATCTCGATAAAGCCGACAGTGATCTTGATTAATTGTTTGTCTGACCCCAGTTATGTTGTCCATGTCAATGAGATAATATGCCGAAACAACTGATTACTTTGCTGGCATAACACGCTTTTCTAATCCTGGTGTGTGTTCGATGACACCGGTGTTACCCGTTTCAATATGCAGCATGCAGAGATCCGAATCGGACGTATCCGTCTCAGGTGATATATAAAGTAATCAATTAAATATATCATAATTATGCGAAATTTGAGCTTACTGGTTAGGGACACACATAAATATAAAACATTGTCGCGATCCGCCAATTGTTTTGCCACTGTCATGATAATGGTCCTGCTGAGTATTTTGTTTCTATATTTACAGCTGTCCTACCATTTAACAAAATTATACAATGATTGCTCTCGAATATTAAACAGGTTTGCAAATGGGCGGGTCAGGTTGGTATATATTTACCAACCTGACCCGTCCATTTACCTATCTGTTTACATCGCTCGAGTTGATGCCAAACATTGCTGGCCGCCGAATTAATCCGACGTGAGGTGTGTAATGGTCTGTTATTAATTTTGAGGGGTGCTCAGGGAAAATGAAAAGACGTCAGAAAGATACAAACGATAAAACAAGTATTGGAGGGAGGGAAATGTTCAGATAATAATTTAATATCTGAATATTTCTCAAGGAAACTACGTATCAATGGGTATTTAGTACTGAAAAAGTTAACTTGCTACAACCCTTCCGTCACAGGCTACGTTACCTACATAAATCGATGTCCCTAATGTCCAATGTCTCCCATGAATGCCAATTATCAGGGAGATTGACCTTGATACAACCTTACCATTACAGGCGACACAACCCCAAGAAGTCCGAATCGTTTGGCGGGGTTCGGTCACTCACATTTACCCCAGGATATGTGTTATATGGTTATATTTCAAAGAATATATCAATCTTCACCATCCAGATACTGTCAAGGAGATTTTGAAAACATCAGGTATGAACTGTCAAACAGCAAACTTATCACGACACGCCCCAGTGATATATATTAGAGTCACCCGCCGTCTATTCAATAACACAGGAGCATTCGGTAATGCGGGTGCATTCGATAACACAGGAGCATTCAGTAATGCAGGAGCATTCGGTAATGCAGGCAGTGTGGCGTTGTATGTGGCATCTGAGCAAATCCATGTGCTAACTGTTGCTGACATAGGTGTATGAACACATGGTACTTGACAGTAGAATTTTAATTCGATGTATAATATACATGTATCCATTTTTGGGACAAAACAGGCGGAACCTATGTTCTGGAAAAAATAATATATTCGATTAACAGATATCACCAACATGTCAATGTTAGTTTCATTTTCATATATATGTTGTCAAAGGTAGTTTTTGTCCTGTTTATTGACCAGCTTAACATGATAGCCGTGCCGTTACAAGCAGAAGTCAAGCTTTCACCAGAGCTCCGATTTCACGATGAATTAGTCCCTCTTATAACCCAGGGATAACTTAACACAGCCGTCAACACCACCTTGTCATCGCGGACCACATGCACCCCGCAAAAGCGTCGCTTAAGTTGTCACCCGAACTCCAATTTCACGATGAAGTCGCTCCTAGCCTCCTATCTGCTTATCATCCAGGGATAACTCGGCTCAACACAACCTTTAGCAGCACCCTGTCGACACGGACCACATGCACACGTGATCGTTGCTACCGCAGATTAAAATAGAATCTTTATATTAAGGTCTAAACTCACACATTGCCAAACTGTCCTATTACAGAAAACTGCAATTCTAAAAATATATCTGGAATTTCTTGAGGAAATTTGGCACACGTGATTAATCTGACACATAATTTAAGAAGAGTCAATGCAGTGGACATTATGAGCCCACTCTATATAATTTTATAACATGAATAATCTTATTTTATTTTATTAATAATCTTGATTTTAGAGAAATTGTCACGTGACTTCCGGTTAGCAACTGTGAGGAGATCGGTATCGGTAATGGACGAACGGGATGAAAAAAAAATTGGCTAATTCACAACTTCCGAAGAATTCCCATGCTATTTAGGCCTATTAGTTTCTTTTAGACCAAAATCATGGATTAGCTTAATGAAAACATGCGAACATAGAAAGGTTCATGATGTCATTTACGTCAATTTGGCTTTGCGGACCAAAATTCAGATAAGGTTGCACAATCCGTGACAAGTCTTGCCATGTCGTCTCGGCCGGGGCCACTGCATGATGTTACATACATTGTTATTAGCGTTATATCACATAAAAAGGCAAGTTCTGGGCACAGCGTGTGTGGTTGATCAACTACGTGTCACGTACGATTCATATTATATTCATGCTATAGTAACATAGGCGCATGTGAGGTGACTTATTGTTTCTTGATTCAAGATATTTCTTAATCACTCAGAGCGACAAATACCCATAAATACTTCTAGCATAAGAGTCGAATTGTCATGTCTATTATTCAATGAACACTTGGCATGAGATGAGTTCTATGACAGGTCCAAAACCAGCTCCCAACTGCCCATCCATTTGTGTAAGGCTTTGACCTATTTCTAGGTGTTTGTTCCCTACTTGAGTGGTCAGACTGCATACACCGTTTGTATTGGGTTGAACACATTATGACTACTTTTTGTATGATATAGCGTTCACATGTACATAATACTTCATTCAAGCAAGTAGAGCCTCCTCACATAGATCTATAATAACAAACTGTTCGGTGGTTTGTAAAATTGTTAATAATTCTAGAAGTTATTCGTACCAACGGGGCCTCAGTGGCTCGGTCGGTAAGGGGTACGAAGCCGTCTCGACCCCTGCGCTGGCAATAATGGTTGAAATCCACATGTTTTCATCGTGGACTTTGTAACTCGAAATCATTATCTGGTGTAGTTGCCAATTACTCGCCAGTGGTTTGCCGTACATGATCGAAGAGTTTATCAGCCATTGGAATAACTGTTAGATTAGCCGTAAGTGTGCATATTTCCTCCACCAATAAAGCTGGCAATGTCGTGATATGGCCTCAGTTGCTGAAAGCGACATTAAACCCCTATACATCAATAAATCAATCTTAGTACCACCAGAGGCATGAAATAAATGCAATTTTAACATCTCAAATGTATTAAAATCCATTATGTATTCTCTTAATAATAGATGATAGTATGTGAAATTGTCGCCGGATAGATCGAAATAGAAACCTTTATGAAATATCTTACTGTTCTTTTCTGCCGTTACACGTGCTTTAAAAACACCTCTCAATAACAGACCGAATCGCACACGACAGTCCGACTAACACTTAAAACCCCTGTCACACTCAGGCCGGCGCTTGCGCTGCGCTGCAAAAGTACCCAAATATGAGTAACACGCAGGAGGAGCGCAGAAAACTGTCCAAAATTGTCAAACTTTAAAAAAAAAGTATGCTCCTATTGCGTTCCTACTTTGTCAAGTCTCACGCTCTTATTGCGTTCAAGTCGCTGTCATTGTGATGCTAGTACGTTCTCAATACGTTTGCAAAACGCTCTCTGCGCGGGCGCGGAGAGTATAGATATCGTCTACTGCGTTCTCCAGTCATAGATAGTTTTTAGTTTGTGGGGAAAATACCCAACAATCCGCAATAGATTAGCTGTCCGATTAAATCACTGTCACACTCCGCTGAGATCAGGCCGGGGCTTGCATTGCGCTGTAAAATTATCAAAGCGCCGAGCAAAGCGCACTAAGGTATCCAAGAACCGATTGGTAACGCAGTAACGTCGCAGTTGACACTGGCTAGGACGGGAGAGGGTCCCCGTGATCGCATCTGAGCGCCAGAGCGCCGCGTTTGTTTTGTGCATGCACAAAACAAGCGCAGAGGTTCGGCGTTCTGACCAGGCGCAGTACCGTCGCCACGACAGCGCAACGCGAACGACACGAGCGCCCCGTTGACGTAGCAAGGGCGGATACAAGCTACTCGTGGTCGCAGCAAGAATTCCTCTGCAACTGCAGTAAGATTACTACGCCTTGGTCAGAACGCCGAGACTCTGCGCTTGTTTTGTGCATGCACAAAACAAGCGCGGCGCTCTGACAGCGCAACGCGAACGACATGAGCGCCCCGTTGACGTAGCAAGGACTGATACAAGCTACTCGTGGTCACAGCAAGAATTCATCTGCAACTGCAGTAAGCTTACTACGCCTTGGTCAGAACGCAGAGCCTCTGCGCTTGTTTTGTGCATGCACAAAACAAGCGCGGTGCTCTGGTGCCTATGGGCGACCATGGAGACCCTCGCCCGTCGTAGCCAGTGTCCACTGCGTCACCAATCGGTTCTTGGAGACCTTAGTGCGTTTATGTGTGCGCTTTGAAACTTTTGCAGCGCAATGCAAGCGCCGATCTGAGTGTGACAGGGGCTTAACGTAATTAGTATATGTAATGTAACCTCGCCACTCGAAGCTATTTGTCACTCAGGTTCTTGTCAAACCTCCCTAGAGTGTGCACGATGACACACGTTAACAATAGTTTAAGAATTGGGACATGTTCCAGCATGGCGTAACGAATGGGACCACGGTAGGCACTGTACTGCTTGAAGTAGAAGTCTTCCGAAGTGGGATGAATAACACACACACTGTAGACCGAACGTCGTATGTTACGATTTGATCATAGCTTTTGCAAGTGACATTAAACCCAAATTCACTAACTAACTTTTCCAACCTTGATACACCTTGCTGGCTACATTATCTACATAACTCCGATGTTTCTATTGAGTGATGTGGCTTCTGGTCATTTGGCGACCAAGCTTAACCCTTTCCATACTAAATGGATTCTCCCATCCACTGATATAATTGTACATAAAGGAAGTTTATTAATAATTTGGGGGTATTCAGGATAAATTAGCAGACGATAGTACATGCATGACGAAAAATAAAAATTCTGAAGGATTACTATTAATTGGTAGGAAATGTTCAGATAATAAGTTCAACAAACCCCTTTTGTTGAACTTATTATCTGAACATTTCCTGAGGGAACCACTCATTAATGAGTATTTATTATAGAACGGGTTAACCTGCCACAGCCTTGTCGTTACAGGCTATGTTGCCTAAACAAATTCGATTGTCCCTACACTGTTTCGATTAATTCCAGTTTATCAGAAGGATTTACCTTGATACAACCTAAAGCCCCTGTCACACTCCGCTGCGATCAGGTCGGCGCTTGCATTGCGCTGCAAAATTATCAAAGCGCCCACCTAAACGCACTAAGGTCTCCAAGAACCGATTGGTAACGCAGTATGCACAAAACAAGCGCAGAGGCTCGGCGTTCTGCAAAGCGAGCGACGCGAGCGTCGTGTGGACGTAGCAACAGCGATTATTAGCTACTCGTGGTCGCAGCAAGAAATCAATCTTGTCCTTTGCTACTACAGTAAGCTTATCAGACTCTCGCTATATATACGTGTCTTTCCCGTCATTATTACGCCCATCGCGATTCTCTCCCAAACTTATCGCGATCTTTCTGCGCTGGCATGAGGCGTTATGGACTAGTTCCCGTTCACATAACGTCCACGCTGTGCTGCCACTGCGATGGTGGCGCTCGCTATACGCCCAAGCGTTATAAATGGCGTTCTTCCGGCGTTTACAGCAGGTTTACAGTACGATTGAGTGATGTCGCTTTGTTCACTTGGCAACCAGGTTTGACTTGATAGAGTCTGGCCGTTAACATTGCCTACATAAATTGGGTGTCCATATTGCCCAATGTCTCACACGAATGGCAGTTTATATTGACATTTATACACCCTTACAATTACAGGCGCAAACACCAACATAAGGCCGAATTGCTTATTGGCAGGTGTCTATTATTCCAATTTATCCGAGGATACTTGCTATATGGGTGTACTTCAGGGCTAACATCATTCTTCTCCATTCAGATACTGTCAAGGTCATTTTGAAGACATCAGGTACGAACTGTCGAACAGCAACCCTATCTGGATATCAGACAACACAGGCCGAACATAATTATTGCCGAACAAAATATAAACATATCAAAACTTCGTTGGTAGAAAGACCAGAACATTCCTGTGTGTCTATGTAAGATCATAAGTATGACCCGATCTCAAAAGATGGGGGTATACTGGATTTCAGGCGTCCATCTGTTCGCCCGTCCGCTCTTATATCTCAACCATGGGTTATCTGATCTTGATGGAATTTGGTACGCAGGTTTGGCATCAGGGGGGCTTCAAGAGTTATCCCTCTTTCTGTATCTGAAAATGTTGGATTTCGTCCGTCGTTTGTTAGAATTGTCAAGTAATTTGTTCGTTCATCACAATTTTGTTCACAATTTGGTTTCCGACATACCCATATTCCAATTTTCACCATGGGGGTATCCAGTATCTTGTTATGTCAATGTATGATATATAACTGCTGATACACATTATGAATTGTGTTGCTCCATTCTACTTCGACGAGACAGGCAAATGTCATAATACATATCTTGTTTTTATTTGGGCATGCTGATAGCTGTTATACTCGTTTTATTTATCTGTGACTGACATGTCTATATATAGTTAAATGCAATGGCGAAACACTGACACATGTTCTTCTCTGTCTAACAATTGAACCTTTCTACTCGAAAACAATACTTACCTGGAGGTCACTGGTATTGCTGGCTAATATAACATTTCCTATGAACTGAATAGATAGTAGTTACACATAATGGCAGTATTGGTATGTGAAGAGGTGTGTGCGCACTGCCAACACACAACCATGCACGTTAAGTCACTGCTCCAACTTTACCGACTCGTCTATGTATCTAGGTTGACATGGAGAACATGTGCACGTCAAGTCACTGCTCCAGCAAAACCGACTGCTCCTACTTGTCGAGGGTGAAACACTTGCACGTCAAGTCACTGTTCCACCATTACCGATTGCTCCGACTTGTCGAGGATGAATCACATGCACATCAAGTCATTGTTCCACCATTACCGACTGCTCCTACTTATCGAGGATGAAACACATGCACGTCTAATAACTGTTCCGTCATTACCGACTGCTCCTACTTGTCGAGGATGAAACACGTGCACGTCAAGTCACTGTTCCATCATTACCGACTGCTCCTACTTGTCGAGGGTGAAACACGTGCACGTCAAGTCACTGTTCCATCGTTACCGACTGCTCCTACTTGTCGAGGGTGAAACACGTGCACGTCAAGTCACTGTTCCACCATTACCGACTGCTCCTACTTGTCGAGGATGAAACACGTGCACGTCAAGTCACTGTTCCACCATTACCGACTGCTCCTACTTGTCGAGGGTGAAACACTTGCACGTCAAGTCACTGTTCCACCATTAACGACTGCTCCTACTTGTCGAGGATGAAACACATGCACGTCTAATAACTGTTCCGTCATTACCGATTGCTCCTACTTTTCGAGGATGAAACACGTGCACGTCAAGTCACTGTTCCACCATTACCGACTGCTCCTACTTGTCGAGGGTGAAACACGTGCACGTAAAGTCACTGTTCCACCATTACCGACTGTTCCTACTTGTCGAGGATGAAACACATGCACGTCAAGTCACTGTTCCGTCATTACCGACTGCTCCTACTTGTCGAGGGTGAAACCCGTGCACGTCAAGTCACTGTTCCATCATTACCGACTGCTCCTACTTGTCGAGGATGAAACACGTGCACGTCAAGTCACTGTTCCACCATTAACGACTGCTCCTACTTGTCGAGGATGAAACACATGCACGTCTAATAACTGTTCCGTCATTACCGACTGCTCCTACTTGTCGAGGATGAAACACGTGCACGTCAAGTAACTGTTCCGTCATTACCGACTGCTTCTTCTTGTCGAGGATGAAACACACGCACATCAAGTCATTGTTCCACCATTAACGACTGCTCCTACTTATCGAGTATGAAACACATGCACGTCTAATAACTGTTCCGTCATTACCGACTGCTCCTACTTGTCGCGGGTGAAACACGTGGACGTCAAATCACTGTTCCGTCATTACCGACTGCTTCTTCTTGTCGAGGGTGAAACACGTGCACGTCAAATCACTGTTCCGTCATTACCGACTGCTTCTTCTTGTCGAGGGTGAAACACGTGCACGTCAAATCACTGTTCCGTCATTACCGACTGCTTCTTCTTGTCGAGGATGAAACACATGCACGTCTAATAACTGTTCCATCATTACCGACTGCTCCTACTTGTCGAGGGTGAAACACGTGCACGTCAAATCACTGTTCCGTCATTACCGACTGCTTCTTCTTGTCGAGGATGAAACACATGCACGTCTAATAACTGTTCCATCATTACCGACTGCTCCTACTTGTCGAGGGTGAAACACATGCACGTCAAATCACTGTTCCATCATTACCGACTGCTCCTACTTGTCGAGGGTGAAACACGTGCACGTCAAATCACTGTTCCATCATTACCGACTGCTCCTACTTGTCGAGGGTGAAACACGTGCACGTCAAATCACTGTTCCATCATTAGCGACTGCTTCTTCTTGTCGAGGGTGAAACACGTGCACGTCAAATCACTGTTCCATCATTAGCGACTGCTCCTACTTGTCGAGGATGAAACACATGCACGTCAAGTCACTGTTTCAGAATTACCAACTCTTCGTGCTCATCATTTTACAGGGTGAAACATTACAGACCATGACCTTTTATACTTTTCTCATTGGCCACCCGAGAAGTCCAAGAGAGCATAATCTGATCTACCCAAAGACAAGTTCAAAAGACAACCTTGTAACATATCATGGTGAACATTTCCATATTCACCTAATGCGAGTATGAAATGGATGTTTTCCTCTATGTTTCGATGCCAAGAACTCCACGTTTTCTCATATATATTTGCGAATGTATGCCTGTCTGTCCTTTTTAGCTCAACTTTACTTTGTAAAGTTGAGCTATTGCCATGGCTTTGTCGTCCGTCGTCCGTGTGTGCGTGTGTGCGTGATTCGTCAACAATACAGGCTACATGTCGTACCTTTGGTCGGACCATTATGAAATTTGTCATAGCTGTTGATATCAACATTTAGACCGGAACGATTCAGTTTGGGGTCATTCGAAAAAAAAAACATTAGCACGGGCTACAGGTCGTACTGTTCGTCTGATCATCGTGAAATTTGTCATGGATGTTAATATTGACATTTAGATAGGAACTATTAATTTTGGGGTCATTCGGCCAAAAAACATGGCTGCCAGCAGCCATCTTGGATTTTACTCTTGCATGACTAAATCCTTTGGCACGGGCTACATGTCGTACCTTTAGTCGGATCATCATAAAATTTGTCATGGATGTTAACAATGACATGTAGATGGGAACGAGTCATTTTGGGGTCATTTGGCCCAAAAAACATGGCCGCCAACAGCCATCTTGGATTTTACTTTGTATGACTAAATCCTTTAACACGGGCTACAGGTCGTACCTTTAGTCTGATCATCATGAAATTTGTCATGGCTGTTGAAATTGGAATGTAGATGGGAACGAGTCATTTTGGGGTAATTTGGCTAAAAAATATTGCCGCCAGCAGCCATCTTGGATTTTATTCTTTGTATGACTAAATCATTTAGCTCGGGCTACAGGTCGTACGTTTAGACTGATCATCATGAAATTTGTCATGGCTGTTGAAATTGGAATGTAGATGGGAACGAGTCATTTTGGAGTCATTCGGACAAAAACATGACTGCCAGCGGCCATCTTTGATTTCAAAATTAAATCCATTAGCACGGGCTATAGGTCGTACTGTTCATCTGAACATCATGAAATTTGTCATGGATGTTAACAATGACATGTAGATGGGAACGAGTCATTATGGGGTCATTCGGCCAAAAAAACATGGCCGCCAGCAGCCATCTTGGATTTTACTCTTTGTATGACTAAATCCTTTAGCACGGGATACAGGTCGTACCTTTAGTCTGATCATCATGAAATTTGACATGGCTGTTGAAATTGGAATGTAGATGGGAATGAGTCATTTTGGGGTCATTCGGCCAAAAAACATGGCCGCCGGCAACCATCTTGGATTTTACTCTTTGCATGACTAAATCCTTTGGCACGGGCTACATGTTGTACCTTTGGTCGGATCATCATAAAATTTGTCATGGAAGTTAACAATGACATGTAGATGGGAACGAGTCATTTTGGGGTTATTTGCCAAAAAAACATGGCCGCCAGCAGCCATCTTGGATTTTACTCTTTGTATGACTAAATCCTTTAGCAGGACTACAGGTCGTATTAGTACCTTTAGTCGGATCATCATGAAATTTGTCATGGCTGACATTGGGACGTAGATAGGAAACGAGTCATTTTAGGGTCATTTGGCCTTAAAACGTGTCCACTGTCAGCATCTTGGATTTTACTCTTTGCATGGCTAAATCCTTTGGCACACCCTACAGTCCACTTCCCTCATCCGATCATCTCCAGACTTCATATTAATCTTGATATTGATCTTACTAGATGGAACCTATCAAATGTTTTTGAATTTTAATGGAAAGCATAGCCGCCAGCAACCATCTTGGATTTTACTTTTATACATATATCTCTTCATGTTGATAATCTAGTATTACTTAGACATTTCAACTTTCTGCATTCCTAATCGCTCCATTGAGTGTAATACATTAAATCATTCCCTTTCCAAGTTGAGCTACAGTGTCATTGACACTTTCATTTGTTCATTCGGCCATAAAACACGGCCACCTGCAGCCATCTTGGATTTTGCTCTTTGCAATCTGCGTGACTAAATCCTTGGCATGGCCTACAAAATCTTGCCTTTGGTTGGATCATCATGAAATTTAGCATGGATGTTGATATATAGATTCCTTCTTCTTTATCATTCTATTCATTGCTAAGCAAAAAGTTAACTCCTTTCCAAGTTGAGCTACAGTGTCATTGACAATTTCATTTGGAATTAAAGGCACGTGAGGCCTTAGTTGTCGAAAATATTCATATTTGTTCCAATCACCGTAAACAGAGAAACATTAAAACGCATACAGTTTCGTTCATATATACCATGACCATCGCGTAAACAGCATGTTATCATAAAGATTTACTATATTTTACCTAAGCAAGAGCCTGATTGTGTTACAGAAGACAACACAATGCTGCTGGCTAATCACACACAAATGGCATAAACGCTCTTTATTCGTTCCATATCAGGAATTCACCCACAAAGAACGCTCTTTATGTTTACCATCATAATATAAACAAACACCAGAAAAGTAACTTTTTATGCTTTTGTTTACATAACAATGGTCAAAAATATGACAATAACATACTGTTTATGCGATATTTCTTATTTGTATACGGACAAAGTCTGTCTACATTTTGTTGTTCTTTCTGTTTGTGGCGGTTTTTGACGGGTGGAAATATTTTTACAGGATACCCACCGCCAAGGCCAACCGTGTCTTTAACGGCGGGCGATCTAGAGGGCCAGAAATGAGTCTCACGTTGATAACGGTTTGTGAGGAAGTTAATGGTGTTTGTTACAAATTTCTAAAGTGACGATGTCGAAGTGAAGGATGGAAACGGGAATGGTGCCAAATTCGATTAATTGTATTGTCGCCGATTTCTACCAAACTTATACACAGTTATCTACATGATGTGAGGAATCTTGGGTTTGGTTTAAAGTGACATAAGTGGCGCTGCTCAAATCAGGGATTGGAGCGAAATTTGATACAAACCTTTTTTATTTCCATCAAACTTATATATAGTCATATCCAGGTTATAGCTAATCTAATGGGTTGACACACATTGAAAAATTAACTTTTTGTATTCGATGTCCACCAAACTGATATTTAGCCATTACTTTTACATGGCATCTATGGTATGATTCAAAGTTGCCAAAGTTGCACCGTCGAGTCAGGGTGGGGTTGAGGGAGTAGCACCAAAATTTATCAAAACACTTTCATTGCAAATTTCCTCTAAAATTATATATAGACCTCTCCGTGAGAAACCTAATGGTGTAGTTTTTATTAAATTTTCCAAAGTGGCATCATACGGTTTTTAAATTGGGATCAGAGGAGGTGGGGGCACCCGCTTTTGCACCACACCACAATGCACGCTATCACCCAATGTTATATATTTACATGTACATGCATAACGTGAATTCTGACAAAACAAGTAATAAATTTCATGAATTTCTCAAGATTCATTCCAGACAAGATCTGGCTTCATTTCTGTGACTGACTTTGACGTTGCACTGATTTCCACACAATTTTAAGTTGCTAACATAGATGTTTGGCGTTAGCTTGCACAACAAGCTTTGTCAGAACATAAGCATATGTAAATAGAAATGTTATTGGCATATGGAAATATAAATGTTAAAGGCACGTGAGGCCTTAGTTGTCGAAAATATTCATATTTGTTCCAATCACCGTAAACAGAAAAACATTAAAACGCATACAGTTTCGTTCATATATACCATGACCATCGCGTAAACAGCATGTTATCATAACGATTTACTATATTTTACCTAAGCAAGAGCCTGATTGTGTTACAGAAGACAACACAATGCTGCTGGCTAATCACACACAAATGGCATAAACGCTCTTTATTCGTTCCATATCAGGAATTAACCCACAAAGAACGCTCTTTATGTTTACCATCATAATATAAACAAACACCAGAAAAGTAACTTTTTATGCTTTTGTTTACATAACAATGGTCAAAAATATGACAATAACATACTGTTTATGCGATATTTCTTATTTGTATACGGACAAAGTCTGTCTACATTTTGTTGTTCTTTCTGTTTGTGGCGGTTTTTGACGGGTGGAAATATTTTTACAGGATACCCACCGCCAAGGCCAACCGTGTCTTTAGCCTTCACCATAATATTAAATTTTCAAATACTGATAAGAGATTATTACGTAGTGGGTTTTACTATAGTCGATCGAATTTTCCACGACCCACCATAACTGTTTTACTGGCTCTTGTCGCGTATCAATTAAAGTGAGCAAGCTGGACACCTGTTACATGTATTCATGCATATTATACATTTATCTAGATATATAATCTCTTCCACATGCCCCCACGTTACCTAGTGGTCAATGCCAGGACGAGATTGATAATATTCTGATAAATTCAATGCGGTGTTTTAAAGTTACATCTATGATTACAAACGAGGAAGCGTTTCCAATAAAATAACAATAAATGTTTCGACTTGGGTAGTTTAGTCTAACTAAATACCCGGTATAACTAAATGACCCAGAATCAGGATCGCAATATGTTTTTCTCGACCATAACAAACAGATTTATTTATCCGAGAAGAGCAAGGTACTAGTAGTGGAGAGCCCCATTAATCCAGAGTGGAATGATGCATAATACATATTACACGTATATCATAATTGCATGCTTTTACTTATTTACTTATGCCATATGAGATGTGTTTGTTGTGTAATATTTGCCATGACTACTTACTCGTGTTTTGTCGTATAAGCAGCCCATGTGTGAGCCATGAAAGTATGTCTATAAATATGTGTATCATAAACTCATAACAGTTTATTTCACTTTAATTACTATCCTGTGTTCGAGAGGGGGTTGCAAATGTTTCGACAGACAAGCATCTTCTGTTCACATTGTTACTCTATCGGTGGTGTCCATAGTTACTCTACTTAGCTTTTTTCGCATGTTCATTTTATGTTGCTGATTTGAAGTGGATACGGAACTATTGTTGACCGAACTTTAAAAACTAACAACCAATGTTTATATAATTCCTGAATATTGTGCAATTACTCATTATTACTGACGTCAATATAGGAGAGATCATTGAATAGTTATTGCTTGCTAGAACTAAGTCACTTATGTAAACCGTGGACAAATCATGTTGGGGTATTCTAATAACTACCTGTTACAAATTTGACCATTTTGTTTAATATTTTTCTAGCTCAAAACGTCCCTGATGTGGACAAAATATGTCTAAATTGTGATTATTATTGTGATATGTTGTAAAATTATTCAGACACCATAGTTCCACCGATAGTAATTATCTAGTAATAAATGGTTGGTAAAATCTGAATTCCTTCTCACTTTTCAGATCCGAAACCTACCGGCTGGGGTAGTCCATATCGACATGGGTTACCGTGGCTCGGTGACGGCCTTCTACTCAGCGAGGGCGCGAAGTGGGCTCGGAACAGGCGCCTCCTATCACCAGCCTTCCACTTTGATATTCTCAAGCCGTATTTTTCTGTATACAACAAAACAGCTGATGATTGGTTGGTATGTGTTTTTATGTGATAATACACAAGACAGACTTATATTTCAGTCAGTTCTCCAGAAAAATGGCATGTTGTGGGCTTATCGTAGGATTTATTTTTAGGTTCATAATCGGCGTTGAATCTCCATAATGAACTGAAAATAGATAGATGGACAATTTTGTAATGGCTAATAGATGCAAAACAAGTAGACAGGTGAGCATAAGCACATTTACAAAAGAGAAATACAGAGTGTGACATTAATATAGTATAGATATAAAAATTTAGATACATAAATATAACAGGAATGCAGCTTGACAGTTCTGCAGAGGGACAAGATAGTGAACTAACCTAACTTTATATTATATATTTGTTCATATTTTAACCAACAAGAGCATAGACCAGTAAATAAAATGTTAAAATTTTTTACAATATGGGACACAAAATTGTAGGATGGGTTCAAAAAACATTAAATAGTTGTTGCCTAAGTCATAAAAAAGATACTATGTTTCTGCACATCGGTCCTAAAAATAACTGTCGACCATAAACGTTATACTACTAGTAATAACTACTAAATATATACTCGTACATTTATATATATATACAAACATGATAATCAACCCATGCTATCCCACCCTCCTCCCTCAACAGGACTCAGAATGAGAGTGAAAAGTGCCATTATCGACTCATAATAACTTACTATAAGTTCATTATGGGCGGAAAATAACACGAATAAACCAACTCACGACTTACCAGATGTACGCTCTTTAAAATGTGTTTTCACTGTGGCCCGCGTCATGAACCGGAATAAAGAATATAAGTTCACCATCGGTTTATTTTAGAATCAAATATGTAACTAGTATAGGTCGATTATGATCTTATATGCGTGAATATATGTTGTATATTTTCAATGATAATGAATTTAATATCATAAAATACACCCATGTGGACGCTCTACCCAAACCTGGCCTTCTGTGAGATATTTTCTACTGTAGTCAATTGCAAATTGAAGAGGGATAAATTACCGGGACAGTAGTGGTAAATAATGTTGGTTACAATCGACCATAAAGTTGCTTATAAACCGGTTCACACCCCTCAGCCAATCAAATCGATCCAATCCATGAACAATATTTCTTGTATGAATATGTATTACGCCGGGGAAAAAATATAGACTTGAGCTAAATTCACCAATAAATTGGCTTTATTTGGAGAGTAAGAGAGGAGCGGACGGTATGAAATTACAACAATACGCCATAATAATGATCACACCTGTCACTCAGGTTAAAGCACCGTTCCATTAAAATACCATTAGTCGGCCATGGGGGTTACATGGGGCACAAAATTGTTCACCCTATAATTGTTTGTTTGTCGAGAGGAGGAGGGTTGACTGGAAATTAACTGAACGAAATCCATATTTATTTGGAATGTATAATCCACAATAATCACTTTTTAATAATAACATTGAGAATATTCTACAAACTGTTCACATACATGTACGCGGAAAATCCAGGCAATATACACAGATCTGTTTTAGTCTTTTTGTCATGAATGCCGGTGATATTTCAACACAAAAACTTCCTGTAATGTGGAGTAGTTTCCCCTCGGAGTCGGAATGTTCGAACCATTAGGACATTACCGCATGAGTTCTGAACGATAAATCCATTATGGGAACCAAGATGGAAATAACATTAACATCCGCAACAGTTTATTGTCACAAGGAGGAATCTGTATAAACAATATTTTAAATTCAGAGACAAATGTATATCGACGCTGAAAAATAATCACGATGCAAGTGCTCACATGGCCAACAAACATTTGACTTGTGCGGTGGGAATATGTAACATAACATAACATTCAATTAATCATTGATTAAATGGTAATTGATACGCAATCATCAATTTGAAAGTGGCACAATTGTGTTTGCCTTGGGGTGTGAATCGGTTTATAAATATGTCATAACCCGTTTGGGTGTCTGTACAACAAATAGAGATCGGGGACCTACGCGCCTTAGTCTGCATTTGTTGTACAGATACCCAAGCTGGTTATAACCTATATTTACAATCTAGTCGCAATTTATTGTGCCTATTCGTGCATCGTATATGTATAGATAAAGGATTACATACGCAATGGATGGTAGCCAGAGAAGGAGTAAGGAATAGTAAGTAATGCTCGTTTTCATTTTAATGATGATCGGCGTATATTTCATTTATTCCAGTTATGAGTAAATGAAGCCCTATTGTTGGAATACCCTCACAGTAAACTCATTTTAATTTCGGTATAGGTCGAGCGTGGATTAATTTTAGAATGGAATACGAATCAGGGGAATGCATAACTTTGCATTGGACTAAAGGGGCCTGTGATGTTTCTTCTCTGTTGCCCACATTAGTTATCGAAGCAGCAGGTGTTAAGTTAAATAGCTCAACTGGAAGTTGCAGAAAGTCCCATGGTAGTAATTATGTCAAATGTGTTGTCCTATTAATTATCTGGAGAGCATGGTATTCAATTGCGACTTGCATATGTCTTTTTCAGAGTAACATGCAGAGATTTGCTGAAGCAGAATCCTCTTTCGACATATGTCCCGTTAACAGTCTATGTACTCTGGACACCGTACTGAAATGTGCGTTTTCGTTTGAGAGTAATTGCCAGATTGATGGGTGAGTGATTTCTTTTCTATTTTGAAAACGCTACGACTTAAGTTTAACTGTCCCTCTGAAATATAAAAAAACCAGTGAGATAAATTGATAAAACAAAAGCCTTGTGTATCTAACGACATTCGGACATCTATAATATTTTGGCATCTAACTGGTCCTAAGCACTAACCTCTATACTCGGTTTAAAGGCACTCAATCCGATTCGATGGTCCCGATATAATCAAAAACAACCACATTTTTCACTTATCAGAATAGATTAATTGCCTAAAAATAATGCTAACCACTGTCAACTATAGTATAAAATTGCCCGAAACGTGTTATTTATCAACATCTTGTTCGATGAAATTTGGCCTTATTATCAACAGAAAGCCTCTTGATTTTAGAGTTATCCATCTTCATCCGCAATTTGGTCCGAGACAGTCGGCTCGTCGACTGTTTACTGGGCTACTATTAATTTCGATTTTGAAAACTAATAGATTTCAAAAATCGATATCTAATAACTCTGAGCATTGATTGGTGGGTTCGTCGACTCGAATCAAAAATGTTTTACAACCCAATCCAAATAAATAGTAATTGACGGGCGCTTTATCGGATTATGCATCTTTAAATGCTGTCCCATTCCACTGATATCATTTAACATATATAGAAAAAAAACGAATAACGTAATATCAAGCGCTGATCAGGAAACGGTGTTGGCATTATATATAGCACCTTTGATCACTGTCCGGTCAGATGTCGTCTTATTTCCAAAAGATCCCGTTATGCGATGGCTGCCAGTTAAGTCAGACGGTGTCGAGCATTGCATAATCATGCACATTCCTTCGTATTTGCCAAAATCTGTAAAGAATATCGAATTGCTTAGAATAAGATGCGTTTTATGACATTTTACTGCTATGTTGAATGTCACATGTACTGTTAATCTGTTATAATGTCCATATAATCATTGATGTTGTATAGATGTCACACATTTTCGTTTTTGAAGGGTTCTACTGAGATACCGTTGTGTAAATAATGCATTGAGGAATGTTGCTACATGTTTATAACTACACACTAATATATACAAATATTCCTTTCCAGTGTGAACAACGAATACGTGAAAGCAGTCAGACATCTAACAGACTCATGGGACCATAGGAATAGGTAAGCGGTAAAGTATGTGGTCAAGTAGAGCAAGTGTATCCCAAGAGATGGTTGACTGTCGACAGAGAAACGATACTTGGAGTGGGTATGAATCTCCCAATCCTGCACAACAATTATAAAAGACAGCTCGGACCGAAAATAGGTTTATACTGACATTAGCGTGTATGTCTGTAGTTACAAGAATTTTGAAAGGGAGTATATATAACCATGATATCACGCCTTTAAATTAGCGTATTCATATGTGATTATGTTCAACATTAAATTTATTTTCAGAAGTCTATAGACAGCAAGATTTTTTAAAAGCGCCCCAGTCTTTCTGCAAACTATTCCGCACATAGTTATGAATTGTTCGTATTGTCCAGATAGCCTGTATTTAGATGGTATATTTGTGTGGTTCACGTACCACTTATGGATCAGGTTTAAACTTCTTTCTGAAGGATACGTCTGCTACAAACATATTGTGGACTCATTCCGGTGAATAAAACCAATTCAAAAGTGTCCAAATACGATCGCCCCCGGAAGAACGTAGCAATCAACTAAGATTGTCGAAAATTCCGACCACATTGACTGTGACATCTAGATAACACAACGGTTGAACTTCGCACAAATGTAAATGGTTACTACTTTATTCCGGACGAAATATTGGGTGATAAACATACGGCAATAATTCCGCCCACAAAAGTCACGTGACTGCATGTAATTAGTTTATAACAATGATGCTGTTTTCTGCCTATTTGTATATAAACTTATGTTATTAACTAATTTTGGTGTGAATTGTTTTTATTTCTCTCTGAACCGTCACACCCCAGCGGAGTGTTTCACATCACTTTAATCAGTATACGCATTTTTAAATTGATTTCATATTATAACGGACAATTAAAGTCAGACAACACGGTGTGTTATGACAGCATTCGGAATTGAACCTACATAACATGCTTTCACATTTAAGCGTAACTTCGACTAGATACATTGGATTGAAAAAACTTTTGACCACATTTTGTTAAAATACTCCTTTGTTTCGATGTTTGTGTTATTGTTCTCTAGCTCTGTTGTGCCGATATTGTCGGTTTTAGTTTCTTGTAGAACAAAAAATCTCATTTGTTTAAACACTCTGTAAATTATGTAACATCCATCTTCGGTCGCTAATATTATTGTCTACTCTCTGTCAGGCCAGGCGATCAGGAACACATTTCAAATAAAACGTATGCAAACGGTATCGAATGCGCTTAAAACATTTTAACCCAATCAGTTGAGAAACAGCTTGCAACATTTGTTTATGGAGACCGATATCACACCAGTGGCTTTACCTTACATTTTATATCCACAGACATCCCATGGAATGGTCGGACTTCTTGTTCAAACGCACAGAACGTGGCAAGATCTTCCATAAAATGTGTGACTATGTGCACGGAGTATCGGAGGAAGTGATCGAAAACAGAAGAAAGGCACTGGTAAATACCCAACCCTATATATAAAATAATAGGATCTGTCTTCTCTGTTCGTGATTTCTACCAAGACACCTGTACCGATTTCAACCAAATTTGGTGTTGACTAATGGTATGTTATAACAGCGTTAATTTTTCAATTAATTGGGCAAGGAGTTAAATCTACAAAATTTTAAAATTAAATTTTAAATGTTTTTTCAATTAACAATAAATTTTCTTTTCAAATCAAAATGTTTAAAAGATCAAAATCTGAGCGAAGCGCTCAAAGGGGCCATAGGCCCGTATGGCGCTGAATAAAGGCACCCGAATGGAGCGTCTTTCATCTAATAATATCATGGTAATCATAACACATTCATTAAATCAACAATTAGTTTGTTTAAGTATAATGGATGTCCCATTGATTCCCAATTCGCTTAAAGATGCACAAATTTCTTGCAAATAGTTGCAGTTATCATCATTTGTATGTCATCGTGAAATTCCACAAAAGCATTCATCGGTATGACATTGAAAACTAGAACAACATATCCTAATTGAGAACGCTCTTTATCGGCAAGTGCTTTTTGGAAATCGAAAACAAGTGCATCCGTTATCAGAGAAGAGCATTAGACGTTTTGCTTTGCCAGGCAAAAAGTCAAAACATGTTAAAACTACCTCTTTTTAAAGTCTATATCTGACCACCAAAACATCATATTAATGTAATAATGGTCGGATCTAATTGTCCCCCCGAAAATATTTGGGGGGGGGGGACTATATAAATGAGCGATGTCCGTACGTCTGTCCGTCCGAACGTTTGTTGTCCGAATGACAGCTTGGATAATATTCGACAAAATTTGACGAAACTTGGTATGTGCATGGCTATCATATAAGAAAGTCCCAATCAACTTTGAATTTCGGTCCGATCTGATCCGAATATTTCTGGCGGAGTTATATATGCCCCCGTTCGACTTAGAAATAGCCGATTATTTTTCTGGCCTGTAATAAAATATGTTAGCTTAGTTGGAAGCAACGTTTGAGTCAATGTTATTCCCAGAATAAAAAAATTCATTTCTAGACAAAAAATAGAGAACCCGGTCAACTGAAGCCACCTAATTTGGTGGGCGTGTGGCCCAGAGGCCACGAATCTACCTTTACGCTTTATATTATGCTATATAAAGCGTACCAAAGGTAGATTCGTGGTGTCAAATTGGATAGGGCATCACAAAAGAATAGTGATGTGTGTTTATGATAATGTTTCACATTAGTATGTCGTTTTGAGAAATCTAACGGTCAACTATGTATTATTGTCGAAATCTGCAAGCATGCACGTCGGATAAATGTACCATGTAAGAAAACACGGCTTTTAAACTGAGAAATATTGAAAACAGTTATTCATTCATTCGGATGGAATCGATTCCCGATAATGAGAGGGAAATTGTTCCGCCCACGACAGACAAATCAAATGAAACACACGCTTATATCATATGATGGTATCTGTTCCACGTGTACAATATGTGATGCACATAAAATTGGAAATATTTTCGTTGAGCAAGATTATTTACATTTAAGAACCGGAAGACCACAGCAGAGTGTACGTTATAAGTTGATACCGATTGTAAATTCAGAATATGTTCATGGTTGTTCACACTTGCCACACAATTATTTTGGACAATGTTTGGGGTATTTTTTCAGAAACCTTGGCCAAAATTTAAACGGACATGGCTCATTCGAGCTTCCAAATTCTGTCCACGTAAGGAGGTATAAGATATATAGGTTGATATATACACGAAATGTTGATATACCGGCTTCATATATTGTCTGAAAAATACTTTCCATAGTCACAGCCATTTTCCAGCTGTTTTCGAATATTTGCACAGAAGTGCTCTTAATGTCTACCATATCAGAAGCTAACACGGAACGCTCTATTCTGTTCCATGACGTGCGAATTGCTGTTTTTTTTGTTTAGAACCCAAAGAACAATTTCATAGTTGTATTTTTATGACTTCAATGCGTCTTTCTTCTGTGCAAAAAAAAATTGAAAACACAGCTGGAAAATTGAAAGTATTGTTCAGAGCAAATGAAGCAGGTATATTAATATTTCGTGTATTTTTCAATCTATGTATCTTATAGCTTTCATTGTCAGTTTTGGCGTTTAACACCTACGAAACGTTGTTATATCAAACAATTATCAACGGATTAAAAAGATTTTGGGTATGTGAGTTCACAAAAGGAGTATCTGAAACGAGTTCGCAGTTACGGCCCTTTGATTGTATTTTTTTGGCGTTGCAATTTTAATTTAAAGCCCGAACTAAAACGATATTAACCAATCTCAAACAAATATTAACCGATTTCAATTATTTGTTTTTAGCATATGTTGAAAATGCCCATCCTGAACATTGCCCACCTTGGTGGGGATATCGCAATCGGCGACTGCTTGTTGTTTTATAAATAAGCATTGTGTGACTTCTGATTAATTATTATATAGACATACACGACCAAGCAACTGCTGATTAAATGTTACGAACACAAGGATTTCAGTGATATATGGTGATTTGGCCATTTGTCTTTGTCAATTTCCGAAGAGATTTGGCCATCACTCACGACGTGAACCCTGAATTGTTCTTGTTTAAACGGTTATTGTTTTCTATTGAAGGAAACCTGATTTTCTAACAGTGGAGCATAATAATGAACGATAGATGTTGATAATATCTCTATTACCATGTTACATGCGCGCATATCATGGAATACCAACCTTTATATATGCATGCAGATTGAAAACTAAACGCGACATATAAACTAGACCCACACATACACCGAATGTCCGTCAGCCATTTTGTTATTGAACACTTAAAGATGGTCTATCTCTTCCTATGACAAGTTGTATATAGTTTCCTTGATTTAAAATAATACATAAAAATCGATGACCCCTGACCGGAAACGCTTCTATCGCTATTGATTGTATTTATAATTTTCTGGTCCAATTTACTGCTCGGGAAAACGTTCAGAGCGTAGCATGCGGGTGATCTATATCTGATATCGCCTGAACGTTTAATGACTATGTTCTGAAAATAGTAACAGCAAATGTCCCAATTGATTATCGCATTATATCTGAAGATATCGATATAAAATCATTATTAATTGATAAAAGCGTTTCGGACAGATATCTTATCTCATACTTATTATTTTATACCCGGAAACTATATTAAACGTATTTAGGAAGAGATCATTAAAGGCCCACTTAAAGGCACGGGCGGCGTTCGTTGCAGAAATATTTATATTTGTTCAAATCGCCATCAACAGAAGGAACACCAAAATATATACAGCTCCGCTCATATGCCAAACATAATCAGCGCGTAAACAGTATATTGTCGTCAAGACGTACGATGATGTACGTAAACAAGAGCCTGTTGGTGTTACAGAAGATGTGCTTCTGTTTACATAACACAGCGCAATTCTATTGGTTAATCACACACAAATGATATAAACGCTCTTTATTATTGCCTTGTCATGAAAACAGTAAGAAACAACGCTCTTTATGTTTACCATATCCAGATCTAAACAAAAGCCAGGTAACTTAACGTTTTTTGCTTTTGTTTACATAACAAAGGGGAAAACATTGACAATAACACACTGTTTATGCCATATTTATATTTATGCATACGAACAAAGTATGTCTATATCTTACTATTCCTTCTGTTTATGGCGGTTTTTGACGTAGGTGAATATTTTAACAGCATACCCACCGCCAACGCCGCCCGTATCTTTAATTTTCGAACCCGCAGATCACATATATAACATATATGCCATGTTTTATACCATTTGAAAGAGGAAGCTCCAAAAACATTGTATTATCAACTTACCCGGTGCAATAAACTGTGAATATGTTGTTTTTGTTGAGTTGCCGACGTATTTGAGTGCTTAAAGGTACTCAATCCGAACAGAGGGTCCCCATCTCAACAGATTCCAACAACAACAATCCGATCAGAGGGTCCTATATTACTATTTCTTTGGCTTTGGGTTAAAACATATTTGATTCGAGTCGAGGAACCCATCAAACAAAGCTCAGAGTTATTAGATATTGATTTTTGAAATTTGATATTTACTCGGGATGAGTACTAATAATTGCCTTCAACTGCCGTAATCTTCTCTGGATGTGTACACCAAAATCTATTCAAACAGACAAGGATGGATAACTCTAAAATCAAGTGGTAATAATAACGCAATTTTGACTGAGTTCTGGGCCAGATAGTATTCCCGATAATGAAAAATAATATATTTCTAAAATCGATATCTAACAAATCTGAGCTTTGATGGGTGACTTCCTCGACTCGAATCAAATATTTTTGACCCCCGAAGCCATTGAAATAGTAATTGAGAGGAGTTTTATCGGATTGAGTACCTTTAAGTTTCATCTGGTTTTGAGGGGGAATAGCTCTATATTTTGAAGATTGAATTATTCCCCTTCCATTGAAAATACATTTTTAGTTTGAATTATGTTGCATTCTGGGAGCAATCACGGGGGAATCTCTTTGACATAGACACAAATGGTGATGGGTTATTGTATTTTAATCATATTTTATGGCATATATTGCTATTAAAACCGTATATCAAGGGACTATAAAAATAATCGGTGACTCGAAAATTAATGTATTGCTATCCCTCTAAAACTTCAAAACTTTACGAAATAAATGGATAGTAAATCAACACAATATCTTTTATTTTATACTGTATAACATAGGTTTCATATGAAGTGGTCTGGAGCACTGAATACATATTTAAAGTTGGGACTGAGTCTGCCTATCGCATCGAATCGTTCATATTTCAGAAGTCTGAAACGGTTGAGAGAAAAAAAAGATACCTGGATTTTCTTGACATTCTTCTCACAGCGAAGGATGCGGATGGTGAAGGTCTGAGTGATAGTGATATACGGAACGAAGTGGACACTTTCTTATTCGAGGGTAATTATTGTTATTCACGTGACGAATGTGGCTTATTTAAATCTCCAAAGTTTATGTACACACGCGTTAGTTGGAAGGACGGATATATAAGATAGGCAGACAGAAAGAACAAAAAACACGATATACTGATTTAACCCTTCCATGGCGGGAATTCCTGAAAATTTGCGAAAACTATGTACCAATGTCCCATATAGTGAGCCTCGCATATACATGTATAAGAGAATACATTGGGCTAACAATATTTAACTTGACCTTGTAAGCCAGTGCATTCTCTTATATATGCGAGTTTTCCTATGGGAGACCCTCATATATATAAAAATGCATTGGCGCATGGTTTTTACTGATGCACCACTGTAGCTCCCGTCATGAAACCTCATTAAAGGGTTGTATACACTGTGAAAAAAATTGCCAGTCATAGAAATAATCCAATTGATTTAGCACATTGTTCGCGCAAACGTTATGCAAACGCTCTTTACTCTTCCCATAGCAGGATTATAATAACAGGAACGCTCTTTGTTGTTCCATGCTCACCAGAGTTTCCTAAATATATGAGTTTAATAAGTCTTTTTGTTGCATATACACTCCATAAATTGTATATATCGACATTTTTTCATCCATGAAACTGGACCTGGGAAGTGGGAACTTTGAAAGGCGAGCAAAAGTTCAGACTTCAAAGGATTTAAATGGACGCATTGTGGGTTTATGAGAGAAAAATAAAAGTCTGTACAAATACACCACCGATGGTCGTTGGTTTCGCCGGGCACAATCGGTCATTCTTCCAGTCAATGAAATCACTGCTAGAGTTACCTTAGTGCACGGACTTTTCCCTCCACCAATAAAACTGGCAACATCGTGATATAGCCTTGGCTGCTGAAAGCGACGTTAACCCTTTACCCAACAGAGGGGCCCTGTGCCAATACATTCTCTTATATATACGAGTCGACCATAGGTCGCCTCGCATATATAAGAGAATGCATTGGCTTAACACATTAAAAAATATAAAATTGTTAAAGAATGTAAGAAAAAATGGTAAAAAGTGTTAAAAAAAAGATTTTTTTTAGGCCAATGCATTCTCTTATATATGCGAGGCGACCTATGGTCGACTCGCATATATAAGAGAATGCATTGGCACAGGGCATAACTGTAACTATCACAATGTGGTCAAGGAGCCGGTTCCAATGATATCCATATTTGTATGGTTCTATTGAGACAGACCGAAGATATTTTAGGCTGTTGAAGCTTTATTTGGCCGGTTTTCGCCGGTTTGTTGGGTAAAGGGTTAACCCCAATAAATAAATAAATAAATAATTCGCAGGTCACGACACAACCGCTAGTGGGATATCGTGGCTTATGTATCGGCTAGCCAATGAAAAAGATGCTGCGGAGAAAGTGAGACGGGAAGTGGATGAGCTATATGCAAGCAAAACCGAGGAAACCATCAGCCAGTAAGTTAAATAAAAAAAATACTATGTAGGCATTCCTATTTCTATATTCAAAATAGGTTGAATAAGGTCTGATAATCTTATTTTGCAACCATGCAGTGTTTACTGTGATTTTTGTAGACCATCTGATGAATATTTTCCTACCTTTGGTCAAATGCGTTGATAGAAATGGCCATCAGCGGGACTTTTCCAACCATATGTGGGAAAAAGTTCCAACAACTGGAAGGCTTCATATACACGTACCAAATAGATTCTCGGACTTATAAATTTCAGACTGGTTCGGGTGTGGGGGTGCAGATGGGAATATCAAGTTGGACACCACAAACGGAGTCCTTCTAGTCGCGTCCCTTTATGTAGCTGCTAAATGGATAGTAGAAATCTTGTAATTCGTCTTCATAAATCTGGTGAATTCCATTGTATTGTCGCAACTGAACAGAACATAACAACAGCTTGCAACATGTTCATGATGCTGATCCACATGCATGCACTATTCAGTGCACAAAAGTAAAAAAAATGCACGGAACGCACGCATATATACATACATTCCATTTCATTGGCATGAACTCAAGTGAAGATCAAAATGAATACACAAGGTCGATTGTTTTTGTTTCCCGAATTTTTTAACCCACCCGCATTCCATGTAATTTTTAATTCATCCAATTTTTGACACCCACCCATTTCCATCTCCGAATTAGGTTCATTTAAGTCTCCATCTCCTATTCCGACCTGGCCATTTTTATTTACCGCAATTATTGTTTAATTTCAAACAAAGAATGACAATTTCAATGACGTGTAATTTTACCAATTACCAAGGTTTACAAGAATCTAATAGCTGGTATGAAACAAAATGGCTGGTCTTTCGTGTTCTTTTAATATCAATATAATTATTTCTATAAATGTATAATCTAGACTCTTGTCCTGGCATTATTTTTACAATAGCACCGAATGTTGGAAGTTACTAATTAGAATTTCGAGGAAATGGGTTAGCTTTGGGGTTCCATGGCTTATGCATGCTTAAAGGGATCTAGTCCAAACCCATCACCACAAAGCACTGAAAACACAAATCTTTTTTTCGCCTGAATCTGTGACTATCAACTGGCTGTGCTATTGCAACATAAAAGCGTTGAACTTACAGTTGTAGCCGTCTGCATATATGCATATTAAGGTTTTCATTGTTGATCCGTAATGAAACTGAATGCCATTGAATGTAAGGTTCTAAGAATTACATTTATGTATTTGTTAAAACGGTTTCGGCCATTTAAAGGTTGAATGTTATCGGGGAGGGGAGAGCACACAAAGACAACTGTAGTATTTCGGCTGCTTCAAATGGCCACAAGCTGACATTATAAATACATGTATACCCATACAGCATTGTTACAGGAATTTATTGGTGTTATTTATTAGTATACGGTCTTTATTAAGATATGATAATTGACATTATGCTTGAAGAATCTTAAATAACCATGTTGACAGCTCACTAGAGCTAGGTCAAAATCTGGATCACACCCAACATCATTCACTCATAACAACAACAGCATAGCAGGCATCGCAGTGACATAGCAATAATCATATTTTGTGTACATATCTTGATAAAAGGCAATTATTAAGTATGAATTGTTTTTCCATTCACAGAAAGACACTTACACTCTTTTAACGTCAGTTGTTAGTGAATTTCACCAATGCATCACATATCACCAATATATCACATATCAGGGCCGGTGGGTGAAAATTACTTTTGAATGTTTCATGCATTGCTAGTCAACAGAGAAGACTAGAGCACATGCAAGCTATTTTAAACTAAAATCAAAGTAAAATATTGTATTTGGGTAAAACATTGTATGATCTTGGAGAATACCTATTTTGGAGTAATTGTTCCGATATCCGAATAGTGCACATTTTGATTTTGGTATGGTCAGACATTTTATAGAGTTATATGCTTGAACTGTTTGGTCAGACATTGTATTGAGTTATATGCTTGAATGATTACGTACAATTTATCGACGATTCTGGAACATTGCTGGGAATAATAGGTTATAAGTAGGTAGACTAGAGTTATGCCTCTTGATTAGTATATAGGAATACATGAACTCAACTGAAAGCACATGGCTTGTACGGTTATTTTAAAGTGGCGTAAAGTTTGCCAAATGCTATGGAATGTTATGGAATGTCATATGGAATGTTATGGAATGTTATATGGAATGTTATGGAATGGTATTGAATGTTATGGAATGTTATATTGAATGTTATAGATTGTTGTTTCACAGTGAACCCTACTTTCAACAATCGAGCCAAACACCTTTCTCAGTATTGCAATGGCGTCCTGGTTATATAAATACAAATGACAGTTCAGTCGAGTCTGATCGAGCTGCAGAGAAGGAATATTGCTGAGCTGTTGTGCTATATCTGTAATCTTTTCTTTTACTCTCTCAATTGAATTGACGATGGTTCACAGCAATGGAAGTCAATTGACTCAGTAAAATCAGTAAAATCCGCGCCGTGCCTTTATCAAATCAAATCAACTTAACCGTTAAACTGTTATTTGTTTTCGTCTCCAGCTAATTTACAGCTCAAATTATGAGAGTGACACATTGAGGCTGAATTGGTCATTGTCGCATGGTAACGTGCAAAAAGACACTCAGGATCTCTCAAACGCTCGTTCAGCTGCGACAGTTAAACTCAACGCGGGTGGAATAACCATTACAATGCCGTTGAATTTCACTCTAAACTTACAAACAAATAATTATTGTAGGTTTAAGAGACTTTGAGATGCTGTGTGAATGTTTGCACATTTGTGTCTTTTTACACATTTTTGCACATTTGTGCACGTTTGCACCTTTGTGTCTTTTTACATGTTTCGGGAGATCATGGGTGTCTTTTTGCACATTAGGGAGATCATGGGTGTCTTTTTGCACATTTGGGAGATCCTGGGTGTCTTTTTGCACATTTGGGAGATCATGGGTGTCTTATTGAACGAACCCATCCTTCAATGACTAATTCAGCCACATTGGGCGCCATTAATGCCGAGTATACACCCCCACAGCACCGATCTTCTGTTACAGGGACGATATCAACAAACTTGAGTATCTCTCGATGTTCATGAAAGAGACCTTCCGAATCAATCCTCCAGTTCCATTCATAGGACGAACACTCCCCGAAGACGTGACTATAGATGGTTACGTCGTACCAAAGGGTGCTAACATCGTTGTTCATATACTCAGCCTCCACACCAACCCGGCTGTTTGGGAGAATCCATTGGAGTTTGACCCAGAACGATTCAATGCCGATAATTCTGCTAAAAGGGATTCGTTCGCATATGCACCCTTCTCTGCGGGACCACGGTGAGTTGGAATAATATACATGTACCTTAAAGGTGGTCTATCTCTTTGTAAACAAGTTATATATAGTTTCGGAGGTATGGAATATTAGATATTAATCGAAGACCCCTGTCCGGAAATGCTTCTATCGATTAATAATGATTATCGAATATTTCTGGTATAAACATAGGTGATCGTTTAGCTAACGACCAACAGCGGTTACTATTAACAGAGACTAGAAATTTGATTATAAACGTTAATTATACTCATTATCGCTTGCAACTATAGAATACAACAATACAAACAATCAATCTGAGACATTTGACGTTCGGTGTGTATAGCAATGGGAGATATCTATCTGATATCGCCTGAACGGTCTGTTCTAAAAATAGAACAGATATGTGACCCTTTAACCATCGCATATATCAGAAACTATTCGAAATAAAATCAATATTAATTGATAGAAGCGTTTCCGGATAGGAGTTTTCAATTCATATCTATTATGTTATACCCATGCACGAAACTATTTCAGATTTGTTATAAAGAGATAATCAATCTTTAGTTCTTTATTTGCAGAATTGATTTACTCACCCAGTTATATTTACATACTAAGTGTGATCATCACTAAATCCAGCATTCCGATTGGTCGGCGCCCACGTGGCTAGTTGCAATTATTTCTCGGTGAATGCGCAACAGCTCATAACTGCAAGCTCATAACAACATCGATACGTCATTTGGGTTTGGAAAGACGAACGCGTAATGTTTTGGGCGCATTTGGACTCGCGCAGGTTTGACTTAATAAATCATCGGGTTTCAATTGTTCCTCTTAACTTTTGCCAAGGGTGCTATGGGATATTTTGGGCTGGTTTTGTCACGATACACTTTTCGATTTAAATACATTTACAAAAGTGGCTTTTTCGCTAAATGTATATAAATATAAGGATTAACTGTCATGTGGACTGTTTTTATGGAGATGTAACCGTGAGGTAAGTGGTCATAACTTGTATGTAAAACCCTTCGGGTTTTACACAAGTTATGACCACTTACCTCACGGTTACATCTCCATAAAAACAGTCCACATGACAGTTAATCCTTATATAAAGGTATATATTGGAATGGTCTATCATTCATTTGATTGTATGTTCAGGAAATATAAGTAAACGACAGACTGGGAACAGAAAATACAAGTGCTGAGGGTTCATATTCATTGTTTGGAATTGTTCAAATAATAAGTTCAACATTGTCATTGGTTAAACTTATTATCTGAACATTTCTTATGGGAACTACTCGCCGTTGAGTATGTAGTATAGAACGCTTAACACTTTCTTTACTGGACGGATTCTCCTATTCAGTTATGAAAGTGTTCATTGGAATGGTAAATTATTCATCTGGAGGGATGTTCAGGAAAATTAAGCAGGCGACCGACAATATACAAGTATGGAAGTAATGAAGTGTTCTGATAATAATTTGTGATTGTTTATTTGCAAAGCCAACTCTTAAGCTGGGACATAGCCAAGCATATATACATATATACAAACAATTTATACAAGCAATTTATACGTTAACAATTATCATATATTTATGTCCATAACAAATTCACCATAATATTATAACTAGACACATAGACACAACACGTATAATTAATTAACAAGTACCTTGCATAATTATGCAATTTACAATTTATGAATCTGTCGCATTAGATAGACATATATATTTTTCCCAATAATATTTTGGAATATATTATTCGCGTAAATCTTTCAGCTCTGGCATATGATCATAACAACAGTTGTCCCTCGAAAAATAATCGGTCGTCCAAAGTCATACGCTGTAGAAGAGCACTGGATAAAGAGGCTCGCAATACAACCCAGTGACATACGATTAATTACATCTCGTTAGCTCTTTAGCCGAGCATCAATATTATTCCGATAATTGTGACTCTACATGTAACATGAAAGCAATTAGTCTTGGAAATTACATACTTACACACTCCCCCAATTTCCCGACCATGCATGAACTCCTCCACTGAGAACTGCCACACCTTGGAAACATTTGGTATCTTAACCCTTCCATGACTGGGAGCTTCGTGAATTTTTGCGAAAACCCTGTGCCAATGCTTTCTCTTATATATGCGAGTCTCCAATAACGAGCCTGGCATATATATAAGCGTATATATAAGAGAATGAATTGGCCTAGCAATTTTTAACTCAATCTTGTAAGCCAGTGCATTCTTTTATATATAGATATATAATGGAGACTCGCATATATTAAAAAATGCACTGGCACATGATCTTTAATGCTACGCCAGCGCAGCTCCCGCCATGAACCTCACGAAAGGGTTAAAGGCCCATTTAATTTTCTAATGCCCAGATCACATGCATTATACACAGCATATTCCATATTATATACCTTTGCAAGAAGATCCAAAATATATATATTCCACAATAATACGGAACAGCTGTTGCCTAGGAGTGTCCAACAAATGATAAGATTATCAGATTCATCCAAGACTTTTACCCAGAATGCAGCATAAATTACAACAAATAGATAAATGCATTCCCCTTCCATTGAGAATAATAGACTGGCAGTACATGCCAGATCGAAAAACAGAACACACATCGGCACCTTGATAAAAATAACAAGTTAACGCTTTATTCGACCGGATAAGTTGATAATACAATGTCATGGTGCTTCTTCTTTCAAATGGTGTATACATGTATAGATAGAACCACATGAGTGTCTGGATTTTGACAAAATTATCGCACGAGATTTGTTGGCGGAGCGATACCTCGAGTGTATCGCGTTCCGCCAACAAATCGAGTGCGATAATTCGTCAAAATCCAGACACTCATGCGGTTGTATATTTATTACATATCTCCGTATCATAGTAAGTTGACTCACAATCGTACATCTCCGGTACAGAAAATGTCAATTTAATTGAGTTTTAACGGCATTTTAGGATTAACGCAACAATCAGACAGGGAGCCCGTCTATCCGCGAGTGACCTTGACCCATCTTTAATGATGCGTTTGAAATTAAATTCTGTGCCTTGACAAACATATTCTTGAAATGAAACTACTTGAAACTAATACTCATCGATTGATCGCTTATTGTTTCTTTATTGTCGTGATTTAAAAAGTTAAAATAGTAACGGCGAGAACAAGTCTAACAACACTGAATGAAATAGTTCCGTCGACAGATTGCACTAGTGCGATTCTGAAAATTATCACACGCCTGTAAACTCGTGCGATCATGCGAATTATGTTGATAGATATGTAATAAAATATGGAATATGGTGTATATATAGATGATTTACAACGAGTCCCTACTTTATAGCGGAATTTGCAAAACGAATCCAGTAAATTAGGTCTGGACCAAGCCTTTGGCGAGGTCCAGACCAAGCCTTTGGCGAGGTCCAGACCAATTTTACTGGACGAGTTAGTGTCAATTCCGCTATAAACTGGGGACGAGTTGTAGATTCTATTTATTACACGATCCAAAACCTCGATAAAAAATACTTAAATCAACAAATGGGACGTGAAACTAACATCGGGTTCTATAATGCCTGCGATGGCGTTTCGCGTAACTATGCGTTGTTTGCCCACGTAAAGAAATAGTCCCAGATAAATAAAGACTCTTTGACGTTTTTGATGGCGTATATTTAATGAAATAACTTTTCCAACTTGTCATTCATTAGAGTATGCTGCAAAAATATTGGAAGTCGTAGCTTTTTGAGACGTAGCGTACGGAATGTAAACAAACGGCAAACCGGAAGTCAAATGTCACCTAACACTATTCCTGTTATGCAAGGAACGTTGCAAATCACAATTTATAGAATACGGCTAGGATTATGAAATAAAATGTGATTTGTTGATTCGAAAATTAAGTGGTCCTTTAAAAGAGACGGTTGGCCTTGGTGGTGGGTATCCCGTGAAAATATCTCCACCCGTCAAAAACCGCCACAAACAGAAAGAACATCAAAATGTAGATAGACTTTGTCCGTATACAAATAAGAAATATCGCATAAACAGTATGTTATGGTCATATGTTTGACCAATGTTATGTAAACAAAAACATAAAAAGTTACTTTCTTGCTGTTTGTTTATATTATGATGGTAAACATAAAGAGCGTTCTTTGTTAGTGAATACCTGATATGGAACTAATAAAGAGCGTTTATGCCATTTGTCTGTGATTAGCCAGTAGCATTGTGCTGTTCTCTGTAACCCAATTAGGCTCTTGCTTAGGTAAAATATAGTAGGTCTTGATGATAACATGCTGTTTACGCGATGGTCATGGTATATATGAACGGAACTGTATGCGTTTTAATGTTTTTCTGTTTACGGTGTTTGGAACAAATATGAATATTTTCGACAATTAAGGCCGCACGTGCCTTTAACTTTAAGGCCGAGATGTGCGGTTTTCCTAAATGTCCTGATATTGATTAGCAGTAGAAATGTTTACATAATGGAATAGTGCTGGTGAGCCACTGTACATAATTCGAACGTATACCAGCTATTAGTTGAACTTATCTGACAGGGTGCAAGGGGCAAACTGATGGCAATAGCATATACATATATATATTTATATAACAACTCTTAACCCTTTACCCAACAAACCGGCCAAAACCGGCCAAATAAAGCATCAACAGCCTAAAATATCTTCGGTCTGTCTCAATAGAACCATACAAATATGGATATCATTGGAACCGGCTCCTTGACCACATTGTGATAGTTACAGTTATGCCCTGTGCCAATGCATTCTCTTATATATGCGAGTCGACCATAGGTCGCCTCGCATATATAAGAGAATGCATTGGCCTAAAAAAAATCTTTTTTTAACACTTTTTACCATTTTTTCTTACATTCTTTAACAATTTTATAATTTTTAATGTGTTAAGCCAATGCATTCTCTTATATATGCGAGGCGACCTATGGTCGACTCGCATATATAAGAGAATGCATTGGCACAGGGCCGTTCTGTTGGGTAAAGGGTTAAAGATGTACTCAATGTTTCGAGTCATAAACTCATTTTCATTATAATTACCATGTTGTTTACTTCGTTCATAGAGCATATGATTGTTTATATTTTGCACTAATCCATGGCTCAAATTAATTCATTTGTTGTATATATTCTGTTGAGTTTAAAAGGAGATGGTTCGATAAATGGCCGGATTTAGTGTATAGTCCCCAGTTGACAACAAGGAATAATGAATATTAAGACTATGTCATAAGTTGCTTTCATGAAACCGTGCCCAGGTATATGTTTGGGATAAATCGGTTATCTGTTCCAATATGTTAGTGAAACTTTTAGTGGAGTCCCTTAGGGGTTTAATCGTGACTTTAGTGACTAAAGCATGAAACTTTAAAGATATGTTGTTTATTCATAGGGAACACTTTTTGGAGGGGGTGCCCGTGTGGGGGGTCCTCCGTCGTGATAAAATCAGGTTTCTATGGCAACGGCATAAAATATTTGGAGAAAAATTGAAAAAGCGCCAGTGTTGAGAACCAACGAGCCTTGTGTTTGAAGAAATGATGTTAACTCATAGTGCCAATAATGGTCCATCAAACGGACTGAGCCCCTATGACATACAGGGTCAAGGTCAACTACTAAGGTCAAGGTCATTGAAAACATTGTGATATTTTTGTCTATTTTTTATGATTGACTCATATTCCGCTACTCCCAGTGCAATAAAAGCAATCCCCACCACAATGAACAAAAAGTAGGGCGCAATCACTATGTTCAATTTGGTATATGATGCATTTGGTATACTTCAGCATCTGTCAGCATCTGACAGCATTTAGTTGATACATAATCACATTTTAAGTGGTAGTTTTTATAGCATTTGTTGCAGTACAAAAGTCACGATGCATTACTCTCTATGATTTTCAGAAACTGTATCGGACAGCACTTTGCTCAGCACGAACTGAAGGTGCTTCTCGCCAGATTTGTTCACCGGTTCGACATTTCACTCGACCCAGATCACAAAATAATGCGGAAATTCGCCGCGGTGTATGGCACAGAGACTGGGATCAAGGTTTACGTAAAAAGAAGAAGTTAAGCAACTGCTCGTCGCCTGTTTAGCTGTAGATATATACAGTTATTGTACGGTGTGGAGATCCACGTGGTGTTTAGAGACTGTAATAAAAGTATTCGTAAAATGGAGAGAATCCAAGTTGTCGGTTGTTGACTGTTTGCAGTTAGCATGGCAGTTCTGTTACGTATTTGTGTGTTTTTTGCATATTACACAGTGACTGCCCGCGGACAGCTAGTTTCGAATGTGTCAATATCAATATATACAATCTGAATAAATGGGTTGTTCGTTATCGTGCAGTTTTTCGAAAGACTAGAAACAGCAGCTATGACCAATGGCATAGTTCACGGCATATATATACGTGTAGGTCTCTCGGTGTTTCTCTAGGGGAACTCAAACCACGCCTCTTGCCATGTAACATGCTTTATTAGGTTTTAACCTGCAGATAAATACAAACAAATAATTACAATATTGCTGATGTACAATCAAGTTCATTTCCATTTAGATACCGAATTTCCAAATAAAATATAAATAGACATGAAATAATAATAAATATGTTAATATATGACATTCAATCCGTATGCATGTGAGATGCAGCTACCAACCATATGCATGTGACATAGCACACGGCCACAAGCATACGACATAGTAGCGATTATACGCATGTGATATGGACATCCGACCACACGCGTGTGATATAGCAATCAGCTCACACACATGTGACATAGGTATATAGCCACACGCGTGTGATATTGCAACACAAATATAAATATGTAAACATGCTATGACTGCAAATAAATAAGCGAAAATGATCATGAAGCATTGACGAAAACACAATATTACTTTACCGAAAATGTGGTGAGAATAGAAGACCCAAAACGACACCAAGAACAATTGCCAAATATAATATTATAATTTATTATGTGATGCTGATAGTGAGAAATGAAGGAGATAATGGAGGAGATAATGGAGGAGATAATGGAGGAGAATAATGGGCTAAGAGAATGGTTCAGTAACACAGTAAGAAGCCAGATAATGTAACAGAAGAAATGCTTAGCAGGATTGTAATTTGCATGAGAGTCATGCAATTCACAGGGTATTATAAATACAATAAAGCACGAAAATTAATGTTGGTTAAAGTACGCATTGGTGTGCTGGTTCCCAACATGACATAGTGATGTATATCAATGTTCAGTTCGCAACATCCAAGGTCGGAGCCAATTAAGCTCGAAAGTATCAGATCTAATTCAAAATTCGCAACTATTAAGAGCCTATCACAATTCAGTCACCAAGAACAGACCCACTAAAAGGCGGTCGCATTGTGCACAGTCTTATCATCACCCTGGTGATACACTCGGTACTATATGGTTGCCTATAGCGCGATGTTCATCTGAGATGGTGAAGATGGTTCATATATAAGATGCACATCGCGTTAGACGGCCAAATGTGCTACCCATAGATGGTGGAGACGGTTCAACATCTCCACAAATTAATGGGAATTGTGTAATCACCCACCAGTGAGTATCAAGCGGTGGTTAAATGGACATGGCTAATATCAACCTAAAATATGTATAAGCTGTTTGGAAGTAGTCTAGATACAGTAGAGACAATAGAGTTCGATATAATTACGCTGAATACTGGTATATAGGCCGTATATATACTATGACAACAATTTAACGCTCTTTATTTGACCATAATAGTATAATGTATAGGCAAACAGGAAACGCTCTTTATCTTGACAATATAATGAATAGTCAAACAGGGAACGCTCTTTATTGGTCCATGCTGACGAAAATTTGGAACTAATGTTATTTTTTTTACTAAATGCCATGACTTTAAAGCCACATGGCGGTTTGCGCTCCAAAACATACCTAATAATATTTGCTTTTGAATATTATTTTTGAGTATATATGTCCAAGAAAGACGCATTGAAGTCACAACAAATACAACTGTTAACACGGTATTTTGGTCCCAAAACAAACAACAGTCATATGCACGGCGTGTGACATTAAAGAGCGTTCCGTGTTATTTCCTGATATGGTAGAAATAAAGAGTGTGTGTTTCACTTTTGTACGAAAAATTGAAAACAGTTGGAAAATGGCTGTGACCACGACAAGTATTTTTCAGATGATATGAAGCCGGTATATCAATATATCGTGTGTTTAACCTATCTTTTCCTCCTTACGTAGATACAATTTGGAAGCTCGAATGAGCTATGTCCGTTTAATAAGTCTCTATGGCATACGTATAACAGTATTTAACCTAAATTAGATACTTTTCGCACAATGGACTACCATACGGATAAGAATACGAATAGTCAATAATAGTCGTCAATTTTTTCGGATGGTCCATAAACCTTTTTTTTTTTTTTTAGTTTTGACGACTATGAGAAAAATGTGCGGCTAAAACGTTTTGCCACCCGCAGTAAGGTGGTATGGTTCTCTTTGCTGTGATTATTTTTTTTAACTTAGTTATAGCGAGTTTGCGATACGCGTCCGGCGGAAACGGGTAAATCTGTGAACTTCTTCACGGTCACTTGAGTGCTTTCAATTCAGGACATAACGCGATATGGATTTGGAACTGGTAGATGAATCCAACTGACCGGTAATCTTTGACTTAGGTTTTCTCACCCAGAAGTACATCTATTCTATGAAATAGCAGTCAGCTATGCATTAACCTATTTATTGTAAGATGTCATCGGCAAATATCACCGATAAAGTTGTCATTTAAGCCACGTTTTATGTTCAAATTATCGGAAGGCCAATCTTTTCACTGACAACTGTGTTCACTCAAGTAATGAGAGGTCACGGTTAAGAGATTGGATAGATGGTGCTAGACGCAATCGCGATCCTTTGTATGTGGGCATCAGTATATCGTGGAATTCTAGATATACTACACCTTTAGATACAACTGTTTAGTTACTTTATCGTATGTGGGTGTTAAAGCCATATTATGAACTTGTTGCGTGAAACTGAGAAGCTATCACTCAGTCGTTATGCCAACCTGTGGAATGTAGCATTATACTAACAGAGCTAATGAATTAATAGAAATCGACCATTCCACTCCATATAGAAATGAGCAAGATTATTCTCGATTTCTATTTGACCACCTTACTGGGGTGTTTCACATATTACTTTAAGGACTTTGCTAACCCAATTTTCCCCAAAATTTAATGGAGTCCAAAATAAAGGTTTATGTTCATTTTTATTAGTAATCACAGTAACCAAACCCATGGATGCAACATTTTAAGAGTATAATTCATGGTAGATTATGTTAGAAATTCAAAATGTGAAATTTGTAGAAGTTTTTAAAATCTATTTTTTCGAACCCAAATTCAACAAACACAAAGATCATATCTAACAAAAAGATATGGGTATGTGTACTGAACACTGTGAAGAATGATGAACAATAAAGATATACTCACATTTCTTCAGTTTTATTAAGAGTTTTGGCTTGGAAGCAGTTGTTTACAAATGGTAGATTTCATTGCTCAGCAAAGCTATTTGGAAACTGAATTTGATGGGTCAAGATAATGTTCACTCAAGTCTGCTGGGATTATGACCAGCCAGTGCGAACCATGAGAGTACTTTATCCTGACTCAGGCTGATTGGTGACCTAGTTTCTGGGCTATGGGGTACACCAGATTGGGGATTACACAGTTCTTTTGTCAAGAGATTCACAACACACCACTGTCCACATATATTAACATTTAACTGCCACCTCACTACAAGTGATGTCAGGTAACTTACTCAATTATTTGTAAACAATTGGTTCTTAGTAATTTTATCAAAGAATGATTGATAAATATGAATATTATTTTATTGTTCATCATTCTTCACAGTGTTCAGTAGACATTGCTATATTTTTTTCTTTGATATGGACTTTGTGTTTATTGATTTTGGGTTCGAAAAAATAGATTTTAGAAACCTCTATAAATTTCACATTTAGTATTTCTAACATATTCCACCATGAATATTACTCTTAAAATGTTGCATTCATGTGTTTGGTTACTGTGATTACTAACAAAAGTGAACATAAACCTTTATTTTGACTCCATCAAATTTGGGGAAAATTGGGTTAGCAAAGTCCTTAACATTTCAACCGCCGAAATCCGAATAATTATTGGGATAAATTTTCCCATCTTGTCCCCGGCCCTTCTATCTGTTGAAAGAATCCAACCCAACGCCTAATGTGATTAAATAGTCCCCAACTAATAAAAGGGGGAATTGTGTCTTCTATTTGACTGAAAGTACATGTAAGACATTATTGGTCCCTGGGCCAGGGACCAATAAATGTCTTACATGTACTTTCAGTCAAATAGAAGACACAATTCCCCCTTTTATTAGTTGGGGGACCCTGGATCGAAAAACAATACACTTTACAATATTAGTTGGGATATTTAACTAACGTAATTGTATATTAGAGCTATTATAACATTTTAGTCATCAATCGATCGGTTTATGAAATCATTTGTGAAATCCAATTCTTGAAAATGTCACAAAATTTAGTGAAAGAAAGACACCACCCTTCCCGTTGTCGCATCGTCCCTGATGAATGCAACTGGTTATCCAGAGGCCCAACGGTAAGGATAACATCGGCCAATATAAAGCGAATGCGAATAACAATTTATCTGTATAACGACTGTCGGTGGGCTTCTAAATGGTCGTACCCCAGGAATATCAAATTGTTCAGGAGACAAAAAACTATTTACCTCTGGAACTAGAAATGGTATCTGCCAATAACTTTTATCAAAAACACTTTATATCACAGTTGTTATAATATATACACTTTCATATTCTATTAGCTTCTATATTTGATGAGAAACATGATTTGATGTTGTTTGACGATTTCCATGGCTCAGAATTATTCTATCAGGAACGGTTTCAATAATAAAAAGTATGACATCTCAGAATTAATGAAAAAAAATTATAAAAAAAATTCGCAGGAAACCCAGATACGGACATTTTAGAACACGAATTGCCCCGAAAAACATCGCAATATGGCATTTATACTTGAAATATTGACAAGTTATCTCAGGAACTTATTTAATCGAAGTTGTAGATTCCGAAAATGCAATAAAAAGTTTTGCGCCAAAATGGCAGGTAGGACTTTTAGAAGTCCACCGACGTTATATATGACCCGCCATATCAAATCCAGTCGTAATTCGGGATTTTTTTTACCCTGTGCCAATGCATTCTCTTATATATGCGAGTCGACCATAGGTCGCCTCGCATATATAAGAGAATGCATTGGCCTAACATTTTTTTTACAATTTTAATAATTTTTTCTTGTATTCTTTAACAATTTTATAATTTCACCCATACAGAGCCCCAGACAAACATGAGCAGACGACACTCTTCTATATCCTTCTACACATGTGTGGGGCTCCCTGCAGGGTAATGGATGTTTTTTTTATTTTATGTCCTAAAAATTGTAAGAAACATTTATTTAAAAAAAATGATAAAAAATTGTTAGGCCAATGCATTCTCTTATATATGCGAGGCGACCTATGGTCGACTCGCATATATAAGAGAATGCAGTGGCACAGCTGGGCACAGGGTAAAAAAAATCCCGACTTACGACTGGATTTGATATGGCGGGTCACATATATTAAGTTTGTTGTAGTTGGCTCACCAGTCGTGTTCTGAATTCTACCCGTAAAACTTAGCGATTATAAAACTTGTACCGGTACGGGTAGCTATACCCGTACACGTTAGTGTAGGTTTGAAATCGCAAACTCGCTTGTGTCGTTATCAGGTCAAAGTGAGGGGCAGATCTGAGTTTAATGTGCCTGTTATTTGCAGAATGAGGTCCGGGCTGGCGTCACCAAATTTACCCTCTGGGGACCTCATTCTGCATGGCATCATCTGCTATGGGTGACATAGACTCAGATTGAAGTTCCCAAATGTTGAATATTGTGATATACACCCATTGGGAACCTCGATTATGCTATGTGTCGTCTGCCAATTAGTATAGAATTATTTAACCTCTGGAAAGTTTTGCATTATAGGGTACGTTCATACAGTCGCAAATTTGCCAGGCAATCTTTTTGGCCTAATAATTTGTTCTTGTATTCTTTAACAATTTTATAATTTCACCCATACAGAGCCCCAGACAAACATGAGCAGACGACACTCTTCTATATCCTTCTATACATGTGTGGGGCTCCCTGCAGGGTAATGGATGTTTTTTATTTTATGTCCTAAAAATTGTAAGAAACATTTATTTAAAAAATATTGTTAGGCCAATGCATTCTCTTATATATGCGAGGCGACCTATGGTCGACTCGCATATATAAGAGAATGCATTGGCACAGGGTAAAAAAATCCCGACTTACGACTGGATTTGATATGGCGGGTCACATATATTAATTTTGTTGTAGTTGGCTCACCATTCATTACCAGTCGTGTTCTGAATTCTACCCGTAAAACTTCGCGATTATAAAACTTGTACCGGTACGGGTAGCTCTACCCGTACACGTTAGTGTAGGTTTGAAATCGCAAACTCGCTTGTGTCGTTATAAGGTCAAAGTGAGTGGGCAGGTCTGAGTTTAACGTGCCTGTTATTTGCATAATGAGGTCCGGGCTGCCGTCTACAAATTTACCCTCTGGGGACCTCATTCTGCATGGCATCATCTGCTATGGGTGACATAGACTCAGATTGAAGTTCCCAAATATTGAATATTGTGTTGTACACCCTTTGGGAACCTCGATTATGATATGTGTCGTCTGCCAATTAGTATACATGTAGAATGGTTTAATCTCTGGAAAGTTTTGCATTATGGTACGTTCATACAGTCGCAAATTTGCCAGGCAATCTTTTTCAGGCATTTCGGTATGGAACGCTACACCATACCAGCAATCGAATGCAAAGATGTTTATAAAATGCATCTGTACCACAACTAACTACATGGGAATATAAAACTATTTCGTTCCACTAGTAACAATGCTATCGGAATGTGCCTGTACATAGCCTGCAATTAATTATCTCACAAGGGTCAATCATACAATAATTTTAAGGCAATGTGTTAGTAGCACAGTTAGATGTGGACCTATCGAAATTTACTTATCGTGTCGCTAGCTTTGGTAATATGCTTTTCTATGAGACAATGCCTGCAAAAAATACCGTGCAAACTTGCCAGTGTATGAACGTACCCTTAGTCAGCGCGAGACTGTTCAGTCCACGGGGGCGTGCGGTATTCGGTCCTAAAATATATCGTAGAGGGAGGTAGTATTTTCCAATTAATTTTAAAATTTTGCTTGTTTTTATTGGAATGCATGCGGGACGCAATAGTGGTTTATATTGTCGACCTAGTGTCCCAAGAGGTCCCAAGAGACGATTGCGCTTGACTGCACATACGCTGCAAGACAAGATGCATTATATGGTTTCTTATCTCTTTACAATATCAGACAATGATTCACAGTCCTTCCAATAAATTTAATCCTTTCCGCTGACAAATGGATTTATTGTGACACTATATAAATCAAATTTCCAGTGATTTACAGCCGAACAGGGACGTGGTTATAGGGGGTCTTTATTTTGGATGTCCAAGAATTTCCTAATCCGCCATCGTTTGAAGACCAAAATTGCCAATACCAGAAAACTTCATTTGCAAAACAATGCCTTGAATTTAAATTTGCGAACTGATGTCTCAATCTTTCCATCTTGTCCCAAAATTGCTACCAAACATCGACAATTTACAACTGAACTGACTCAGGAGTTTCTAACTGTTGACAGTTTTGACCAAAGTTGGGTGATGTGTCTCAGTCCGTGATAAGACCCCCCCCCCACACACACCACAACCCCAAGTCGCCATGCCCCTGACACTCAAGAATCTCCCACATTTCCTTACTTATTTCGAATCGATACAATGTAGGATGCTAAAATTAATCTTTCACAATTGAAACATGATTTCATTATTTGATTCTTCTAATTTCATGTTGAAAAATATAGTTCCAATAAATTCAATCCGACGATGCAAATGGGTTCTTTCAGCGTTTAAAATTGAGCCACATATACAGATGTACGGCTAATCCATTAGTGTGTTTAGTGCTTGGATGGTGTTCCAGACTGGTGTATGTAGACAGTGGTAATCGAATTTGTTTCCTGTATCTTTAGTACAGGTTTTGTTTAGTTTAGTTTAACATATGTTATTGCTCTTATACATGTATAGCAATATGATTGGGGGACAAGTTTATTTATAATATATCGCAAACATATGAACAATAAATACGAATATTCTGTTTATTGCACGGGGGTGATATAGCCCTTTCAGACTGTCTTCCTGTCACCCCCGTTGGCATAGGTATCTCTATGGTAAATGTTTTAAGATGGCTTATATGTGGGCGGTCATCTCCATGTGAGTGCACAGACAATCATGGCTTGTGAACATAATTATCAAGGGTATGTTACAGATATTATTTAAGTTGATGGGTACCAACCCGGACCATTGCCAGATTTTTTCATAAGAATCGGTAAATTGGTGATGTTTTGCGTGGTCATCAGGGAGGCAATTGAGTGAAGTCATGGGGGGGGGAAATCACATGCATAGATAATTTACAATAGGTCATGCAATGCATAATACATGTACATATCATGATTGCAGCATTTGTTAGCATGTGCAGTCCGGGCACCAATATTTTTAGATTTCACATTTTGAGAATAGTTTTTTATCATGTCTGTATGCAAGTTCTTCCTAAATAGATGTCTTGTCTGATGTGTAGTGTGTTCTTTTTTGTTAGATTGTTCCATATTGTGGCGAAAGCATGATGGGGTAGATTTTCACTTGGTGTTTCTAGGAATATGGGATTTGGTTGTCTTGAATTTGAATTAGTTCGCTTTATGAACATCAGGATTCAGGCAGACGGTCATAATACCAGTCATGCATAAAGACTGATGAATGAAGAGTATGAAGATCGAATATACACAAAGTAACATAAAAATGATGACTAACGAAAGTAACATGAGCATAACAAATAATTGGTTGTGTTATTTCACTTAGAAACCGAAATAAAATAACATAAGTGGAACAGCTAGATAGATTGAGTGTACGAGGGAAGATGAGATAGAAGATGAAAGAGAATGGATAGAAGAGAGACGGAGAGAGTAAGAAGAAGAGAAGAAGACTATATATTACATCCATCCTTGTTTTATATGAGTACTGAAATATGTCAACGACGTGATAATAGGAGCGATGTATTTGTTTATTTATATACTAAGTCGAACCTTCCTGAGGTACGTATGCAATCTTGAGCTCTCATATAAATATTAGCATTTTCGTCATTTGGTAAGTTAGGATTGCCAAAAAAGCAATTTGAAAACTAAAACACTTTCATACTTTGACAAGACTGCGGCTAGTTTTATCCTAGCTTGCTGATATAGCGGACATACACACAAGTAATGAAAGGCATCTTCTTTGACATATCCACCGTTTCAAGTTGGGGTTGTGAGAATATGGTTACTAGTATGATGCATATCACTGCGCAAGTTACTACATCCACACCGTATTCGACAGTGTAATGTATTAAGTTTCCTGTTCCCCAAATAAAAATATCCAGGTGTTACAGGTGTTGTTCGAGTATAGTTGGTATATTTCAATAAAATATTATCGTCACAGATAGGCTCTTAAAGATACGAGCGGTCTTCGCTGTGGGTATAGCTGTTAAAATAGTCACATCCGCTAAAATCGCCATAAACAGAAAGAATATTATAATATTATATAATAGACAGATTTTGTTCTTATACCAATCATAAATATGGCGTAAATTGCATATTATTGTAACGTTTGTACGCTTTGTTGTGTAAACAAACATCAAACACGTTACAAAACCGTTTGTTTATAGACAAACACTTGGAACAAGCAGATCGTCCAATGAAAATGTTCCATTGCGCTGTCGTATTTTCCCCTAACCTATATATGCTAATATATACCAAATTACCAAATAAGTAATTTACTATGTGTAGTATTGTGAGTTGTAAGTTGAAGACGCCCCAATTAGGGGTTTTACAACCGACGTAAAATGCGCGCGAATCTAAATAAGGAAATTACCCAATATCGTCACTCGGCTTATAAACAATCCACTGCTCTTTTTGCGAGAAACTAAACAACACTCGACCTGAATTTTCCCGGACACAAAGCGTGTTTTGTGAATAATATCGCATTCATATCATCATGATGCTATACTATTTGTATATTCTTAAGGAAGTTATCATAATTTGATAAATGTTATTTCTAAATTATGACATACAACGCCCGTCCCTTTAAATGACATTCTCATCACATATGGCATGCTGCGGTGAGTCATGAACGCGAGCTTCACCGAGCTCCAGATCTTGACTTGAAACATATTTTATTTGCATAATATACAAGAGGGATTGGGGCACAAGTTTTTATAACTTATGAAGCCCCTCTCCCAATACAATATAATAACACACACGTATGTGATCAAAGTGACGACACACACGCATTTACATGGTTATATGTTTTGGGAGATATCATGTGTAATGCCTTCCAGAGATGATCAGACTTGAGGTTGTTTCTTGGCTGAGAGGAAATTTGTATTTAAAGAATGTCACTACTTTATGACTGTTTGGTGCGAGTGACAAGTGCTATTATATTATCTATTCTTTGTATTTGTATAATTGGCGGTAAAATATAATGATACACTTGATTTGTTTTCTATTTTGTTATACTCTGGAAGACAATGCAGATAATAAATCAGAATGAAATGTTTGAATGGGAGGTTTGTCCATTTGTGAGTTAATTGCCACATATAGAAAATTTTAATTCTGGAAGCAGTTTTAAGTGTAGATTTGCAAGTAAAATAAATGTAATCATTTAGGGTAGAAACGCTTAGGCGCTGCAATATATTGCTGTGTGGTGGACAATAGTTTCATATTTTTTCGGGGACGAGATATAAGGTATTCCACACATGAGTTCTCAAATACTGCTTATTGGAGATTTTCGTGGGTTAGTTCTCAAAGAATACCGAGCGCCCTCTTTGGTACAGTAGTGATGGCCGATTTCCACAGGAACAGCTGGCTCGAGATCACGTGTACATTATGTGATTGAATGTTTACGCAACTTCGATTTCATAGGATTTGTTTCATTTTATCAATTAAATTTTTACTCTATCCTTTATTTGGGTCCCGTGAATCAATTCGATATGTCTGCTTCTTAATACACTGTGAGACCGGAAAAATGACTGCGAACTGTATTGGTGCGTTCATTACTCAAATCGTTCGACCACGAAATTGACTCGTGGCCCGGGGCGTTTATTGATAGACACAGAAATTGTGGGTAGGGAATGCGGCTGAATATAACCCTCGACTGTTCATGTTCGCGTGCCGATTGAAGATGGCCGGGGGACTTATACGACAAGCAACATCGAGTTTGCCATATCATAGACAGTTTATAGACTCGTTGAAGGTCGAAGAGACTTGTGGTGAATTCCATCTTTTCTACCTTTATTAACACTTTGAAATGGGTCACTTTCGTGATGTAGCCTCATCTTCCGCAGTATGGTATACATGTTACCCCATCGTCGTCAGTAGTACATGTTAGATATTGTGATACATGTGTCACTTTAGTGCTGTAACCTCATCGTAAGTATTGTACATGTTACCCCATAGATAGTTTGATATATACACACAAGAGACAAAACGTGCGCCGGATTCCGTGTGTTCGAGAGTCGTACCCCAGATTCCCATTGTATTGTACGCCGTATTCCCATTGTATTGCACGCCGTATTCCCATTGTATTGTACGCGGTATTCCCATTTTATTGTACGCCGTATTCGGATTGTATTGTATGCCGTATTCCTATTGTATTGCACGCCGTATTCGAACTGTATTGTATGCCGTATTCCCATTGTATTGTATGCCGTATTCTCATTGTATTGTATGTCGTATTCCCATTGTATTGTTCGCCGTATTCCCATTGTATTGTACGCCGTATTCCCATTGTATTGTATGCCGTATTCACATTGTATTGTATGTCGTATTCCCATTGCATTGTACGCCGTATTCCCATTGTATTGTATGCCGTATTCCCATTGTATTGTATGTCGTATTCCCATTGTATTGTACGCCGTATTCGGATTGTATTGTATCCCGTATTCCCATTGCATTGTACACCGTATTCCCATTGTATTGTACGTCGTATTCCCATTGTATTGCACACCGTATTCGGACTGTATTGTATGCTGTATTCCCATTATATTGTATGCCGTATTCGGACTGTATTGCATGCCGTATTCCCAATGTATTGCACGCCGTATTCGGATTGTATTGTATGCCGTATTCCCATTGTATTGTATGTCGTATTCTCACTGTATTGTACGCCTTATTTCCATTGTATTGTACGCCGTATTCGGATTGTATTGTATGCCGTATTCCCTTTGTATTGTATGTCGTATTCCCATTGTATTGTACGCCGTTTTCCCATTGTATTGCATGCCGTATTCCCATTGTATTGTATGTCGTATTCCCATTGTATTGTACGCCGTATTCGGATTGTATTGTATCCCGTATTGCCATTGTATTGTACGCCGTATTCCCATTGCATTGTACGCCGTATTCCCATTTTATTGTACGCCGTATTCGGATTGTATTGTATGCCGTATTCCCATTGTATTGTACGCCGTATTCGGATTGTATTGTATGCCGTATTCCCCATTGTATTGTGCGCCGTATTCCCATTGTATTGTACGCCGTATTCCCATGTTATTGTACGCCGTATTCGAATTTTATTAATTAGCTAGATGTTATCCGCAGCAATAACTAGAACGCTGCCCGCGTCATAAGTAACAAAAAGTCGGCCAATAAGTAGAAAACGCGGCCAATAAGTAACAAAAAGTCGGCCAATAAGTAGAAAACGCGGCCAATAAGTCAAGGTAACGTAAATTACGTCATACGTAATTAGCTCGATCGGCAAAGAATATTGGGTCGATGGAAGATAGACTGCAGTTGATTTCGGATGATTACGGACAGTCACAGTTTTTGGGAGTAAATATACATGTAGGCCTACGTGGATGAACTACATGTATCCGTATCAATATCATCCCCAGTGGAAACTGACAGTACTGTGAAATCGCTGCAAGTTCTTCACTAAGTTCACAAGAATAAAAATTGCTGGAATAATTTTTAATTTAATAAAACACACAATGGTATATCTATGTTAATATATTCATCCTGTGAAACAATTATTGCCATTGTTGCTAATTAATAAAATACTTATTAATTGGTTGTTTCCACATTGACCGAGTTATGAGGCCTCGGTCTGTCGTATTAGCCTTCGGCCTGCGGCCTCAGGCCAATACGACAGACCGAGGCCTCATAACTCGGCCAATATGGAAACAACCAATTAATAACATATAGTATTGTATGCAGTATTCCCATTTTATTGTACGCCGTATTCCCATTGTATTGTATGTCGTATTCCCATTGTAGTGTACGCCGTATTCCCATTGTATTGTATTCCGTATTCCCATTGTATTGTACGCCGTATTCCCATGATATTGTACGCCGTATTCCCATTGCATTTTACGCCGTATTCGGACTGTATTGTACGCCGTATTCCCATTGTATTGTACGCCGTATTCGGATTGTATTGTACGCCGTATTCCCATTGTATTGTACGCAGTATTCCCATTGTATTGTACGCCGTATTCCCATTGTATTGTACGCAGTATTCCCATTGCATTGTACGTCGTATTCGGATAGTATTGTACGCCGTATTCTCAATGTATTGTACGCCGTATTCTCATTGCAGTTAACGTCGTATTCCCATTGTATTGTACGTTGTATTATCATTCTATTATATGCCGTATTCTCATTACATTGTACGTCGTATTCCCATTGCACCGTACGTCGTATTCCCATTGCATTGTACACCGTATTCACATTGCATTGTACGTCGTATTCGGATTGTATGGTATGCCGTATTCCCATTGTATTGTACGGTATATTCCGATTATATTTCACGCCGTATTCCCATTGTAATGTACGCCTGATTCCCATTGTATTGTACGTCGTATTCAGATTGTATTGCACGCCGTATTCCCATTGTATTGTACGCCAGATTCCCATTGCATTGTAAGTCGTATTCAGATTGTATTTTACGCTGGATTCAGATAGCATCGTACACCAGATTCCGAGTGTTTTAGAGCGGATTTCAATGTTCCTTATTTATGAACCACAACGGGGGAGGGATATCCACTTGAAACGGATTTCGTCCATTAATTTGTTTCAGAATTATGGCCATCAGGGTGTGACGGACAGCTGATGACATAATATGACTTTTTTTTTTCAAAAGGGCGTATACAAATGGGATGACGCGCATTACACTGCTAGAAGCGACGTGACCATAAGTCACCCATGACATATTTTTGAAATGTCTGCATGAATTGAATCATACATGCCAGTTCCAACACATAAAATATTCGGTGTTACGGAAACACCCGGAAGCTCTCACGAGTGAATAGATTCAGTATTATTTTCCCTACATACCTTTATAGATTTCAAGGCGGTTATGATTATGTTACGATCCTGTTCAGTTGGGGGTTAATAGCCCTAATACTGTGCGGTCATGTCGTCTAACATCTATATCACATGAAACCCTTATTATATCATTAAAAACGCCATTACATATATCCTTAATGATATTTCACTAGTGATGAATAGGCACGTGCTTCCCGCCAACTTGATATCACGCCAACAAAATTACTTGACATTGATTCAAACGGATTAATACGATTTCGAATAGCCGCGCATGACACCAGGACCAAACAATACAAAATGATTGATTTGTTCATTAAAGTTAAATTCTTGTCTAACTTTGTTGCACTAACGAAAAATGACACAAAAACAAAGAGGCAAATTGGGGAGGTATAGTTTTCAGCGCCAGTCTGAGTGGCTGTGAAGCGCTACGTCTCAGCCAACGAAGCAATGTATGCATTTTAAATTCTTTTAAGGATTCAGTTTTGTTAAAAAGGCATAAAGCTCTAGTTTTTTCATGTGATATACAAGATCTTCAACTAGTTATATTGGGATATAAGATTTTATGAAATTCGTATGATAAATTTAATTCACACTCGTCTACGATTAGTTGTGATTCAAATTTATCAAACTAGTTTCATAAATCTTATATCCAAACATAACTCGTTGGAGATCCTCTACTCGTATATATGGTAGCCAGCTAGGCGCGGACCGCCTCTCAGTAGGTGCACCGCGCCTCGAGCGTGGGCGCGCGGCGCCTATCGCTGATTATCATCGTGCCGATCCGCGGAGCGGTCTTCGGACCTTCGTTCGTCGTCCGTTGCTTCTACTAATTACGTCCGCGCGTTCGGTTTGATTGAATTATCGAAACTAAATGTAGCTTTAACCCTTTCAGTGCCAAGTCCGATGTTTGCATCAACCCATATTTCCTTGATCATTTTTCAAATTTATTGATTATAATAATGTGATACATTGATGGAATGAGCTCTTAGTTGTATACGTATACGTTTACATCGAGGTAGGTCGCAACTTTCTTACATCAAAGGATACGTTCTTACACCAGAGGATGCAACAAGGCAAATACGTACTTAGCGTGATTAGTTATATACCAGCTATAAAATACGATATGTATATGCACATGCATGGTACACTTGAAGAGACACGGAAGTGACTGGAATTGGAATTCATTAGAATTTTTAAATTCTTCCGACTTGATCATCACTCTACATGCACATGTCTGATATGGCTATAGTCCAATTCAAGGCAATCAGGGTTTACTAATGTAACTCTGCGCTTTATTTTCTATGTCAAGAAATATACCTAAATCGAGAGCGTTTCGCCACACGGATAAAGACCATAAAGAGCGTTAACGGTTATTTTTTTCGAAATAACCAACATTGGTTTCAGTCCGATATAACAATGTATAAGGCAACCAGGCTTCTCTTATCAGTTGCAGTATATCTTATTATCTCTGTTACTAGTAGTGTTAGCACAACAAAAAGAGTTATCAATAAAGAGTGTTTTGTCATATATAAAATTGATATGTATTAACCACCAACCTTCAGTGCGGTGTAACATAGTGCATGATTTTGGTCTCTTTCTTGTATCTGAATAATTGCCTTTGATGCGATGCGATGTGTGATTTAAAATGAGATATTGGCATAGTGTGCCATCGCCTTTGTACTATCTTATCATGGGAAATAAAATATGCTGCCAAAATTAAATAAATCCTTCATAGTCATGTCAAGTCTGTATAATAAACTATAAGTATGTACTTTCTGTGTCCAATTACTCAACATATATCATGAAACAGGTATGCAGTGACTGCGCGGCTAGTAACTGTGTTCCACTGGTCCTATCCGTCGATTCTGCTATGACGTTAGTAGGTCTTGTGAAATTGTTATGCTGTTGGTAGGACAAACTGACGTCGTTACGAAAAGTACTGTTTTTGTTCTTTTAAGTGTCATTTTCGCGGTGTTTGGCTAAGCCGAGGGTTTTTATAAATAACAGTGTATGTATGAAACATTCAATAACGTATATATATTTATTTTTTATTTTTTTTAAACTAGTAATGGCTGCGCTGGTATTTGCTAAATAACATTAATAGCTAAATTGTTGATAGTCGATTTGCAACAGCTAATACAAACAGTATTAACTTATTTGTATTGTGCTTCTGAATGTTTCATACACATTATACCGTTTCTTGCATATGTTCAGATTATCCGAACACCGCAATAATGACAACTTTAAAACTGATTAACGGTATCTTTTCGTAACAGCATCAGTTTGCCGTAACCTCGCATAGCAGTTAATCATTATCCATCAGCACCATATCACATTAGCAGGACAACTTGACTAGGGTGTGTTCCTAAATTTCCACCGCGGATCGATTCGGTCATGCGTTGATGGTTCTTCGTCGTTAATGACTAATAATTACGCACGCCAGTTCCACCCATGCATCCGGACATGCTCGTAGCGGAAGACATGCCCGTAGCGGAATAACCACATGGCCCGCGAGTTGCACACCATTCACGGTTAAACACATTTTGCACCGAAACCAACACATACCAGTGGTTGACGGTGGTGGTACTATTTGTGGCTATAATTTACCCAACTGTACATCAAACTTCTTTAAACATGGACGCAGTTTAATCCTATTTTATAGCGAAGTTAGGCCAAACATTGTGGCAAAATTTTCATTTCTTACATACAATTACGATTTCTGTGGTAACAGCCCAGACAACATAGTCTTTGCATACATTGCTATTTCCGCGGATATTCCCTTAATATAATAGACAACATTTTCAGTCATGTTTCTACATTTTTCATAGTAAAAAAATTACCATATATGCAGGTCATAGCAAGAAAATATGGCATGTCTATAGCAGTGTTTTTACGTTTGCTATAGACATGCCCCAAAATCAAGTGAGTGCATCCATGGAAACTAATTTTTCGGGCACTAATATGATTGACATCGCAAACATGTCCAGTTCATTTTGAAGCTAAGATATCATACTTTGAGAGACTGTATGTTATATAATGTGTCAATGCAAGGATTCATTAAAATTTGATAAAACTTATATCGAGTAAGTATTTCAGGTCATAATTTTCGTATAAAACCCGATTATCGAACAGTAATATGCAAATTGCGGAAACCACAACCGCTCATTTCTGTAGACCGATTATCGCTGTTAAACGTTTAAAAAAAATCAAGGTAAAGTAAACCGTGTTTTTATGAAATAACTTACGACAACTAAGGACGATGTGCAAATCGCTGGCCATGTGGTTATTCCGCTACGAGCATGTCTTCCGCTACGAGCATATCCGGATGCATGGGGTGAGTTCGCGTTAATTGATTTATCAAGACGGGTCAAACGTGATTAAAGTGACTGTTAACGTGTGTCTCTCAATGCATGTATGTATAATCGAGTTTGGTCACTATGTTCTGACATCTGATGATATAACAGGCCGTTAAATACACAGCTGGATTAAACTTTTATACCAGCTATAAATATCAACTGTATTGATATAGTATACACGTGGCAAACACAAGTATTCGGATTATAGTCTTATAAATCATTATTACAATAACAAATGTATCAATGTTTTACCTATATCGTTTATTCTGTAAACAATCTTGGTACTAAGAACAAATTATCTTGAGCCATATGTAAAAGCCAAATGTAGTGAAATTAGCCGCATTTTTCAAAACACAATGCGAGAAAACATTGCGAAATGCTCAACTTCATACTAATCATATTAAATATAGTAATTAAATCATGTGCCGAAACGTCTTCGACGACGTTCCGAAACATCCAAATGCTTGGTCCGAAATAACAATTGCCGAAACCCCAGGTGCCGAAACATCCTGAAAACTAGGTGCCGAAACGTCCATGTGCCGAAATGTCCTGCACCCGGAAAAGTTACACCATGACGTTGTTCATCAATATTCGTTGAAATCATACGAATGTAATGAACATTATGGAATTGACATGTCTTCTCCATATATAGTATATCAGTCGCATCGCTCACCAAGCGTCAACAAATATATTGGTTAAGGGTGGATACACACATGCATGTAATGTCTGTATGTAAAATACATGTATTTTACATGGCCACACCAATAATTGACCAAATTAATCACCTGCGCGCGAGAGGTCAATTTCACCAGTGAGTAGTTATAAGCCATTATCAAACAAACTGCCATCAAGAACTTTCAGGCCAGTCATAAACATGTCTTCTTTCATGGATGCCGAAATGAGTAATTCTTGTCTGATATATGTTGCTGTTTTTCACGAGTTATAATTCATTTCGAAAAGTGGATTAGAGCCGGTCGATTTTATACTTGATGTGTTTCTGTCATTTCTTGGAAACAGGGTCATCCAAAACAAAAATAAATTATGCAGAATTCTTTTATAGGATGATACCGGCTTGTTGAGATTTCTCTGATAATTTGAGAGCGAGCTCATGTGATAACATTAATTCAATTGGGACTGTAAATATTCATTATAGCGCCAAAAAATAATGCAGGTACAGCGTTGAAGTTAAAAAGAGTGACACCCCCCCCCCCCCATTTATATATATGTTTCTCAAGCCAAAGGTTGAACAAGCTCCTAACTGTCACAAGCTTGAATTATAACATTTTCGACCATAATCCATGATTGGGGGAGGGGCTGGTTCTCGAAAGCTTCCAATAACTAAGGGAGTTAATAGAATGTATCAGCCGGGATTATCTGGGCAAGTATTACAATATAATGTTTTACTTAAATATCCATAGTTGTAAATTTTGCGAATACATGTATAACTGTATAACACAAGAGAGGAAAGGTGACGTAGTTGGGAACTCGTAGCTAGGCAACCCTTTCGCCGAATGAAGACAAACAGCAACACCATGCATTCAAATTTAAAACTGTAATATGTTCATAATTATATGAATAGCATAAATTGCTGCATATTAGATTAATCACTCGTAGAAAACAGACACGACAGACATGACTACGATATTTATAAAGCAGGGTGTCAGGACTCAGGGTGCTGCATGCACAGACCCCCCCCCCCCCCCCCGGTCGAGGAAATATGCAATTCGGTGAATTCGGTAGCTTCTGGGATAATATAGCTCCCCGTGCATGTTGTGGGTCATAGCCCCCTGCGTTGGGGAAGATGCCATCACTGGTATTAACATCAATAGAAGACTGACAATGATTTAAACAGAGCGTCGACCATTTGAGTTATCGCGCGAATAATTATTTTAAGCGGCCTGACTACTTTGTCCCAGTCAACGGCTCTTCAGCGGTTCAGAGTTTAACTCACTGTGGTTAAACACAGTCGCAATGATTGGGTTGTCAGCGGACACATATTACACGGTGTGTATGATCCATGTAAAACGCTAAATACACGATATTTACAGAGATTACATGCATGTGTGTATCCGCCCTAAATTCCGTAAAAATGTTCACGTTCCCCACTCGGCATGCATGGTATAATTATTTTCACTTTGGTGTTGGTATAGTTTATACTACGTGTAGCAGACAATAAAGACTACTCGGAAACACGTTTGGTCTAATTTATTATCTAAATTATAATTGGGATCCATTCTTTCGATGAACCGTTGTGGACGAAGTGTAATTATTGATAATCAATATAGGTTATGTGAATCCGATTTGGTCTTAGGCACGTACCGACAGGGTGTGGGTTGTCACACTCCGAACGAGGACCATAATTTGCATAGTTAGAAATTTCATGACTCAAATTTCAATAGTTGGAAATTAAAAGTAAAAGTGAATCGAATGATCTAAGTGTTTCAATTTCCGACTTCAAGTTCAGACTTGTATGTTTTACCGAACATTGCGCCATGGTCACTAGTCTATTAGTAATGCCAAACCTCCATATCTTTCTGATAACAGCTTTAACGATATAACATTCAGCATGCATAATTGTTACCATCATATATTGTTACTTCTTGGAATTTGAATACGTGTAACTCGTATTCGCTCTTCAGCCATATTCTGATTAATAGCATGTATAATGTGCATGCTCTGCACGCAGACTGTGACGCAGTATACTCGAGACATAACATATGGATCAATGCTATGTCATGATTGTCATTTGCGTCTTTATTTACACAGTCCATGCTCTTAAACAGAATGTATGGAAACCCAAATTATGAAGCCAATATTGAAATATTGCATTACTCAAAACCAAATGCTATATAGTTGGATATTTGATTAGACAAAAATCCTATATATTTGGAAATGTTATTAGACCAAATTCTGTGTATATATAGTTGGAAATTGTATGGTCTCACCCACGGTTGGATCCCTTTGGAACGTCCCTATTTGGCGGGAATACCAGGTAATATATAAACCAATTTTGATTTAAAAAACAAAAGCCAGTTACCCCAATGTGAGTGGTTTAGCTTTGTTATTTAATTACGCTAACGCATGGTCATATTACCATATTTATTCTTGTCGACCACGTCCATCGATAACTTATATAGTGCGTAGAAATAACCACACGGAACATGGTGCTGTTATCCCTTACACGAACAAGTACCCTTATGATTTTTGCGATGCTTGATTAATCTGCAAGGCCAGTGTCTAGTTGAAACATTCAAAAACATATATTCTTGAACTGTATTAACCCATGCCATACTACTAGTGTTCGCGCTGCCACTTGCCAAATTTGCTAATGGCAAAAATAATTCAAATTTGGCAAAAAATAATTTATTTGGCAAATCACTTTTTAATTCCTCTAGAAAAATTGAAAACAATATTGGTCAATCAACACCATTCATTTCAGGAAACGTACAATATAATTATATTAGTGGTGTTGTATATGGTTTACGAAAAGTGAACACCTCTATTAAGATGAAGTTAAGCTGATAGCATTAATATCGATTGGTGGTGGGATTTAGTGTGGAGGTGTTTACATAGCAAACCGGGGCCCCGGTGGTCCAGTCGGTAGAGTTCCAGCTGCATTACGCCGCCACAGACCGTCCAGCGCCGACGAAGCTGGTTCTAACCCCGTCATATAGAGGGTGACCGGAATCGTGTACCTGGGCAAGGTTGTCAGTTGCTTTCCGGGGTCTGTGGTTTCTACACGCAGTGGAACGATTTCCCGGTGAAATTAAGCCTCTGTGTGGTCTTTCCTCCACCCGTAAAATTGACAACGTCGTTTGTGGCCTAGCGACTAGAACGACTATAAACACTAACAAACAAACAAACATAGCAAATCCTCTTGTGATGCGCCCTTCTGATAAGGCAACCCTTCTATCGTGTTATTGTTTGATTATTGGTGTATTATGTGGTGATAAACTAGAGATGCGAATATAATTATTAACTACTCGCTTTTCTATCGATATCAAAAGTTGTTCAAACCGCGAGTGTCAGAACATAAGACTCAAAGTTGCAGAAAATGATAGGATAGTATTTGGCAAATTTTGAAATAATTTGGCAAACAAAAATTTCTTTTGGCGAATTATATGGCAAAGTAAATTTTGGTCCAGCGCGGACCCTGCAAACTACAAAACGTTAGAGCAGATTAGAAATTTACTCCTCCTTAAAGTCAGATAAACGCGTGAAACCAGATCCAGACCAGCGACCATAAATCGACCAAATTAGATTCCAATAATGGGGACAAGTACCGATAAGCAACCAATAAGTTTACATGTCCAATAAGTTTACCTTTCTTTGACTGAAAGCAGGCACAATGTACCAGGGACGAACAATATCCGCATAGCGTAAGTGCTGTCGACATCCAAAATTGGTATATGCATGTACTCGTGTGTATACAGCAATAAAATGTGTCTAAGATACTCCGTGTATCGGAGTTGAACATCAGCGTGAGTTTTCTAACAAACTTTAAAATGGACGTATCCATAACCAACGAACGTCTCTTGGTTGTGTAACATCAAATCAATTACCATCAAAGCCACATGGCGGCCCCAATCGTAATTCAAAGTAATTTGTCAGTTCTGTTAGGTCAGCATATGACATTTTGGTACGTGCTTTGATTAGATAAGTGATGTTACTTGGCACATGGCGGTTTGTGATTCAAAATACAGCTAATAATGTTCACTTTCGAAATTTTACCGGTACCGAAATAGGTCGATACATACATGTACACTCTGCCGTTAAATGAGCATGCCGAGTTCCCAAAAAAAACATATTGATGTAATGTAAAATACAACTTTAAACACGGTGTTTGGGTCCCAAACAAAAACAGAAAATTCCACGAGGTGGTTTAGAAAAGAGCGTTCAGTATTAGTCTATTCTAGATATCGCAGACATGAAGAGCGTTTTTTCTTCACTTGTATGTATGTGAAAAGTAGAACATAGCTGTAAAACTGCTGTAGCCATGGTATGTATTGCCATAGATCACGAAGCTGGCATATCAGCACATAATAAAAATGATGGCCAGACTAAATACATAATATACACATTGTAATGAATCTCTCTTGGTCTAGATATATATAAGAGTATAAATTCAGTGTGAAAGTTTGTCTATCTATCTGTCTATCTGCCCGGATTTTCTCCCTATACCGATTTCAATTACATTTGGTGTGATGACTCGGGGTACCCTAGCGGATGTTATCACGGTGTTAGATTTAATTAACAAATTATAAAATAAATAATAAGTGAATGGAGCAGAGCTCAATTTAAAAAAAACAAAAGTGTTTTAAATAAAATATACATATTTTTTTTATCTCAAGACACATGGCGGTTTGCACTCATAAATACATCTAATAAATAATCACTTTTTAATTGTTACCGACAACGAACTGGTTTGTACTTACACGAACAACCTTTCTGCGGGCATTATATGTGTCGGGAAGAAGCATTTAATTCATACAAAATTTAACGTTTAACACGCGGTGTTTGTTCATAAGAAAGAGCGTTTATTAAAATGAAAACGTTTATCAAATGGCTGTGACCATGGATATTATTTTTCAGAGCTAGCATATGAAGCCGGTATGTCAATGGTTCGTTTTATTTGTCAATATATCGTATACCTCATTCCAAATTACGCCGAGGCGTATAGTTTTTGAGTCTGTCATGGTCATTATTTGTTTAAATAATCTCTCATTGGGGATGTTTAACATGATATGTTCTCGTAAAATAGGGCGCGCTCGTCTGACAGAGAAATACAGTGTATCAAAAAAGTCGAGGTCAAAGTACCGTCCGCTTAGTATGTTGAAATATGCCAAATAGTAATTGCCGGAAAGAATCTGGAACCCATTCATTAATGGCAAGCACGTTTTCATGAGTGAGATGGATATATCTAATTACCCGCGGTGTGATGTCATTATCGAATATTCCGACTAGAGTGCTATATAATTGAGTGTCGGGTAATAAGTTAATCGCAGTCGATACCACCCGTAGATTATCAAAAGTTTCTATCTAGGGTATTATATAACATTAATTAAAGCCATATGGTATAGTTCGCGCTTTAAATTGCATGTAATAATATTCGCTTTTGAATGTTTTGCCGGTATCGATATAGGTTGATAAAAACTCGAAATACTGTTCTACGGGCATTTTATGCCACAGAAAGGCGCACTGGAGTAACAAAAAAATCAACTTTGAACACGGTGTTTGGGTCCCAATACAAACAACATACATATGCACATTTATTTTACTCATATGCAAAACGTTGAAAACAGAGGTAAAACTGCTGTGACCATGCCAAGTATTTTTCAGAGAATATGAATCTGATATATAAACATTTCGTGTATTTGTCAACCTATTTTATACTCCTTCTTGTCAACAGTTAATCACATCTCTGTCACCACATCACAACATCAACGACTTCTTTGATAACTCAATAAAGACATAACTATTTAACGATAATACTCGCAGCAAACTCCCCAGAAATAGCAACAGACGTGATCCCCCACGCAACAAGCTTAGAACATACAGAACGTTCAAAACAATCACTTGTTTGGAGGAATATCTTGACATCATTTCCACCCCAAACAACGAGAATCCCTCACGAAATTCAGAATTAGTTGTCACACACTGGGCATTGGGCGGGGACGCTATTTCGATTTCGATGAAGCAGACCGCAAATGTGAAACCTGCAACCAAATTGATAATGAGGAGCACTTTCTCCTCCATTGTACCTCACTGTCCGACGAGCGCGCCATATTTCACGAGAAACTAATACCTGATCTCCTAACCACCCCTAACGAGAGGTTATTCAATAAAATATTAACAAGCACAGACCCAACAACTCTACAGGCACTGGCATATTTCGTCCACTGTGGACTGAAAAAGAAAGGTGTTTGGCGATCAAGTGACGAACTGGTTAATCGAGTACAACAAAAAATGAACACTGCCCTATCAGTCAAATGTACATTAACAAAGAATAACATTATTATGTATTTGTTGCTACTTATTTTGTTCCATGCATATTCGATGTTCTTGTCCTGTTATTCTATATATATGTTAATGTACATTTGACCACACATGGTGTAACGTACTAATAAACTTGATTGATAGAGTGATCAAAATTGCGTAAACAGCACTTGGAAGCTCGGGCGATCCATGTCCGTTTATACATGTATATATATTCACCAGCGAATATGGAACAATTAATATTGTATATCTTTGGAAGTGTTTTCGTCTCCCATTTGTATACAACGTCATATGGGCAAATCTTGTAATCTGATGGTATATCGGGTTTATAGCAGACAATTTCAATTGAATTTTAATGGTCAATGACTGAGCACTGGCACTAACGTGGTAAACGAGGCTTTTGTGCGTTGATCTATTCAAAGGGTCAATTAAAGACATATTATGTACTTGTTCGGGTGTGTTAAATTGATAAGTTAGTATGCAGGCGCTATGCCAACTAAAGGAATATTACATTCTACTAACATCGCCAAAAATTTGAACCAAATTGGCCGTAGCACTCCATAGAAAACATCGTCATAACTACGCTCAATTGTAAATATTTACTAATCGATTCGGGACGAATCTATAGGCGATAAACTAACGAAAACAATTTCGCCATCGCGAGAGTCACTGCATTTAATTAATATATAAGAATGACGGTGTGTGCTGTGACGTTTGCTACACTATTTGTAAAAAAAAAAATACTACATTGAACAGATTATTCTCCATTTCTATGTTATCACCATACCGGAGTGTTTTACATCACTTTAATACAAATAGTAAAATGTGTGCATATGACTTGCTTGAAACGATTAACATTTGGATGTTTTTTGTGTGTATTTCTTGACCACCATATGATGCATTCTTCCTAAATGTTATATGTACCAAAATGTTATATGTACCAAGCCTCTACCAATTACTGGTCAATTGTTTTGAACATTAGTACATATATTTACCACTATGGTAACTTATACACATGCAAATGCGAGCTTTGTTGGATTTTGTTCAGTAAAGCTATTCTCATTGTTCAACTTAGATATAATGATCGGAAACATGCATGTACTGAATTGTGTCTAAGTTTGATCTTTAAAACTTGACACAATATGCTTGCTATATGCCATTGACGAGAGCCTGTCCGCATATGAATATGAACTCGGTCTGAATGGTGTAATTTGTTTTCGTATAGTGTTATGGCTATCCTTAAATCCACATATCGATTTATATATATACGGTCCGCATTATGACACATGCGCTTGTACTCACGCTGGTATAGTGGTAAAGTTCTTGTTATTACATCAGACCAAATCCCCTAAATACAATTTTAATACATGTAGTCCACCTTTAAATTTGCATCGATGCGAGTACAGGGGGAATTTGTCATAAGATGGGTCGAGTCTGGCTGTGTTTTTGTTTGCATATTCAATGTTCCCATTGTGTGCGAGTCAAGAAGAGTAATGACTCTCGATGTACAGGTTTGGCAGAACTGGGTTTCGAGTTAAAGTCACATGGCCGTTTGTCCCGCACATTAACCTCATGATGTTTGCATTTTAATTTTTCTCGGTATCGAAATAGGTCAATAAACTACTCGAAATATTATTCCGCGGGCTGTTCCTGATGCCGTAAACATAAAGAGTGTCTGTTTAACCTATATATGTGGAAACACTTGAACCAGCTCGAGATATATAGCTGTAGCCATGGAAATTAGATTCAATAAAAATATGAAGCCGGGATATCAGTATTTTGTGTATTTGTCAACCTGTCTTATATATACATACTTCCAAATTATGTAGACAAAAGTTGGAAGCTGGAATGATCCATGTCCGTTTAAGGCATGCCATCTACGAGTGTGCAAATTGTGAAACAACGCCCAAACAGACTCTAGAAGTCATAACTCCTGAAATAAAATTTGGACCGGACTGATTTCCGATATCATATGCAATATAGACATATAGTCATAAGTAGAAGCCACACATGGCCACAATTGGTTAACATCGAAGTTATGAACTGTTGTGCCTATATGTCGCGAAATAGACATGCGGGAAATAATTCAGGAGGTATACCTCCAAATACAATTAGGATAAAATTGGTGTTCGACACATTCAAGATATTCGTGAGTATAATACATAAATATATTATATACCAATACTTTCGAATTTTTCCCAGTATCGCAATATGTCGATAAATACTTGCACCATACATTTATATATACGGGGAATATGAAGTCACAAAAATACAACTACATGTCAACACGGTCTTTGGGTCCCAAATAGACAACATAAATGACAGTGCACGACACGGAACATAAAATAACGTTCTGTGTTAGCCGGTATATAGCCTATGCCATGCAGATATGCATGGTATAAATAAAGAGTGTTTGTTTTCACTTCTGGGCGAAAAAAATGAAAAATGGGTGTCACATTGGCAAGTATTTTGTTTCAGAGCGTATGAAGCCGGTATATCAACATTTCGTGTTTTATCAATTTATCATATATATATATACCTCTTTTCAAACTGTGTGGGCAATATTTGGAAGCTTGAATGAGCTATGTCCGTTTGATGTAACTCCGTCACACCAAGTGTTATCAATGCATTTGGGACAGTAATGTTGGCTGAAATGTGTCAAACTGTGCAGCTTGGCAATCCACATTACATATTTATATAGTTCATTTGGGATATGAGAAAGACACTCTCTACACATAGATTAGCTGCATGCACGATAACACTTATTGTTTTCTAACCGAAAATAACACAGATTATAACATACCGTTATATATTCTAGGCTGAAAAAAATCAAAGCGTGTTAAACTTCTTTCGAAAGTCCACATCTGGCCATGCACGACAACCTCTCACTAATGAGTCCATATGCCCAATCTAATTATTTTCTGGTCAATGTAGGATATAGCCATGACGGCTGTATAGTGTCAAATCGGACACGGCAACTTTATTGTAATTAGAACTCGGAAATGTAACATGGGACCAATACTTTAACACATAATACTGCCTTTTTGTGAAATTTCACCAGCGCCTGTGTACCCGAGTATTATGAAACCCACTTATTAGTAAGAATGTCCGGAATCGGGCGATTAGTTGTAACTATACATACTTTATTAAATCGTCAAAAGGGTAAATTGGCGAGCACGAATTAATGTTATGCTGGCTTCATATGCTCAGAAAAAATCATGTTCATTATCACCGCCATTTCGCAGTCGTTTTCAACTTATCGCACAAAAGTGAAACAAAACGCTCTTTATTATTACCAATCAGGAATAGACTAACACGGAACGCTCTTTTCTGTTCCATACCGTGCATATGGCTGTTGTTTGGGAACCAAATGCCGGGTTGAAGTTGTGTTTTGTTTACTTCAATGCGACATGCAGGCACAGGCAATGCCTACAGAAATGTAGTTCAAGCATTTATAGACCTATTTCGATACCGGGAAAACTTAAAAAGGGAAACATGTATTTTGAGGTGCAAACCGCCATATGGCTTTAGATTAAAACAAAAATTGGAATAATTTTTTTTTCAGGACTGAGCTATGCTCCAGATAACGTTTTTTTTATTCTGGTAAATAACTATATTCCAATGCTCTGACCAACTTAGAGCACCACACCCAATGGGTTAACTGGAAAATCCAGTCGGGCGTGTGTTGACCAAGAAACACAACCCTTGCGCTGTACGACATTGAACACTCTTGACAATGGATGTGCTTTACAAATAAAACGGGAAACTATTGTTACAAGAGATGGAGCTAGATCTCTCCAGATCGAGAAAAGAATCTAAATCTCCCAACAGATATAGGCGCTGTCTTGCTAGATCGAGAAAAGAATCCCAACTATATCAACAGATGTGGTAACGTGAGCCAATATATCATCTCGTTGCTGATAAGATTGCATAATTCAACGATTCGACCACATGTTTAAGTGTGCCCCATCCGACATTGTTGACTGGCACTCCAATAAACACGTATGGTATACAGTGTCTGTGGTTTAGTTGCAAGTTAATGAATATTTAAGAGCATGATTAGTGAAAATGTAATTAGTGACCCATTTGAGATAGTCATGTTGGCTGAAATAAGTAAAAATGTGCAGCTTGGCAATCCACATTACATATTTATATAGTTCATTTGGGATATGAGAAAGACACTCTCTACACATAGATTAGCTGCATGCACGACGATAACACTTATTGTTTTCTAACCGAAAATAACACAGATTATAACATACCGTTATATATTCTAGGCTGAAAAAAATCAAAGCGTGTTAAACTTCTTTCGAAAGTCCACATCTGGCCATGCACGACAACCTCTCACTAATGAGTCCATATGCCCAATCTAATTATTTTCTGGTCAATGTAGGATATAGCCATGACGGCTGTATAGTGTCAAATCGGACACGGCAACTTTATTGTAATTAGAACTCGGAAATGTAACATGGGACCAATACTTTAACACATAATACTGCCTTTTTGTGAAATTTCACCAGCGCCTGTGTACCCGAGTATTATGAAATCCACTTATTAGTAAGAATGTCCGGAATCGGGCGATTAGTTGTAACTATACATACTTTATTAAATCGTCAAAAGGGTAAATTGGCGAGCACGAATTAATATTATGCTGGCTTTATATGCTCAGAAAAAAATCATGTTCATTATCACCGCCATTTCGCAGTCGTTTTCAACTTATCGCACAAAGTGAAACAAAACGCTCTTTATTATTACCACCCAGGAATAGACTAACACGGAACGCTCTTTTCTGTTCCATGCCGTGCATATGGCTGTTGTTTGGGAACCAAATGCCGTGTTAAAATTGTGTTTTGTTTACTCCAATGCGACATGCAGGCACAGGCAATGCCTACAGAAATGTAGTTCAATCATGTAAAGACCTATTTCGATACCGGGAAAACTTAAAAAGGGAAACATGTATTTTGAGGTGCAAACTGCCATATGGCTTTAGATTAAAACAAAAATTGGAATTAATTTTTTTTCTGGATTGAGCTATGCTCCAGATAACGTTTTTTTATTCTGGTAAATAACTATATTCCAATGCTCTGACCAACTTAGAGCACCACATCCAATGGGTTAACTGGAAAATCCAGTTGGGCGTGTGTTGACCAAGAAACACAACCCGTGCGCTGTACGACATTAAACACTCTTGACAATGGATGTGCTTTACAAATAAAACGGGTAACTATTGTTACAAGAGATGGAGCTAGATCTCTCCAGATCGAGAAAAGAATCTAACTCTCTCAACAGATATAGGCGCTGTCTTGCTAGATCGAGAAAAGAATCCCAACTATATCAACAGATGTGGTAACGTGAGCCAATATATAATCTCGTTGCTGATAAGATTGCATAATTCAACGATTCGACCACATTCTTAAGTGTGCCCCATCCGACATTGTTGACTGGCACTCCAACAAACACTTATGGTATACAGTGTCTGTGGTTTAGTTGCACATTAATGAATATTTAAGAGCATGATTAGTGAAAATGTAATTAGTGACCCATTTGAGATAGTCATGTTGGCTGAAATAAGTAAAAATGTGCAGCTTGGCAATCCACATTACATATTTATATAGTTCATTTGGGATATGAGAAAGACACTCTCTACACATAGATTAGCTGCATGCACGATAACACTTATTGTTTTCTAACCGAAAATAACACAGATTATAACATACCGTTATATATTCTAGGCTGAAAAAAATCAAAGCGTGTTAAACTTCTTTCGAAAGTCCACATCTGGCCATGCACGACAACCTCTCACTAATGAGTCCATATGCCCAATCTAATTATTTTCTGGTCAATGTAGGATATAGCCATGACGGCTGTATAGTGTCAAATCGGACACGGCAACTTTATTGTAATTAAAACTCGGAAATGTAACATGGGACCAATACTTTAACACATAATACTGCCTTTTTGTGAAATTTCAACAGCGCCTGTGTACCCGAGTATTATGAAACCCACTTATTAGTAAGAATGTCCGGAATCGGGCGATTAGTTGTAACTATACATACTTTATTAAATCGTCAAAAGGGTAAATTGGCGAGCACGAATTAATATTATGCTGGCTTTATATGCTCAGAAAAAAATCATGTTCATTGTCACCGCCATTTCGCAGTCGTTTTCAACTTATCGCACAAAAGTGAAACAAAACGCTCTTTATTATTACCAATCAGGAATAGACTAACACGGAACGCTCTTTTCTGTTCCATGCCGTGCATATGGCTGTTGTTTGGGAACCAAATGCCGTGTTAAAATTGTGTTTTGTTTACTCCAATGCGACATGCAGGCACAGGCAATGCCTACAGAAATGTAGTTCAAGCATGTAAAGACCTATTTCGATACCGGGAAAACTTAAAAAGGGAAACATGTATTTTGAGGTGCAAACCTTCATATGGCTTTAGATTAAAAAAAAAATTGGAATTAATTTTTTTTCTGGATTGAGCTATGCTCCAGATAACGTTTTTTTATTCTGGTAAATAACTATATTCCAATGCTCTGACCAACTTAGAGCACCACATCCAATGGGTTAACTGGAAAATCCAGTTGGGCGTGTGTTGACCAAGAAACACAACCCGTGCGCTGTACGACATTGAACACTCTTGACAATGGATGTGCTTTACAAATAAAACGGGAAACTATTGTTACAAGAGATGGAGCTAGATCTCTCCAGATCGAGAAAAGAATATAACTCTCCCAACAGATATAGGCGCTGTCTTGCTAGATCGAGAAAAGAATCCCAACTATATCAACAGATGTGGTAACGTGAGCCAATATATAATCTCGTTGCTGGTAAGATTGCATAATTCAACGATTCGACCACATGCTTAAGTGTGCCCCATCCGACATTGTTGACTGGCACTCCAATAAACACTTATGGTATACAGTGTCTGTGGTTTAGTTGCACATTAATGAATATTTAAGAGCATGATTAGTGAAAATGTAATTAGTGACCCATTTGAGATAGTCATGTTGGCTGAAATAAGTAAAAATGTGCAGCTTGGCAATCCACATTACATATTTATATAGTTCATTTGGGATATGAGAAAGACACTCTCTACACATAGATTAGCTGCATGCACGATAACACTTATTGTTTTCTAACCGAAAATAACACAGATTATAACATACCGTTATATATTCTAGGCTGAAAAATATCAAAGCGTGTTAAACTTCTTTCGAAAGTCCACATCTGGCCATGCACGACAACCTCTCACTAATGAGTCCATATGCCCAATCTAATTATTTTCTGGTCAATGTAGGATATAGCCATGACGGAATTATGAGTTGGTCATTCGTGAAACCAAAATATGTTATATTCCATAATTGCAATCATGGGTATATAATATATGATCTGGAATGCGTTGCAATTTCTGACAGTGCTATTGGTCGTCAGTGCCATACTTCACACCGATACGACGTTACGGTCGTTACCTCGGGCTCATATCGCAGTCGATATCAAACTAACCAGGTAATAGACTGTAATAGCCCAATAATTATTATTGGAGACTGCCATCAATCATACTCCTTGTCATACTTGATTATGGCTAGGCCCAGTTTCATAAAAGCAACTGACATAGTTGGGACGTAAGGTGGTCTTAAGTTCAAACTTCAGTCGTAAGTGCGTTTCACGAACAGTGTCTTACTTAAAGGTACGGTTGGCCTTGGCGGTGGGTATCCTGTGAAAATATTCCACCCGTCAAAAAACGCCACAAACAGAAAGAACAACAAAATGTAGACAGACTTTGTCCGTATACAAATAAGAAATATCGCATCAACAGTATGTTATTGTCATATTTTTGACCATTGTTATGTAAACAAAAGCATAAAAAGTTACTTTTCTGGTGTTTGTTTATATTATGATTGTAAACATAAAGAGCGTTCTTTGTGGGTGAATTCCTGATATGGAACGAATAAAGAGCGTTTATGCCATTTGTGTGTGATTAGCCAGCAGCATCGTGTTGTCTTCTGTAACACAATCAGGCTCTTGCTTAGGTAAAATATAGTACATCTTTATGATAACATGCTGTTTACGCGATGGTCATGGCATATATGAACGAAACTGTATGCGTTTTAATGTTTTTCTGTTTACGGTGATTGGAACAAATATGAATATTTTCGACAACTAAGGCCTCACGTGCCTTTAATATAGTCTTAATTTTGGTCTTAACTTTAGTCTAACGTGAGGTTCTTAAGAAAAATCCTAAAATTAAGACATAAGTTATGGTCCTCCTTTTGTCGGAAATATAGATGGGATCTGGTTCGTGTATGTTATTATAAATAAATTTAAATGAATAACATCTTACGAACACGTAGGGATGTTTCGGAAATTGTGGTCTATAGTTAATAGCCAAATGGTACGCTGTAGCAGGGACGTGACCTGCAATGGTTGCGCGATTGGCGGGGTGTGATGCAGTGTCCATTCCCAATACTAACTGGAAAAAGCCAAGACCTAACTATACAGTTCTCATTGTTGAAACAAAAAGAATATATTTTCATAGATTTGAACAGTATTTGCGATTCAAATCACAGAATTGTAATGTTTACAGTAATCATGTTATGACAATTGGTCCGAACATTTCCACATCTAGGATAATAGTGAATGAGTTTGATAAGTTCTGATTTCGGCTATTTTTATATGCTTTGCATGCTATATTATTATGTTATAATTTGATTGTAAAATGCCATTTGTAAACACACCGATCCCCACCCATCACACCGGGGGTACCACAACGAGGGGGTGAAAATGGGGTAAGGACTATTTTCGAGAACGGTGAGGATTACAACCGATTTGACGGCATGGGTGGGTGGCCAGCCACAAATACACCCTAGAAATACACTTACCCACAACCATCATCCTCGGTGGGGTGGGGGAGGGGGGTACCACACGAGGGGGTGAAATGGGGTATGGAAAATATTCGAGAAAGGTAAGGATTTCGACCAATTTAACGGAATGAGTGGGTGGCCCACCCCAAATGCACCCTGGAAATACCCCGATCCCCACCATCCCCCCGGGGGTACCACCGATGGGATGCAAATGGGGTATGGACCATTTTCGAGAATGGTAAGGATTTCAACCAATTTCACGGTATGGGTGGTCCACACCAAATACTCCATAGAAACACCCCGATCCCCCACCCATCACATCGGGGGTACCAATCGAGAAGGTGGAAATGGGGTATGGACCATTTTCGCAAACGGTAAGGATTTCGACCGATTTGATGTTATGGGCGCTTGGCACACCCAAATACACAATATAAACACCCCTCGCCCCTCAACATCACTCCCGGGGGTACAACTCGAGGGGTTAAAACGAGAACGGTAAGGACATCGACCGATTTGACGGCATGGGTGGGTGACCCGCCCCAAATAAACCATATAAACACCCGAACCCCACCATCACCCGTGGGGGGGGGGGAGGGGTTAACACTCCGAGGGGTAAATATTGGGTATGGACCATTCTCGAGAACGGTACGGATTTCGACCGATTTGATGGCATTTGGGTGGGTGGCCCGCCTCTATACACCATAGAAACACCCACCACCTGTCAGCTGGGGGTACCTCCCAAGGGGGTGAAAATGAGGTACATGTATCGACCATTTTCGAGAAGGTAAGAATTTCGACCGATTTGACTACATGGCAGAGTGGCCCGCCAAAACACCACCCTAGAAACACTCCGACCCCTCCAATCACCCGGAGGTACCACCCCGAGGTGTGAAAATGGGGTATGGACCATTTTAGAGAACGGTAAGGGTTTCGACCGATTTGACGGCATGGGTGGGTGGCCCGCTCCAAATACACCATAGAAACACCCATACCCCCATCCATCACCACGGGGGTACCACCCGAGGGGGCGAACATGGGATATGGACCATTTTCGAGTACGGTAAGGATTTCGACCGATTTGACGGTATGAATGGGTTGCCCGCCAAAAACACGCACTACAAACGTCCCGACCCCCATCATCACCCACGGGAGGTAGGCTACCACCCGAGGGGGGTAAAATGGGGTATGGACCATTTTCGAGAACGGTTAAGATTTCAACCAGTTTGACGGCATGTGTGGGTGACCCGCCCAAAATAGACCCTGGAAACACCCCGATCCCCACCATCACCCCGGCAGTACCACCCCGAGGAGATGAAAATGGGGTATGGACCATTTTCGAGAAAGGTAAGGACTTCAACCGATTTGACGGCACGGGTGGATGGCTTACCCAAATACACCATAGAAACACACGATCGCACACCCATCACCACCGTGGGTACCACCCCGAGGGGGTAAAAATGGAGTATGGACAATATTCGAGAACGGTAAGGATTTCGACCGATTTGACGTCATGGGTGGGTGGCCCGCCCAAAATACAACCTATAAACACCCGAACCCCACCCATCACCGGTGGGAGGGGGGGGGGTAACACTCCAAAGGGGTGAACATTGGGTATGGACCATTTTCGAGAACGGTAAGTATTTCGACCGATTTGACGGCATTTTGGGTGGGTTGCCCGAATCAAATACATCACAGAAAAACCACACCAAAGGATTTCGACCGATTTGACTAGATGGGAGGGTGGCCCGCCAAAACCACACCCTCGAAACAGCCCGACACCACCAATCACCACCGGAGGTACCAGCCCGAGGGGGTGAAAATGGGGTATGGACCATTTTCGAGAATTGTAAGGATTTCGACCGATTTGACGGCATGGATCGATGGCCCACCCAAATAGACCATAGAAACACCCCGACCACACCAATCAGCCCGGTGGTACCCGCCCGAGGGGGTGAAAATTGGGTATGGAATATTTTCGACAACGGAAAAGATTTCGACCGATTTGACGGCATGGGTCTGTGGCCAGCCCCAAATACACCCTAGAAACACCCAGACCCCATCCTTCACAACGGGGGTACACCCCAAGGTGATGAGCATGATTATGGTATGGACCATTTTCGAGAACGTTACGGATTTCGACCGATTTGGCGGTATGAATGGGTGGCCTGCCACAAACACACCCTACACACACCCAACCCTCATCATCACCCGTGGGAGGTAAAATGGGGTATGGACCATTTTCGAGAACGGTAAAGATTTCAACCAGTTTGACGGCATGTGTGGGTGACCCGCCCAAAATAGACCCTGTAAACAGCCCGACCCCCACCCATCACCCCGGCGGTACTACCCGAGGAGATGAAAATGGGGTATGGACCATTTTCGAGAAAGGTAAGAACATTAACCGATTTGACGGCACGGGTGGATGGCTTACCCAAATACACCATAACACCACCCTAGAAACACTCCGACCCCTCCACTCACCCGAGGTACCACCCTGAGGTGTGAAAATGGGGTATGGACCATTTTCGAGAACGGTAAGGGTTTCGACCGATTTGACGGCATGGGTGGGTGGCCCGCTCCAAATACACCCTAGAAACACCCATTCCCCCACCCATCACCACGGGGGTACCACCCCGATGGGGTGAACATGGGGTATGGACCATTTTCGAGTACGGTAAGGATATCGACCGATTTGACGGTATGAATGGGTTGCCCTACTAACACGCCCTACAAACGTCCCGACCCCATCATCACCCACGGGAGGTATGCTACCACCCGAGGGGGTAAAATGGGGTATGGACCATTTTCGAGAACGGTAAAGATTTCAACCAATTTGACGGCATGTGTGGGTGACCCGCCCAAACTAGACCATGGAAACACCCCGATCCCCACCATCACCCAGGCGGTACCACCCCGAGGAGATGAAAATGGGGTATGGACCATTTTTGAGAAAGGTAAGGACTTCAAACGATTTGACGGCACGGGTGGGTGGCTTACCCAAATACACCATAGAAACACACGATCGCACACCCATCACCACCGTGGGTACCACCCGAGGGGTGAACATGGGGTATGGACCATTTTCGAGAACGGCAAGGATTTCAACTGATTTGACGGCGTGGGAGGGTGGCCAGCCACAAATATACACTAGAAACACACCTACCCCAACCATCATCCCCTGTGGTAACACCACGACGGGGTAAAAATGGAGTATGGACAATATTCAAAAACGGTAAGGATTTCAACCGATTTGACGTTATGGGCGGTTGGCACACCCCAAATACACAATAGAAACACCCCACAACCGGGGAATACCACCCGAGGGGTGAAAATGGGGTTTGGACCATTTTCGAGAACGGTAAGGATTTCGACCGATTTGACGTCATGGGTGGGTGGCCCGCCCAAAATACAACCTACAAACACCCGAACCCCACCATCACCCGGGGGGGGGGGGTAACACTCCAAGGGGGTGGACATTGGGTTTGGACCATTTTCGAGAACGGTAAGTATTTCGACCAATTTGACGGCATTTCGGGTGGGTGGCCTGCATGAAATACATCACAGAAAAACCACACCAACCTGTCAGCTGGGGGTACCACGCAAGGGGGTGAATATGAGGTATCGACCATTTTCGAAAAGGAAAGGATTTCGACCGATTTGACTAGATGGGAGGGTGGCCCGCCAAAACCACACCCTCGAAACACCCCGACACCACCAATCACCACCGGAGGTACCAACCCGAGGGGGTAAAAATGGGGTATGGACCATTTTCAAGAATTGTAAGGATTTCGACCGATTTGACGGCATGGATCGGTGGCCACCCCGAGATGAAAATGGGGTATGGACCATTTTCGAGAAAGCTAAGGACTTCAACCGATTTGATGGCATGGGTGGGTGGCCCACCGCAAATACACCATAGAAACACCCCGACCCCACCAATCATCCCGGATGTACCAGCCCGATGGGGTGAAAATGGGGTATGGAACATTTTCGAGAACGGTAAGGATTTCGACCGATTTGACGGCATGGGTCGGTGGCCAGCCACAAATACACCATAGGAAACCACCGACCCCACCAATCACCCCGGTGGTACCCGTCCGAGGCGGGTGAAAATGGGTTATGGAATATTTTCGATAACGGAATAGATTTCGACCGATTTGACGGCAGGATCGGTGGCCACCCCGAGATGAAAATGGGGTATGGACCATTTTCGAGAAAGCTAAGGACTTCAACCGATTTGATGGCATGGGTGGCCCACCCCAAATAGACCATAGAAACACCCCGACCCCACCAATCAGCCCGGAGGTACCAGCCCGATGGTGTGAAAATGGGGTATGGAACATTTTCGAGAACGATAAGGATTTCGACCGATTTGACGGCATGGGTTGGTGGCCAGCCACAAATACACCATAGGAAACCCCCGCCCCCACCAATCACCCCGGTGAGTACGGTAAGGATATCGACCGATTTGACGGAATGAATGGGTTGCCCTACTAACACGCCCTATAATCGTCCCGACCCCCATCATCACCCACGGGAGATATGCTACCACCCGAGGGGGTAAAATGGGGTATGGACCATTTTCGAGAACGGTAAAGATTTCAACCAATTTGATGGCATGTGTGGGTGACCCGCCCAAAATAGACCATGGAAACACCCCGATCCCCACCATCAGCCCGGAGGTACCAGCCCGATGGTGTGAAAATGGGGTATGGAACATTTTCGAGAACGATAAGGATTTCGACCGATTTGACGGCATGGGTTGGTGGCCAGCCACAAATACACCATAGGAAACCCCCGACCCAACCAATCACCCCGGTGGTAACCCGCCCGAGGGGGTGAAAATTGGGTATGGACCATTTTCGCAAACGGTGAGGATTTCGACCGATTTGATGTTATGGGCGCGTGGCACACCCAAATACACAATATAAACACCCCTCGCCCCTCAACATCACTCCCGGGGGTACAACCCGATGGGGTGAAAATGGGAACGGACCATTTTCGAGAACGGTAAGGACATCGACCGATTTGACGGCATGGGTGGGTGACCCGCCCCAAATAAACCATAGAAACACCCGAACCCCACCCATCACCGGGGGGGGGGGGGGGGTAACACTCCGAGAGGTAAACATTGGGTATGGACCATTTTCGAGAACGGTACGGATTTCGACCGATTGATGGCATTTGGGTGGGTGGCCCGCCTCTATACACCATAGAAAAACCCCATCCCACCTGTCAGCTGGTGGTACCTCCCAAGGGGGTGAAAATGAGGTACATGTATCGACCATTTTCGAGAAGGTAATAATTTCGACCAATTTGACTACATGGCAGGGTGGCCCACCATAACACCACCCTAGAAACGCTCCGACCCCTCCAATCACCCGGAGGTACCACCCTGAGGTGTGAAAATGGGGTATGGACCATTTTCGAGAACGGTAAGGGTTTCGACCGATTTGACGGCATGGGTGGGTGGCCCGCTCCAAATACACCCTAGAAACACCCATTCCCCCATCCATCACCACGGGGGTACCACCCCGAGGGGGTGAACATGGGGTATGGACCATTTTCGAGTACGGTAAGGATATCGACCGATTTGACGGAATGAATGGGTTGCCCTACTAACACGCCCTATAATCGTCCCGACCCCCATCATCACCCACGGGAGATATGCTACCACCCGAGGGGGTAAAATGGGGTATGGACCATTTTCGAGAACGGTAAAGATTTCAACCAATTTGACGGCATGTGTGGGTGACCCGCCCAAAATAGACCCTGTAAACAGCCCGACCCCCACCCATCACCCCGGCGGTACTACCCGAGGAGATGAAAATGGGGTATGGACCATTTTCGAGAAAGGTAAGAACATTAACCGATTTGACGGCACGGGTGGATGGCTTACCCAAATACACCATAGAAACACACGATCGCACACCCATCACCACCGTGGGTACCACCCGAGGGGTGAACATGGGGTATGGACCATTTTCGATAACGGTAAGGATTTCAACTGATTTTACTGCGTGGGTGGGTGGCCAGCCACAAATACAAACTAGAAACACACCTACCCCAACCATCATCCCCTGGGGTACCACCCCGAGGGGGTAAAAATGGAGTATGGACAATATTCGAGGTCGGTAAGGATTTCAACCGATTTGACGTTATGGGCGGGTGACACACCCCAATACACAATAGAAACACTCCACAACCGGTGAGTACCACCCGAGGGGTGAAAATGGGGTATGGATCATTTTCGAGAACGGTAAGGATTTCGACCGATTTGACGTCATGGGTGTGTGGCCCGCCCAAAATACAACCTAGAAACACCCGAACCCCACCCATCACCCGGGGGAGGGGAGGGGGGGGGGGTAACACCCCAAAGGGGTGAACATTGGGTATGGACCATTTTCGAGAACGGTAAGTATTTCGACCGATTTGACGGCATTTTGGGTGGGTGGCCCGAATCAAATACATCACAGAAAAACCACACCAAAGGATTTCGACCGATTTGACTAGATGGGAGGGTGGCCCGCCAAAACCACACCCTCGAAACACCCCGATACCACCAATAACCACCGGAGGTACCAGCCCGAGGGGGTGAAAATGGGGTATGGACCATTTTCGAGAATTGTAAGGATTTCGACCGATTTGACGGCATGGATCGGTGGCCACCCCGAGATGAAAATGGGGTACGGACCATTTTCGAGAAAGGTAAGGACATCAACCGATTTGATGGCATGGGTGGGTGGCCCACCCCAAATAGACCATAGAAACACTCCGACCCCACCAATCAGCCCGGAGATACCAGCCCGATGGTGTGAAAATGGGGTATGGCACATTTTCGAGAACGGTAAGAATTTCGACCGATTTGACGGCATGGGTTGGTGGCCAGCCACAAATACACCATAGGAAACCCCCGACCCAACCAATCACCCCGGTGGTACCCGCCCGAGGGGGTGAAAATTGGGTATGGACCATTTTCGCAAACGGTGAGGATTTCGACCGATTTGATGTTATGGGCGCGTGGCACACCCAAATACACAATATAAACACCCCTCGCCCCTCAACATCACTCCCGGGGGTACAACCCGATGGGGTGAAAATGGGAACGGACCATTTTCGAGAACGGTAAGGACATCGACCGATTTGACGGCATGGGTGGGTGACCCGCCCCAAATAAACCATAGAAACACCCGAACCCCACCCATCACCGGGGGGGGGGGGGGGTAACAATCCGAGAGGTAAACATTGGGTATGGACCATTTTCGAGAACGGTACGGATTTCGACCGATTGATGGCATTTGGGTGGGTGGCCCGCCTCTATACACCATAGAAAAACCCCATCCCACCTGTCAGCTGGTGGTACCTCCCAAGGGGGTGAAAATGAGGTACATGTATCGACCATTTTCGAGAAGGTAAGAATTTCGACCAAATTGACTACATGGCAGGGTGGCCCACCATAACACCACCCTAGAAACGCTCCGACCCCTCCAATAACCCGGAGGTACCACCCTGAGGTGTGAAAATGGGATATGGACCATTTTCGAGAACGGTAAGGGTTTCGACCGATTTGACGGCATGGGTGGGTGGCCCGCTCCAAATACACCCTAGAAACACCCATTCCCCCATCCATCACCACGGGGGTACCACCCCGATGGGGTGAACATGGGGTATGGACCATTTTCGAGTACGGTAAGGATATCGACCGATTTGACGGAATGAATGGATTGCCCTACTAACACGCCCTATAATCGTCCCGACCCCCATCATCACCCACGGGAGATATGCTACCACCCGAGGGGGTAAAATGGGGTATGGACCATTTTCGAGAACGGTAAAGATTTCAACCAATTTGACGGCATGTGTGGGTGACCCGCCCAAAATAGACCATGGAAACACCCCGATCCCCACCATCAGCCCGGAGGTACCAGCCCGATGGTGTGAAAATGGGGTATGGAACATTTTCGAGAACGATAAGGATTTCGACCGATTTGACGGCATGGGTTGGTGGCCAGCCACAAATACACCATAGGAAACCCCCGCCCCCACCAATCACCCAGGTGGTACCCGTCCGAGGAGGTGAAAATGGGGTATGGACCATTTTCGCAAACGGTAAGGATTTCGACCGATTTGATGTTATGGGCGCGTGGAACACCCAAATACACAATATAAACACCCCTCGCCCCTCAACATCACTCCCGGGGGTACAACCCGATGGGGTGAAAATGGGAACGGACCATTTTCGAGAACGGTAAGGACATCGACCGACCGATTTGACGGCATGGGTGGGTGACCCGCCCCAAATAAACTATAGAAACACCCGAACCCCACCCATCACCGGGGGGGGGGGTAACACTCCGAGAGGTAAACATTGGGTATGGACCATTTTCGAGAACGGTACGGATTTCGACCGATTGATGGCATTTGGGTGGGTGGCCCGCCTCTATACACCATAGAAAAACTGCATCCCACCTGTCAGCTGGTGGTACCTCCCAAGGGGGTGAAAATGAGGTACATGTATCGACCATTTTCGAGAAGGTAATAATTTCGACCAATTTGACTACATGGCAGGGTGGCCCACCATAACACCACCCTAGAAACGCTCCGACCCCTCCAATCACCCGGAGGTACCACCCTGAGGTGTGAAAATGGGGTATGGACCATTTTCGAGAACGGTAAGGGTTTCGACCGATTTGACGGCATGGGTGGGTGGCCCGCTCCAAATACACCCTAGAAACACCCATTCCCCCATCCATCACCACGGGGGTACCACCCCGAGGGGGTGAACATGGGGTATGGACCATTTTCGAGTACGGTAAGGATATCGACCGATTTGACGGAATTAATGGGTTGCCCTACTAACACGCCCTATAATCGTCCCGACCCCCATCATCACCCACGGGAGATATGCTACCACCCGAGGGGGTAAAATGGGGTATGGACCATTTTCGAGAACGGTAAAGATTTCAACCAGTTTGACGGCATGTGTGGGTGACCCGCCCAAAATAGACCATGGAAACACCCCGATCCCCACCATCACCCCGGTGGTACCACCCCGAGGAGATGAAAATGGGGTATGGATCATTTTCGAGAAAGGTAAGGACTTCAACCGATTTGACGGCACGGGTGGGTGGCTTACCCAAATACACCATAGAAACACACGATCGCACACCCATCACCCCCGTGGGTACCACCCGAGGGGTGACCATGGGGTATGGGCCATTTTCGAGAACGGTAAGGATTTCAACTGATTTGACGGCGTGGGAGGGTGGCCAGCCACAAATACACACGAGAAACACACCTACCCCAACCATCATCCCCTGGGGTACCACCTCGAGGGGGTAAAAATGGAGTATGGAAATATTCGAGAACCGTAAGTATTTCAACCGATTTGACGTTATGGGCGGGTGGCAGACCCCAAATACACAATAGAAACACCCCACAACCGGGGGTACCACCCGATGGGTGAAAATTGGGTATGGACCATTTTCGAGAACGGTAAGTATTTCGACCAATTTGACGGCATTTCGGGTGGGTGGCCTGCATGAAATACATCACAGAAAAACCACACCAACCTGTCAGCTGGGGGTACCACGCAAGGGGGTGAAAATGAGGTATCGACCATTTTCGAAAAGGAAAGGATTTCGACCGATTTGACTAGATGGGAGGCCCGCCAAAACCACACCCTCGAAACACCCCGACACCACCAATCACAACCGGAGGTACCAGCCCGAGGGGGTAAAAATGGGGTATGGACCATTTTCCAGAATTGTAAGGATTTCGACCGATTTGACGGCATGGATCGGTGGCCACCCCGAGATGAAAATGGGGTATGGACAATTTTCGAGAAAGCTAAGGACTTCAACCGATTTGATGGCATGGGTGGGTGGCCCACCCCAAATGCACCATAGAAACACCTCGACCCCACCAATCAGCCCGGAGGTACCAGCCCGAGGGGGTGAAAATGGGGTATGAAACATTTTCGAAAACGGTAAGGATTTCAACCGATTTGACGGCATGGGTCGGTGGCCAGCCACAAATACACCATAGGAAACCCCCGACCCCACCAATCACCCCGGTGGTACCCGCCCCAGGGGGGTGAAAATGGGATATGGAATATTTTCGACAAGGGAAAAGATTTCGACGGATTTGACGGCATGGGTCGGTGACCCGCCCCAAATACACCATAGAAACACCCAGACCCCAATCCTTCACCACGGTGTCCCGCCCCAAATACACCCAAGAAATACCCCGATCCCCACCCATCACCCCGGGAGTCCCACCTGCTGGGGTGAAAATGTGGTATGGACCAGATTTATAGTTTCCATCTATAGTCACACGGGGCGATCACAAATGTCACCGATACTTCCTCACGATTAGCGCTAATATGTGAGTTATTATTTCAATTCCCCACCAAAACTAAATCCTAGGTAGCTACCATATATAGGAGTCAACCTGACGCGATATTGGGGAATTTGTCGGGTTTCGTTTCAATGGGGAATCGATTGGTGTGCCCTCTATTGTGGGCAATTATTAAGTTAAATAGAGGCTATTGTGTTTTGCAGCCGTGCTTTTGCACTTATTGATAATTTTGAGTGGGGTTTTGTCCCATTATGGGCACACAGAGAGCACTGCGGTTCATTCACTTCTAATCTGGCTACCAAATATATGCGAGCTAGGATTCAGCAAATCCGATCCCGATTTTACGACGTAAAACGCCGTCCCTGCGAATTATTTGGACATTGCGACACCATTTTATGAGTGGACGTTCATATGGCCACCGGTCACCTTATGTAATCGAACGATCCAAGAAATCTCGTTCGGAAGAACCCGGATTAGGCCGGATATCATCGCTATTATTATGATATAGAGAGTACTCAATTGGGTAACAACCCCCCCCCCCCCCCATTTCGGGGATGGTGGGATGTAATTATGTGTATTTGAGGCGGCCACCCACCCTCGCCGTCAAATCACCGATCCGAAAAAACCCGTTCAAAAAGGACCTATTATTCCGATTCCCCACGAATACTAAATTCGAGAAAATCCCCAATGTTACAAAAAATGCATCCCATATTTATAGAACCCATATATAGTCACACGGGGTGATCACAAATGTCACCGATACTTCAGCACATATGTTCACAAATACGATATGGCCAAATAACCTCACGATTAGCGCTAATATGTGAGTTATTATCTCAATTCCCCACCAAAACTAAACCCTAGGTAGCTACCATATATACGAGTCAATCTTTTACGCGATATTGGGGAAATTGTCGGGTTTCGTTTCAATGGGGAATCGATTGGTGTGCCCTCTATTGTGGACAATTATTAAGTTAAATGGACACTATTGTATTGTGCAGCCTTGCTTTAGCAATTATTGATAATTTTAATTGGGGGTTTGTCCCATTAAGGGCGCACAGAGGGCACTACAGTTCAATCATTTCTAACCTGGCTACCATATATGCGAGCCAGGATTCAGCAAAACCGATCGCGATTTTACGTAAAACGCTGTCACTGCGAATTATTTGGACATTGCGACACCAAAATTATGAGTGGACGTTTATATGGCCACCGTCCACCTTATGTAGTCGACCTATCCAAGAAATCTCGTTAGGAAGAACCCGGATTAGGCCGGATATCATCGCTTTTATTATGATATAGAGAGTAATCAATTGGGTGGGACCCCCCCCCCCCCCATTTCTTTGAGGGTGGGGTGTATCTATGGGTATTTGAGGCGGCCACCCACCCTCGTCGTCAAATCGCCGATCCGAGAAATCCCGTTCAAAAAGGACGTGTTACTCCGATTTCCCACGAATACTAAATTCGAGAAAATCCCCAATGTGACAAAAATGCATCCCATATTTATAGAACCCATCTACAGTCACACGGGCGATCACAAATGTCACCGATATGTCCGCACATATGTTCACAGATGCGATATGGCCAAATAACCTCACGATTAGCGCTAATATCTGAGTTATTATTTCAATTCCCCACCAAAACTAAACCCTAGGTAGCTACCATATATACGAGTCAATCTTTTACGCGATATTGGGGAATTTGTCGGGTTTCGTTTCAATGGGGAATCGATTGGTGTGCCCTCTATTGTGGACAATTATTAAGTTAAATGGACACTATTGTATTGTGCAGCCTTGCTTTAGCAATTATTGATAATTTTAATTGGGGATTTGTCCCATTAAGGGCGCACAGAGGGCACTACAGTTCAATCATTTCTAACCTGGCTACCATATATGCGAGCCAGGATTCAGCAAAACCGATCGCGATTTTACGTAAAACGCTGTCACTGCGAATTCTTTGGACATTGCGACACCAAATTATGAGTGGGCGTTCATATGGCCACCGTCCACCTTATGTAATCGACCGATCCAAGATATCCCGCTCGAAAAAGCCCGGATCAGGCCGGATCAGCGTCGCTCGCTCCGGGGATTGGGGAATAATTTTGAACCCGCAATTTTTGAGTTCTCAATTTTTTCCCCATTTCGGGTCCTAATAATTTTTGCAGGGATGACATCGTAAGGTCTCGAAACGCGTTTTAAACAAACTTTTTTTTTTTTTTTAACCGGCGGATCGGATTTTAGGATCCTAAAAACAGAATTCCCCGATTTTCGTGATTTTCGGATTCGAAAAAAACCCGGAAGGCGTCTTTTGCCGGCAAATCGGTGTCTCATCCCCGAAAGAGCTATCGAAACTCTTTCGAATGACGCTTTGACCTGAATTTATAGGATCCGTTGGAGATCCTCTATATCATACATGGAGTTTCTGGTTTCGACGATTCCTATTAATCGGTTCAGATAATATATTCAGCAAATGACTGTTTGTTGAACGCATTATTTGAACATTTCCTAAAGGAACTACTAGTCAATGGGTATTTACTCAAGAACGGGTTTAAGGTCCAAGAAAAGCAAATATAAGCCAGAAATATCTACTTTAAAGGTATTCAATCCGATTAGACGGTCCCATACCATCAATATACAACAACTAGAACAACAACAACAACAACAACAACAACATTTCTTCAAAATACGCTTTAGTTATCAGAATCGATTTAGTGCAACAAAATAATGATAACCACTGTTAAATATGGTATAAAATTCTCAAAACTTGTTATTTATCAACATTTTATTCAACAAAATATGACCGTATTATCACTGAAGTATACGAAATTTGACCGTAGTACCACTTGATTTTAGAGTTATCCATCTTCATCCGCAATTTTGTCCGAGATTCTCTGTTTGATCACGTGTTTCTGGGCCACATATTATTACACATCTCGAGAAATAACAAACTTCAAAAATCGATATCTGATCACTCTGAGATTTGATGGGTAGGTTCCTCGACTCGAATCAAATATTTTTTACCCCCGAAGCCAAAGAAATAGTATTTAAGAGCGTTTTATCGGATTGAGTACCTTTAAAGATGACTATGCACATGTCGGTAGCCAATATACACCTTTTCCTAAAAGGTGGGTTTCCAACATAACATTATGACGACCATGCTCCCGCTCTGGAATTATCCGACGTATTCATATTAAAGGCACTGGTGGCGTTCGTTGCAGAAATATTCATATTTGTTCAAATCGCCATCAACAGAAGGAATATTAATATATATATAATTTTGTTCATATGCCAAACATAATCAGTACGTAAATAGTATATTGTCGTCAAGACGTACAGTGGTGTACGTAAACAAGAGTCTGCTCGTGTTACAGAAGTTGTGCTTCTGTTTATATAACACAGTGCAATTATTTTGTTAATCACGCAAGAATGACATAAACGCTCTTTATTATTTCCTTATCAGGAAAACAGTAACAAATAACGCTCTTTATGTTTACCATATCCAGATCTAAACAAAAGCCAGGAAACGTAACGTGTTTTGCTTTTGTTTACATAACAAAGGAAAAACAATTGACAATAACATACTGTTTATGCCATATTTCTGAGAACAAAGTCTGTCTATATATTACTATTCTTTCTGTTTATGACGGTTTTTGACGGAGGTGAACATTTTAACATCATACAAACCGCCAATACCGCCCGTATCTTTAATATAATGTTATTATAGTATTAATCTATGCACGATGGCCATCTATGCACGGACCCAAGACTCTGTTCAAGAGCTGCTTGAATGCAGCTGAATGATGATTGGTCCGATTCAGTTCGAGAGTGACCAATAAAGAGAGTCCATTCTTTCCCAGTTCTTGACAATTGCCATCGTTAATATTTCAAGCTTTCGAAATGGAAACACGGTTGTGTTGCTGAATGCGCGTAATGAAATATCCATCAAATTTAATTCATATGGGACCCATTTTGTCGCTGGAATATCAGTCCATACCTAATGGAACATTAACTTGCGACATAACTGTCCAAACGCCGATTAATCACAGACAAGCCGGATTTAACCATGGCGGTCACACACAACGTTCGATTCGAACACGAATGATCGCAGTGTGATTTTTTTTAGTTAAAGTGATGTGAAACACTCCGGTTTGTTGCATCCCGAATCGAGATGTAAATATTTACAATTGAGCGCAGTTCAGACTGTTTTCTTTGGGGTTGTATGGTCGATTTCTTGGAGATTTTGGGCGATGCTAGTAGAATGCTACATTCTCCCAGTTGGCATAGCGCCTGAGTTCTAATTTATAAGTTTTACGCACCCGAACAAGTCGATAATATGTTTTTAAACATACATTATTGCCAATACCAAAGTATATGACAGGCATCTAGGAATTTGGGTATACATGTGCTATATAACCACTTAGATATACCTCGCTCCTCACAATTTGACAATAAATAATGAAATGATGCGGCAATATAATAAAACATTATAGCTTCAATGAGAGTAACATATAGGATGGAACAAGGAGAGTGAAAGCTGGATGAGGAACTGGTGAGGGGAAAGGAAGAGAAAGCTGACACCACGTAACTTTATACTACACTTGCATGCGTTTATTGAAATTTGTTTACAATGGCTAAGTAAGAGTAAATCATTATGATTTGGAAATGTATATACGGACGGCTATAACAATTGTTCGTTTGCTGCGAGGCTCAGGGTAGATTTCGTAGTGTGATGTATACATGCACCGTCGGATACCCGTTTAGGTTCGTATATTTTAAGATGGCGGCGCCCAGTAAACAATATAAACGGTAAATGTATATATTGTCTCCAAGCATCAATTAACGACATCTTTCGGTGATACACATTTAAACAGTTATGTAGGAATTTGTATGCCCAACACCTACGTAACATGCCTTTCGCATGACAGGCATGTGAATTGTTGTATTTGGCGTGTCAAGTCGTCATAATTTTTCGAAATTTAATCGAGGCGGCGAAATGTTCGCTTTTTCGTATTTTTTTTGGCCCTGGACTCATGGATCCGCAAATTTATTTATTGTTGTGTGTAGATTAGGTTACCACACATCTTCGGAATGCAAAACCGGCGATATTTTTATTTCAAAATGTTCAGGTTCAGATTCGCAATATTCCCGATGATTTTGTTCAGGTTCAGACACAATTTTCGTTCGGGTTCGGACAAATTTCGTTCAGGTTCGGACAAATTTCGTTCAGGCTCGGACGCATCAAAACCTCACCTAGAAGTGACATGCCGAGGTGCAGTCGCGTTCTTATTGTGTGTGTTATTTACGAACATGCATTGTTATATCTAAATATGTCAGTTGAAATTTCCAAATATAGGTGGTAAATTCTCTGAATTAATACGACAAAAGCCACAGTTAAATATTCTCGAGAAATGTCGGCTATATATACAACAGCTAGTGGGGAATGCAATTACATTGCCATATTAAATATGTGCAACAGTGCATGGTAATATTAGTTAATATCTTCTGCAATATCGGGGGTAGGCTACATGGATATTTAATACCTGGTTCTCGATTTTAACACCGATGCAGAGCCAAGGGGTTTCAAAAAGAGACATCCGGGTATTAAATTTCCATGTATCCCACGATGTTGGCGGAGATAACGATTTTGTCCCCACATCAATAGCTACCACGTGGTGTGCTTTTCATAGGCTATCAGATAAATTCACACCAATCAGCACAAATAAGAATAATTCAGTATCCGATCGATCCTGAGTCAGGTGACGTCAAGCTCAGCGTGCTAGAACAACGTCACGATTAGTGAAACTGCTAGTTCAAGGGTAATTCATAACCCCGATGTTTCACGTGATCTTATACCCCCCATTGTCAAGAGTTATGGGGACATGGTGCATGATTTAAACGTAACGTTGTCAATCAGATTGCTAGTTACAACCGGGTGTGGGGACAAGTGTTTTTGTTATACGTTTCCCTATGGAATAGCCATAATTTTAAATGACATATACGATGCGCTCTCTTTCGCCAGGACCTTGACATGGATAACACATTCCAAACTTTGCTTAGATATTGTTATCACACTGTAGATACTTCTGTTAAAAAAAGGTAAATAATTATTGGCGCGTGTATTATCAATGGAACTACGCAAAATTCCGCGGAATATTGAAAATAGTTCATTACTGCGATAAGTTCTAAAGAAATACAAATGATCCCGTTTTATTACGTATTCAGTTGATATTTGTTAATTGGGTTTCTGGGTGTAATATTTAACCATTGGGTATAGGCACTATTCTTTTAGGCGCATGCAAGTAGGACATTCTCCACCCAAATTTAGTGATGCTTAAGTTACCAACGGAAACAGCTGATATTGTTTGCATTAGTTTCGCTACTTCGGCGTATAAATTCTTGTTTCGATAGACAAATACTTGTAGTTTTTCAGAATTGCTTACCATAAGCATAACATAAATAGAACACCTATTGTTTCTCGAATAATGTATTCCTGAAATATCACCGCTCGTGAAGATTCGCATATTGCAGGTATTATTCGGCAAACCATATAGGTATTCTCTATGTTCGCATAGTGCTGAATATAATGCAACATGTTCGGGCTCTAATTAATAGTACTGCACAATAGTCGTGTGACAAATGGTTTAACTTGTAACTGATTTCAACATTTAGAAATGAGGCAAAAACACATCAGGCTTATATTGAAAAGAATATGTTTGGTATGAATACCCAAATATCTCATCCAAGTATTGATACAAAACATGGTATCTATTGTCTAGCTATCATTTTCTTTTTTCAGATAGCTGCTAAAACAAAATGAAATACAACTGTTATTACGTCTCTTCGGAAGTGAAGCCATTCAACATGCCACGTGTTCCCCATTTATCGTTTTTTTTTTTTACGAATAGAAGATAATCAATACACACAAAAACGCAATAAGAACACGACTGCATTTGTCCGAACCCGAACGAAAATTGTGTCTGAACCTGAACAAAATCATCTGGAATATTGCGTATCTGAACCTGAACATTTTGAATTTTTCAAAGGTCGTTTTTCGGAGTTAGACATAAAAATATCGCCGGTTTTTGCATTCCGAAGATGTGTGGTAACCTAATCTACCCACAACAATACATAAATTTGCGGATCCATGAGCCCGCGGGGCCAAAAAATTACGAAAAAGCGAACATTTCGCCGCCTCGATAAAATTTCGAAAAATTATGACGACTTGACACGCCAAATACAACAATTTACATGCCTGTCATGCGAAAAGCATGTTACATTGGTGTTGGGCATACAAATTCCTACATAACTGTTTAAAGGTGTATCACCGAAAGATGTCGTTAATTGATGATTGGAGACAATATATACACTTACCGTTTAACTTGTTTACTGCATGGGCGCTGCCATCTTGAAATGTCCGAACCTAAACGGGTATCCGACAGTGGTATAGTTGCATATTTCCTAAATAGCTGATTCTAATATTTAAAGTGATGTAAAACACTCCGGTAGGGTGATCAAATAGAAATGGAGAATAATCTTGTTCAACGTATATAGTTGGTTTACTAATATCATATGTAAATTGACAACGCACACCGTAATTCTTGTATATTAATTAATTGCAGTGACTGTCGATGACGAAATAATTTTCATCAGTTTATCGCCGATAGATACGTCCCGAATCTGGTAGTAAATATTTACATTTGAGCGTAGTTGAGACAATGTTTTCTATGGAGTGGTACGGTCGATTTGCTTAAGATTTTCGGCGATGTTAGTAGAATGTTACACTCCTCCAGTTGGCATAGCGCCTGAATACCAACTTATCAGTTCACGCACCCGCACAAGTACATAATATGTCTTTAAACGATCGTATGAAAATTTCGAACCTTTTTTATTTTCCGTAAACTTTGTTTTATGTTGTTCGTAAGTTCTAAATGTTGGGACAATTTGCGTGTATTTTCATTTGAAATTTCCAATGTCGATAGGCCTATGCATGTATCATGAACGACATTTGTGAATGTTGTTATCTTGCGGTTTGAGAAACCTACACAATGTCGCCATATCCATGAATGTATCCATTATTCCACATTCCTATGTGTTTTTCAGCATTTAACCCTTTTCCATCCATCAATATGAACATTTCCAACTACATTTAGCCGAATGCTGAGTCTCAATGTTACAGATTTGTAGAAGACCCTCGACAACTATATTAATTATAGTCAGGCAGGACAGAGAAATTTGAGTGCAATCATGTCACAAGAACCAAGACTTCTTAACCCTTTCGTGATGGGAGATGCGTTGGCGCAGCATTAAAGACCCTGTGTCAGTACATTCTCTTATATATACGAGTCTCCCATAGGAGGCCTCCCATATATAAGAGAATGCACTGCAAGATCAATGTAAATATTGTTAGGTCAATGCATTCTCTTATATGGGACGCCTCGCATATATAAGAGAATGCATTGGCACAGGGTATTCGCAAAATTTCAGAAAGGTCCAGTTAAAGGGTTAAAAATTAGACTGTGGAGTCAAGACTAGATGTGATAAATAATGAAAAAGAAAATGATCTGCAGCTAATATTTTGGGGGTATAACTTAATCGACATGAGATAATGCGTACGAGCTCGTCTGTCCAACATTACATATATAACGGTATTGCTACAGGTGAAAACTTTCGTAAATAAAAATAGTGAAAAATGGAATTTAGCTCCCTGAACATTTCCCCCATTTCCGAAGGCGAGGTGCCATGGATTGGATTAGTTTGTTTACTTGTACAAATTATAATACATAATACAAAAAACATAATAAAAAAATGTCCTGAAAACTTGCGCAGGAGTGGCATGGTCAATATAGGCCGCCTTCCTGTCGCCCCTTATACACAATAGAGAACAAGTATTAGCGATCACATTGTTGTGATAATGGAGATGTGGTATGAAGGTCTGTTATATGGTTGAGAAGATTTGTTACACTTTTGGGGTTGTAATGTGTTCATTAATTATGTTCGGGCAGCTATGTTTAAATCTATGTCTATAAAATTATGTGTCTATGGATTTCTGCCCCTAAATGGTGAGTATTCCAGGTTAATGGTACATGGTGGGGACACATCTCTTGGGCGCAATTATAGACAATACATGTATAATAATAATAATAATAATAATACTAATAATAATAGTAATGACCAGTTTTATATAACGATTAACCAATTACTTGCTCTATAACACGCTTGGTACAATATTACCCCAGTCACTTGTACAACAAGCCAACCAATGAACCGGCTGCAGCCATTGCAGGCGCTGCCCTAGTTTGATCAGAACATGCTCTGATACTCATCAGTATGACAAGCTGACTGGTACTCGTTTAACGCATGAGTGATGCGAAGCCGGCACAGTACGAGCGACCTTGCTCAAGTGTCACAACTTGGCGCGGTTTTTGAAACAACGTGTATGCAATCCGACAATAAGCCTTGTCACTGGTTCGCGATTTTCAAGATGGCCGATGGTTCCATATGGTCCGATTCCTAGCATTTTACCCAACCCACCGGTAAAAGGTCAAATGTAAACATTCAACAGCTGAGTGCGAGCATTATCAGCATTTTATGGCTTAATTTAAGTTATTATGAGTGCAACTACGGGTTTAAGAATTTTTTTGTGGCCATGTCATCTACAAAGTTAGGATCTGGTGACGATGCGGACATTCAGATGTTTAAGCGGTGGACACCCTCTTTTGTCAACGAACTTCACATAATTTACTGATAAATAGCGAGTATTTGCGATAAAAACAAATAACGCAAAAACATATACGTGATACACTCAATCCATCTACTGCGTGAAACCTACGTATTGTATGTATCCAGGGTGATTGTTTAATTAGTTCATGAAGTTGTCGCACCTGCGATTCGGTAACGAACTGTTGCCATTTTATTTTGAGAATTCCCAGACTGGAGCCATATGCTAAAATTAGATGCTACTTCTTAACTTTGACCTCCGGAGACCAAATGGCGGATTCATCGCGAGTTAGTGATCTCACTTATTGCACATCGCTCAAAGCGGCCAAGCCACTGCTGTGTTGAGACTCAATGACCAGCGGCGCGCTGCGAACCCATATCGATGTGTTTACAGCGAATACAAGTCCGACACGACAACCACTGGACCACGGTCATGATGTATACTTATTGTTCCAATTACTTTCTACAATCTCGGAATTCCACGTTGTCACAGTTTACTGATTTACTATAGTGTGATTGTACATTTATAATTATGGACTTGTGTAATATAGTATTGTGCAGATTAAGTGGTTTGAGGCTAACATAATGTACCGGTCGTGTAGTGCTAGACGGCCTCGGATCAAATCATTTGGTTGCAGCAATGTACTGTCGCATTAGATGGAAACATCGTATGAACTTTACAAGTAGTTGATAAACAATAGGTGCACTTATCAACTCATTCTGTAATCGATCAGAAACAAAAAATAAAAGCTCGATCACTGATTCGATTTCCAACATCACTCACGATACATGTTCGACATACTGTACTTCTAAAATCGATATACCCCGATATTCTAATGTTGGTCGATAATGCTAACAGTCTCCTGAATGACGAAGCCATGTAATATTATTCAATACATCAGAATGGCGAAGGACATACACACCAAATCGGTGTATCAAGAAATCCCGACCCCGAATTGAAGGACCATATAAACGGCAGGGTTTACTTGATTTGATGGGGTCAAGTTAATATGCGTTGGGGGCTTACTCAAGTTATAGGACAAGGGCAGTCTGTTGCAAACTTCGTAAACATCCGTCTTGATCAGCCTGACATAAGCTCAATATGAACCCATTTGGAGGTCGAAATCACAGTTACCTGGAACAACATGACCCCACTCCCAAAAGTACATAATTAATTATTAGTCTTAAAGTACATAACAGAGACTATGTTGTGTACTTTTGGGAGTGGGGTAATTTTTTCAGGTACTGTTCCATATGAACGTATTTTCAAAAAGAAATGTCCAATATATGGCAATATTAGGTTCTATACAAACCTATTTTCCGTGGCAATGTGTTTTTTTTAAATGTGGCCCACACCGTTCAACGGAATAACAGATATAAATTAACTTTGAATCAAATAAGTAAAATATAAACCTATGCGAAGATTTTGGTTCAATATGAACTTATTTGCACGAGATGTCTTGAATTGTACACATTTAACGTAAAACTGCATTTCAACAATAGACTTTCATCTCAAAATAAACGCAAATGAATTGTGAATGAATAATTCCATTTAAACTGTCTTCTGCTATTGTTTTTTAATTGTCTTTTTCACCGTTATTTATCTCAAATTGCCATATAATCTGAACGATTTGACGACGAAAAACCATTGTCTTATAGGAAAGACATACCTTACTCGTATTTAAATTCGCGCAGTACAATTTTTCGCTCAGTTTTGAATTCGCGCACTTTAAATTCGCTCACCTATCTGCGCGAATTCAAAACTGACAGATATTTTTTTCTAAATACCGTGGATCTGATGAGAGTTTCAGTTCTTATTCGTTTCTGAATATACATGTATATATTAAACACGACCACGGCGGATTTACATCATGTAGACCACAACTGCAAAGTTGCGATGATGGATGTTCATATATTATCCAAATAATTATTCTGATTCTGAAATAGTTATGGACTGCATGGACATCAATGAATTGAACTCGGAAACAGAAAACCACAACCGAGAAGACAACTGACTTCAGAAAAATCAATACTTGGCTGCGGATTGTGATGACATAACTAAGACTGAATATGGTGTCACCCCAGAGCGGTGAATAAGTGGACGTGCTTTCATGTACATGCGATATAGAATAGGGGTATTTCTTAAAAACATTTCAACATCGTCGATGTTACCATGATTTGTATGTCGCTTGGCATTGAGTAATGGTTTCGAATTTGTAATAGTGGTTGACCGAATGTCGATATACATGTAGGTCTACACGCATATGCATAATTGTCTATTCAGTGTCCAAGCTTTCGTATAATGTGTGCAACTCATCAACATAACCCGCGGTCTTATTTCGTTGTGGTTAATTATTTTAAACTCAGAAGTCGGATTATTTTTCGCTCAGTTTTAAATTCGCGCACCGATGGGTGCGCGAAAAATAGTACTGCGCGAATTTAAATTACGAGTAAAGTATACATTTTAGAATGTTGCGAAACGACGGAGATTAAATGTCACAGCTATCGTTAAAAATATTTTTCGATGGCTGTGCACCTATACATAATCTTGTGTTCACCTCATTTTAGACTTGCCAAAGACTTGGAAAAATAGCAATTTAAGAAAAATAACTATGCTTACGTTAGCATCATTTTTCTAGATCATGCCATGAATCCCTACTCTAGCTAACGCCCGTAGACATCATATACCACCGGTATAAAACCTGGGAACGTTTTGATGTTCTGACCCCTTCTGACAGGGAAATTTAAAACATTGAAAAAACAAGACAGGGAATATATTTCTTTGTTAATACATGTTCCCCAATAATCTATTTCACAGTAGGGAGCTGTCCCAGATCGAGATTGCATATTTTCTGTGACTTATGTGAGCCGATATCGCAAAAAACAAAAAATAAATACATGAGAAATCCATGACTGAAAGCGACGCAAAGCAAAATCTCTCACCAAGTCACTTAATATCGTGCAAGTTGGGGCCTTCGCATACAGTGAAATACATTTATTAAGTAACAAATAATAGTTGAGAAATATATCACCTGAACTGTTTTTTCAATGTTATAAACTTTCCTGTTACAAAATCAAAAGGTTCCCAGGTTTTGTACTGGTGGAATATGATCTCCATGCGCGGGCGTAAGCTATATATAGAGTAGAGATTAATGACATGATATACATTTCGCCCTACCACCAGCATAGCTAAATCAACAGCATCCACATACATCATAGCATAAATGCACAAGAAAACCATAGTCAGAAATGTTAACGCCCTCAATATCATATTATTAGGCATAAATTATAATATAAAATATATTGGTATCATGAATGCACCACCTCAGAATTCCGTTAAAACAACCAATCCTTCAAATGATTTCATCTGCGGCTTATCACAGCATGTTTCCTATTCACCACACCAGAAAGCCTCTAAATGCGGACCAAAAATCTACTAATCGGATTAAATATACACGCCCGATACTTCGCAATACGACCTTTATTCTACATTCCAACTGAGACACGCTTCATCAGCAAAGTTAGCTGTTATATTATTAACGCCACCGGTGTATACTGTTGGGCAAATTTTAGAAATATGTGGACCTATGGGGATTTTATAGATAGATGATTGTTTTTTCCGGTTATTTTGGGACGCTTTAAAGTTGTACTGCGACCCCGAGTCCGGTAAAAGCTGTAGTTGGAATGTCCAAGTTCGTGAAAGTTCTATTGACTATGCCGACGATTTGAGAAGCTTTATTGTTTTAGGATATTGTAGAAAGGCTAATCTGGCCGTGTCAAATTAAGCTATAGCGATGGGATATCTCGCAGGACAACACATTTCGGGTTTTCGTGGGGTATGTATTCGATGGATGTGTCGTATAGTTGCAGTATGTAACTATTATGACCGCTTAATTGCGTTCGATGTTTAGGTATGAACAATGACTGGGCCATGCACACATGAAGATTTTATGGCGGGAACCCAATTTTTGATCCGCATTTAGAAGCTTTCTGGTTTGGTGAATGAAAAGCCTGCAGTAATAAGCCGTAGTTTTTTGTAATAATTTGAAGGATTAGTTTTAACGGAATTCTGAGGCGGTGCATTCATGTAACCAATATATTTTATATTATAATTTATATTTATAGCTAATAATATGATCTTGGTGGCGTTACCATTTCTGACTATGGTTTTCTTGTACATTGTTTCCCGCAATAAAATCTTCAAGAGTGGCCCAGCCATTGTTCATATCTAAATATCGAAAGCAATTAACGCGGTCATAAAGGTTACATACTGCAGCAATGAAACATCCGCGAAGATACATCCGCGAGAACCCGAAATGTGTTGACCAACCAGATATCGCTCCATTGACACGGCCTTATCAACCTTACTACAATTTCCTAAAATAACTCGCATCGCTTGAAACCCGAAATGTGTTGTCCTGCCAGATACCCCCATCGCTCCATTGGCACGGCCAGAACAGCGAAGCAGCAACACCCATACTATGGGCGTAATAATAACGGGACTTTAGGGGTTCAATGGGGGCAGTTAGGTTACTAACTCTGAAGGGGTCACTCTCACCAAAAAATGTGCTGAATGGTACACATGTTTTGAAAATGTGCCGAAGGGTACACAGGTTTTGAAATCCCGTTCTAAATGACGTTTATTTTTCGTGCCTGCCATGATTTATGT